>CM051378.1:15088077-15188077 GCA_028015245.1 Cardamine occulta | reverse complement strand
AAAGCGACGACAACACTGAGCCAGCCCCAGGAGATATGCAAGAGCATTTGCCGTCAAGAAACTTAGCCCGTCAGCTCTCAATTTCAGATGGTATCCATCCCTATCATTCGTTCAAAAGCGATAGCAATCATCCAAACTCTCCAAGTTGACTAGCAAATCGTCCGGATTCAAAGGTGTGTGTGTTTGATTGGTGTGTGTACACGTTTATATTCATCATGATCCTGAAAATCTCTCTCTGTTGCGATTTCAATTCATTGTGGGCATAAGTGTTGGGACCCAATAAGTGTTACCATGGTTAGCATTTTCTAAATACTGTATAAAAATATATGTTTAAGGGTAATTTGTTTTGAATTCTGGCAATGTTATTGGAAAGTAAGACAGTTCTAACCTAACCAAGCCGATATGACCTCAGGAAATAAAAGTAGAATGGGATTTTTTTCTTGTCGATTATATTAGGGAACGGTACAACCGGTATTCTCTGGTTTATGTTTGGTTTCATAACTTTGGTATATTCTCTTATGTAAATAGATATTACGATACTCTTGTAACTAAGTTAGATAGTCCTAGATCTCTGATTTCAGTTGCTTGGCTAGCTATACATGTATGATCCGATTATCATCTTCAATAACACAGAAACTTCTCTTGATATCTGATTTTTTAAATTAGACCGTGACATGAAAACTTGAGAAGACATGTTCTTTTATTAATATCATATACATATTATATGTAACAAATAAAATATATTTCAAGCAAGATAATTAACCAACCACACACATGTAAGTTTTTATTCAAGAGAAAGAAAAAATCAAGATACTTGTTCTAATAATCATGCCTCCAGCCTTTCTTTCCAAACCCGGTTGGACTCTGACTAGGACTAACCGGTTTACGTCGGATATCTGTTTTCGGGTTAGGACTCCTAGGACCGGGATAGCCCGTTGTTACTGCTCCACCTGAACTTGACGAATCACAACCCGATCCATTAATCGACCCGTTCTTGGTCGAGGAGTTCCAATACGGCATGAAAGAAGTTCCTTGAAGCTTGACGGTTGTGCCTTGGTCTCGGACTTTAGCTTTTGCAGATGCGGTTGTAGCCATATAACTTGGTATATGGGTTGGGCTTTTCCGCTGCTTATGGGCTTGTCTATATGATCCTAAGTCTATATACTCTCGATCAATAAGGCCGATTATATTGTCTTTGAGGCTAGTCGGAGTGTTCACGTCCATTTCCACAGTCTTCTCCGATACATCATCAGAAGTGGTGGTTACCGCGGCTGTGGGGAAAGGCGGATACGGAGGAAGATTGTATGGTCCGGGACCTGGACCCGGGCCGGTTTGACGCCCTGTGTATGGCTGAGAAGACATCCAATGGTCAAGCCAATTCCAAGCCCATTGGGTTCTATCAGGCCCATTAACAAAAAGACCAATCGCCTCGTCATCATTTGTATGTTGCATTTGCCGCTTCAATATGAAAACCGAAATAATAATAAGTAAAGATATAGTTAAAGGATTTCTTATATTTTCGACTCTAAACAGAACAATAAGATAGAAACAAATCAAGTTTTACAAGCAAAAAAAAAGTTTTTTCGAGGGAAAGAAAATAGAGAGGCGACTAACCTGGTAAGTGTATGCATAAGCTAGAGCCCTCTCTCTTTTCATCATTCCTTCACTCCTTTCTTTTTCCTGTATATTCAAAATATAATAATAATTAAATTTTCTAATTACTTCAAGATAAAATATTGAAAAATGAGAAAAATAGAACGTTATAAGACTTTCCACTTTACCTTCCCTTGAGTTTGGTACACTTGGGTTCGGTTCACTTCGTGCAATTTTTTCGGTTTCTCTCGTTCGGTTTGGAGTTTTGCAAACCCTACAAATATTATGTTCACCATTATTAATGTATATATATATTGGGTGCTTTAATATTTTACTGAAACTATTTCAATATATACCATTGTTCGGTTTTTCCATCCCGGACCGCTTCTCCTCTTCCTCAAATTGTTTCTTAAACCGGTCATGAGCCACTTGAAGCCTTCTTGCTCTGACTCGGCCTTGGACACGAACTAGAGCTTGCATACATTTCATAGTCATTTGCGCTTGTTTTCGTACGTGGTTGCCACGGACCAATGCTTGTAGCCTTACTAGTCCTTTTAAAGCACGAAGTGCGCGTCTTGCCTATAATAGAGAAACAAAAACCACAAACCCGTTCATAATTAAGCCAGAATATTTTCTAAGAATTTCTGGTTTGTCATTAGTTTACAACTACAAATAGTTTACAATGCGTAAAAAACTATGTTAGTCGATAAATTGCGTATACTAAACACACAAAAATTCCATTAATACCTGTCTAATCACAGTACTTAAATTAATATATTACATATATTATATCTTACTGTAACTGAAATGCAATTTCTAAGAATCGGTATAGTTGATAAAGTGGTCAATAAAGATATATATATATATATATATATTGATGAGAGTTGAAAATTATTAGAAAATAAATAGGGGTGGAAAAATTACCAAATATCCCCTGTAGTGAGATTGGATGAGCACGACGGCGCTATCTTCCTCCGTCTGACGGTTGTAGCCGGCAAGCCGAACAACTTTAGCGGCGGCTTGTGCGGCTGCAACAGCTGCTTCGGCAGCAGCTGCCGTAGCTATAGCCACTGCCATGGCGTGTTTTCTGTCTCCAACATTGGTTGCTGGAGTAGAAGCTGTGCTCTCGACATCATGTGAGATCTCCGGCGAACTTTCCGCAGGAAAATTTTCAAACGACACGACTTCTTGTGTGTCCTGTTGCTGCTGCCATCTGTCGCCGTTATTATTACCGGTGTTGTTGTTGTCTCTCTGCATGTATTTATAATTAAGCGTGACATAGTAAATCTTTTAATCTTTATAAGCTTGTTTAAAAAAAAAAAAAAAACTTTATAAGCTTGTTGTCTTATGATTACTTCCTTTTAGAATTTTTTTTTAAAAATCGACGAAGATTCGACTAAACTGTATAATGCTAGTCCGATGAGATATTAGTCAAAAACTCAAAACTAGAAATCAAATTCTAATAAACGCTACATACTTTATTTTTTAGAATTCTTTAGATACGCATACTTTTTGTTGTCAACTTATTAAAAACCAATTAGTTATAGCAGCTAATATTAATCAAGACTTTTAGTTAATAAGACCACCGTAAATTTTGAGAATCAATAAAGATTAGAGTTGAGAATCTTGAGATCCAAAATATAACTAAAGGCTGTGGGGCTAAACTTTGGATAGTGGTAAAAAGGATACATACTATAGTAATGTGAAGCTATGTCTATATCTATAGATACAAGTTGATACATTATATATCATCTATAGGTGGGGAAATTAATTGGGTGGAGTGATGGCGAGGGAACAAAGAAATGCACATGAAAATTGGGAGAAGGAAAAAAGATTTTTTTAGGTGTCATGAAAATCATATTTAAATGTTCTTATAAGGAGCCTGCTTAGTCTATCTCTTTCACAAGGGGACCAATCTTTTCGGCTTTTAATTAATAAATATACAGTCTAAACATTTAATTTTTGTAACTTCACTGGTCATACATTTATAAGATGAAAGATTTTTTTTTTCCCCTTTTAAGCTATAATATACATAATTATATCTTACAAATAGTCATTAAATAGTGCAAAAATAAGAAAATCAAATAGTGTTCATTGCAACCAAAAAAAAAACAAATATGTAACATGGAAATCGCTTTCAATCGAGAAGAAAAAGCCATAAAAACAAAATTGCTTATTTATAAAGAAATAGTTATGCGGTCATGTTAATTATACCTTTTTCTTCAAGTTATGTTTTATTAATAGTGCCAAAATTAATTAAAACGTTATGTCTATTTGTAATCTCATGATTACTATCAATTACTATTTCTTTCTTTTTGGATAAATTTGCTTGAATGGTTTTGTGAAGATCCCCCATACTTCTAAATAGTCCTAATTTTCTCTAATATGTTGTAATGTCATAATGTTGCAATAAAATTGATAATACATTAAAACAAACAAAATTTGATAATATATCAATGTAAACTAATGGTGTTATTGGATTACCTTTGAGTCTTTAGGAGAGGACTTAAAGACTTTCTTCTTCACGGTCGAGAACCACCCACCACTTCCTTTCTTCCCCATTTCCGGCAAAACTCGTTGATCTTAAGCTCTATTATTACCGAACAATGATTCCCAAAACTAGCTTTTAAGTACTGCAAAGGCAAAAAAAAATCCAGAAAGAGGTAAAACCAAAATGTATAACATTATAATATACCTCAACATGCAATGAATATGCATAAAGGTTACACATATGTGTAAAAATATGTGAATTCAGGAACTTACATGTTTGTGCAATGTGATCAAGCCATTAGAAGAGATTTTTGAAGATTAGAGAGAAAGAGAGAGTGAGAGAGATAAGAGGGAAGAGATAGAAGTCACAGAAAGAGTTAAGTTGAGAAGGAGGAAGTGTCTACATTTTCACCACCGATAATGAAACTCATTAACGGAGTCACGTGGGGTTCGGTTAAACGCCGTTAAGTGTTTATACGAAGTTCACGAGGTTTCTACTTTTGTCTTTTCTTATTTTAACGCCAATCGTTTTTTTCTTAGTGTATAAAGTCTTCTGACATTTGTGATGATCGAAATTTTATATTTACAAATTTGTTATTTAAAAATAATATTTGACTTTTTATTACATGTGTGGACTTGTGGACCTAATTCATATTTACATATTTCTGATAAGTTGAATAGTATTTAAATTTGTATGTTAGTGAAGAAAAGGTTTGTACCTAGATATGATATTAACTTATGCTGAAATCTATTTGTTTATGAGTTTTATCTGTTTTTATATTAGCTTAAAAAGAAATATTGGTGTCATACATTTTTACCCGTGAATTAAGATTTATAAGATTAACACATTGATGACATGAGTTTAGATCTATCCGAAACATTTTACAAAATGAACTTAAAATTTACATGTTTAACTACTGATGGGTGTTATATTATATACATACGGAATATCAAATGACGCCGAGTTATGGTCATATTTTATAGATGTAAATTAAATTAGATTTAAAAGGGACAAAAAAAAAACAAAATATGACAAAAATGTGCAGTTGTTTTAATAACGGCGACCTAACTTCTTAATGAGGACCCAAGACCTACACCACCTCCAAATTGGACCACCTTTCGATTTCACTACTCATTGAGTCTCTCATACATCCTCACGAGTAGCTAAACTGTTTTTTATGCATCAAATATTGTTAAAGGTGACATGAATAATAGATCACGAAAATTGTAGAGATTGCATGCGATCTGTATTAATAAACAAAACTTATTATTTTTTCTTTTATGTAATCAAAGCTTAAGCTTAACATTCCTTAAACTTAATTGGATAGTGAGAATCAGTTTTGGAAACCCAAATACATGTGAGATAATCAGGCCCATAAAGAAGTATGAAGAACAAAGCCCACTCATATCACTTGATTGGATAGTGAGATTCTCATAATCTCAGAAGCTTATTGAGCCTTTCATTTTTGCCAAGGCTTTAAGCCCTTTACAACATTTTTTGAACTAGATGCTAGTTTTTTTTTTCTATATCTATTCTACTGTCTAAACCAAAATATATAAAAAATACTTTGATGATATAATCTACTATATGAAAGTTCTAAGGTATTCTCCATTTGATTGCCACGTTATCGTACATGGTGCTGACCAGAGCCGTTCCTAGAGATTTTAGGACCCTAGGCCAAAAATAATAATATTCTACATGATTTGTTAATACTAATTTTAAGATTAAAATAACTGTAATTAATATATTATCTATATGATTATGATAATGAACTATGAAATTTATGAATAATATTTTTCTAAGAAAAAAACTATAAAAGGATCATAAAAGAAACTTAATTGATTTTTTAAAATTATGTTTGTAAAAAATAATTAAAATAAATTATTGCTAAAATTTATAAGTAAGAGTAATTAAAGAGTGAATGAAAATAAAAAGTATGGCAAATACAAGAAAATAAACATGTATTGGCAGCAAAAATTAATTATGAACAATGAAAGATTTAAAAAACCAATGATAAGGATTTGAAACTGAATGGAGATATACTTTGAGGTAACTTTAAATCCATTAGATCACTAAATATTTTGATATTTAGGGCCCTAAAATTTTATAAATAAAACAGGGCCCTAGGCGAATATTTAAAATTTTTCTTCTTAGGCACGGCCCTGGTGCTGACACGTACCATATTTTTAATCTTTAAAAGAAAAAAAGACGGCTTATGTAAAGATAACCTATACAACATTGCCTCCTCTTATCATTCGATTTGTAGGTTTCCATGACGGCCTCAGATCAAATAAATCGAAAACCTAGGATCGCACATCAAACTCAGGTATGAAATCGATTACAGAAAAAAATTATTGGTGGTTATTAGATTTGAAGGTTTTGTTTTATGTTTTCTCCGATGTAATTGTTTTTAAACGTTTCATGCGTAATATATAACTTCTACGTTTCTAAACTTCTTCGCAACCCAAACTTCTTCTAAACTCGGGATGTCTTTTTCTTGATATTCGGATTAAAAGCTGTGATATATCATCAGATCCGTCCCCCTATGGCTATATGAAGTATATGTGATCTTCGATTTTATCTTCTATGTAAATTTTCTAAAAAAATATATACTTACAACTTATGTTGTTTCATTTCCAGGTTACTAGAATTAATTTACAAAATTTTTGTTTCCGGAGAAGATTACCTTTATTTATTTACCTGATTATGGTTTATGTTAAAAAAATAAAAGTTATCTGATTAGGCTGAATCTTTTCATTAATGCATTTGGAAATGATGATAAGCTCATGGAAGTTGTACCTATATATATCACACCATATCAAACAAATAATATGTATTTGTAATTTCTCTTTGGTGCATGAGATTTAAATTTAGCTACCTTCCTAGTGCCATCGTTGAATTTTATGCAGAAATGTTTGAGCTTTTCCTTCGGAGATGTAAAGTCAAATGTACGACGTCAATGGAGTGATTTGTGTGTCATTGTTAAATCAATATTCAGCTTTTCCAAGGTACCAATGCCATTCTTTTGTTAAATAATTCTCCCTACACTTACGAAAACATTCACTTGATAAAATTACAGAAAAATAATTGAATAATAAAAGATACAAAAACGTTCTTGCGGTAATTTTTGTCGGTGTTGTTGATGTTGTTGTTGGTTGTGTCCCGTTAAATTTTGTTTTTAGACTTACAATTGTCTAGAGGCATTCTAATAACTCGGTTGAGTCGAGACTCTTCGTCTTTGGTTCAACTCTAGTGTCTTCAGGTCCTTTGGAAAATTTTATGGGAGTGTTTGTTGAAATTCGCAATGAACCTTAGAAACACAAGAACTCTTGATGAAACCAACAACGTTTGTTGAAATTCCCAATGAACTTTAGAAACACAAGAACTCTTGCTGAAACAAACAAAGATTTGTCTCACACTTTATTAGAAATCTCTCCAGATACTCACACACTAATGATGGTTTTAAAAAGTTTAAGAACTATCCTTCTTAATTTAAGACCTGTGATTTCTAATCCTGTAACAGAAAAAACACTACTCTCTTAAACTCTTAGAATAACACACTAATGATAATTTTAAAAAGCTTAAAGAACTATCCTTCTTAATTTAAGACATGTGATTTCTAATCTCGTAACAGAGTAAACACTACTCTCTTAAACTCGCAAAGCTTTTGTTTAGCTCTCACGATTTCTCTCAAAAGACGACTAACCTATCAACTCAAACATTGACTCCTATTTATACTCTAGAATCAAATATGGTTCTAGATTATTGTAACTTGATTCAGAATACTCCAAATCTTCACGATATCTTTAGCATATCTTCACTTTCCAAACTACTCGATCTTCTATATCTCGAGCATCCATAAGATGTTAGTTGATCTACATCAGCAAGCTTATCCCACCAAATCCACGTCAGCATCAATCCATATTATTTTCTAGTTGACTCGATCTGCTGCTTCGGAGACAGACATATTGTTCCTCGATCCCGGTGTGGCTTATTGAAGCTTACACTTTCATTTTTGATTTAGAACTCAGTCTTAGTGCAAGTTTCTGTAATTTTTAAGTTTCTATGATGTTTTTTATAACGTTTTTGTTTCTTTTATGTTTGTCTTCTCGTTTTAAGGCTTTTGGTTCTAGAATATCTTTTGATCTCGGCGGATTTGTCTCGAAAAAAGTTTTGATATTTGTCAATAGTTTAATATCAATAACATCATTAGATAGCAAAAAATTTAGGAGAGTGACTATTGTTGAGTGGTTAACATCTACTTCTTTGACTTTTTTTTCAACTATATATCAACTTTATCAATCTAAATAATGTTAAAAATAAATTATCTAGTCTAAATTCTTCTTTTTTTTCGGCGACAAATATGCTTTCATTTGCAAAATTCTTGATAATTAAATTGAGATTATTGAGTTGATATGTTAACTAATCAAATACATTTCTCAGATTTCCTGAAATTTCAGAGAGATATTGATTTGATCGCGAATGAGAAATTATATATAATAATCTAAATTTTCTTAATAATTTTTTTTCGGCCATAAATATGCTTTCATTTACAAAATTCTTGATGATTAAACTGAGATTACTGAGTTGACATGTTGACCAGTAGGGATATATATCTCCTAAGGTTCAATGTCACCACCGGAGAATCTCTCTCTATGTCTCTGCTTCAGCTTTTTTGATGATCTATCTGAGGACTGAGGGTTTAATTTTGAAGATATTCTTCAGGAAAATGAAAAAGCGACATGTCTTCCTCTCTTCTCTTTTGAGCTTAGACACGTCAGCAAAAAAAAAATCAATAGTTGCTAACGTGTCTAGGCTCATAAGAGAGGAGAAGACACCCGGGTTTTTTCTTTTCTCAAGAATATCTCCAAAATTAAACCTCAGATAGACACACAGAGAGATTCTCCGTGGTGACATTGAACTTTAGAAGATATCTAATCCTACTTGTCAACAGGTCAGCTTTATAATCTCTGTTTCCTCATCAAGAAAATTTGCAAATGGTCGCCAGTCGTCTCAAAGTTATAGTGGGCCCTTGGCGAAATTACAAAAAAAAAATTAATTATTTTATTTTTTAAAAAAAAATTGGGCCCTTGAATCTTATTTGCAATTGAATTTAGGACTTGAAAAAAAAACACAAAAAAAAAAAAATTAAAACCTCATAATAATTTTTTTGCCAAGGTTTATTGAGATTTTCATCATCTCATAAGCTTATTGAGCCTTTCATTTTTGCCAAGGCTTTAAGCCCTTTACAACATTTTGCAAAATATTTTACAACATTTTGCAAAATATTTTACAACATTTTGCAAAATTCTTGATAATTAAATTGAGATTATTGAGTTGATATGTTAACTAATCAAATACATTTCTCAGATTTCCTGAAATTTCAGAGAGATATTGATTTGATCGCGAATGAGAAATTATATATAATAATCTAAATTCTCTTAATAATTTTTTTTCGGCCATAAATATGCTTTCATTTACAAAATTCTTGATGATTAAACTGAGATTACTGAGTTGACATGTTGACCAGTAGGGATATATATCTCCTAAGGTTCAATGTCACCACCGGAGAATCTCTCTCTATGTCTCTGCTTCAGCTTTTTTGATGATCTATCTGAGGAGTGAGGGTTTAATTTTGAAGATATTCTTCAGGAAAATGAAAAAGCGACATGTCTTCCTCTCTTCTCTTTTGAGCTTAGACACGTCAGCAAAAAAAAAATCAATAGTTGCTAACGTGTCTAGGCTCATAAGAGAGGAGAAGAAGACACGTGGCTTTTTCATTTTCCTGAAGAATATCTTCAAAATTAAACCCTCAGTCTTCAGATAGACCAGCGAAGAAGCCGACGCGGACACACAGAGAGAGATTCTCCGGTGGTGACATTGAACTTTAGAAGATATCTAATCCTACTTGTCAACAGGTCAGCTTTATAATCTCTGTTTCCTCATCAAGAAAATTTGCAAATGGTCGCCGGCAGGCCCGTCTCAAAGTTATAGTGGGCCCTTGGCGAAATTACAAAAAAAAAAATTAATTATTTTATTTTTAAAAAAAAATTGGGCCCTTGAATCTTATTTGCAATTGAATTTAGGACTTGAAAAAAAACACAAAAAAAAAAAAATTAAAACCTCATAATAATTTTTTTGCCAAGGTTTATTGAGATTTTCATCATCTCATAAGCTTATTGAGCCTTTCATTTTTGCCAAGGCTTTAAGCCCTTTACAACATTTTTTGAACTTGATGCTCATTTTTTTTTCTATATATATTCTACTGTCTAAACCAAAATATAAAAAAAATACTTTGATGATATAATCTACTATATGAAAGTTCTAAGGTATTCTCCATTTGATTGCCACGTTATCGCACATGGTGCTGACCAGAGCCGTTCCTAGAGATTTTAGGACCCTAGGCCAAAAATAATAATACTCTACATGATTTGTTAATACTAATTTTAAGATTAAAATAACTGTAATTAATATATTTTCTATATGATTATGATAATGAATTATGAAATTTATGAATAATATTTTTCTAAGAAAAAAACTATAAAAGGATCATAAAAAAAAAACTAAATTGATTTTTTAAAATTATGTTTGTAAAAAATAATTAAAATAAATTATGGCTAAAATTTATAAGTAAGAGTAATTAAAGAGTGAATGAAAATAAAAAGTATGGCAAATACAAGAAAATAAACATGTATTGGCAGCAAAAATTAATTATGTACAATGAAAGATTTAAAAAACCAATGATAAGGATTTGAAACTGAATGGAGATATACTTTGAGGTAACTTTAAATCCATTAGATCACTAAATATTTTGATATTTAGGGCCCTAAAATTTTATAAATAAAACAGGGCCCTAGGCGAATGTTTAAAATTTTTCTTCTTAGGCACGGCCCTGGTACTGACACGTACCATATTTTTAATCTTTAAAAGAAAAAAAAGACGGCTTATGTAAAGATAACCTATACAACATTGCCTCCTCTTATCACTCGATTTGTAGGTTTCCATGACGGCCTCAGATCAAATAAATCGAAAACCTAGGATCGCACATCAAACTCAGGTATGAAATCGATTACAGAAAAAAATTATTGGTGGTTATTAGATTTGAAGGTTTTATTTTATGTTTTCTCCGATGTAATTGTTTTTAAACGTTTCATGCGTAATATATAACTTCTACGTTTCTAAACTTCTTCGCAACCCAAACTTCTTCTAAACTCGGGATGTCTTTTTCTTGATATTCGGATTAAAAGCTGTGATATATCATCAGATCCGTCCCCCTATGGCTATATGAAGTATATGTGATCTTCGATTTTATCTTCTATGTAAATTTTCTAAAAAAATATATACTTACAACTTATGTTGTTTCATTTCCAGGTTACTAGAATTAATTTACAAGAATTTTTGTTTCCGGAGAAGATTACCTTTATTTATTTACCTGATTATGGTTTATGTTAAAAAAATAAAAGTTATCTGATTAGGCTGAATCTTTTCATTAATGCATTTGGAAATGATGATAAGCTCATGGAAGTTGTACCTATATATATCACACCATATCAAACAAATAATATGTATTTGTAATTTCTCTTTGGTGCATGAGATTTAAATTTAGCTACCTTCCTAGTGCCATCGTTGAATTTTATGCAGAAATGTTTGAGCTTTTCCTTCGGAGATGTAAAGTCAAATGTACGACGTCAATGGAGTGATTTGTGTGTCATTGTTAAATCAATATTCAGCTTTTCCAAGGTACCAATGCCATTCTTTTGTTAAATAATTCTCCCTACACTTACGAAAACATTCACTTGATAAAATTACAGAAAAATAATCGTATAATAAACGATACAAAAAACGTTCTTGCGGTAATTTTTGTCGGTGTTGTTGATGTTGTTGTTGGTTGTGTCCCGTTAAATTTTGTTTTTAGACTTACAATTGTCTAGAGGCATTCTAATAACTCGGTTGAGTCGAGACTCTTCGTCTTTGGTTCAACTCTAGTGTCTTCAGGTCCTTTGGAAAATTTTATGGGAGTGTTTGTTGAAATTCGCAATGAACCTTAGAAACACAAGAACTCTTGATGAAACCAACAACGTTTGTTGAAATTCCCAATGAACTTTAGAAACACAAGAACTCTTGCTGAAACAAACAAAGATTTGTCTCACACTTTATTAGAAATCTCTCCAGATACTCACACACTAATGATGGTTTTAAAAAGTTTAAGAACTATCCTTCTTAATTTAAGACCTGTGATTTCTAATCCTGTAACAGAAAAAACACTACTCTCTTAAACTCTTAGAATAACACACTAATGATAATTTTAAAAAGCTTAAAGAACTATCCTTCTTAATTTAAGACATGTGATTTCTAATCTCGTAACAGAGTAAACACTACTCTCTTAAACTCGCAAAGCTTTTGTTTAGCTCTCACGATTTCTCTCAAAAGACGACTAACCTATCAACTCAAACATTGACTCCTATTTATACTCTAGAATCAAATATGGTTCTAGATTATTGTAACTTGATTCAGAATACTCCAAATCTTCACGATATCTTTAGCATATCTTCACTTTCCAAACTACTCGATCTTCTATATCTCGAGCATCCATAAGATGTTAGTTGATCTACATCAGCAAGCTTATCCCACCAAATCCACGTCAGCATCAATCCATATTATTTTCTAGTTGACTCGATCTGCTGCTTCGGAGACAGACATATTGTTCCTCGATCCCGGTGTGGCTTATTGAAGCTTACACTTTCATTTTTGATTTAGAACTCAGTCTTAGTGCAAGTTTCTGTAATTTTTAAGTTTCTATGATGTTTTTTATAACGTTTTTGTTTCTTTTATGTTTGTCTTCTCGTTTTAAGGCTTTTGGTTCTAGAATATCTTTTGATCTCGGCGGATTTGTCTCGAAAAAAAGTTTTGATATTTGTCAATAGTTTAATATCAATAACATCATTAGATAGCAAAAAATTTAGGAGAGTGACTATTGTTGAGTGGTTAACATCTACTTCTTTGACTTTTTTTTCAACTATATATCAACTTTATCAATCTAAATAATGTTAAAAATAAATTATCTAGTCTAAATTCTTCTTTTTTTTCGGCGACAAATATGCTTTCATTTGCAAAATTCTTGATAATTAAATTGAGATTATTGAGTTGATATGTTAACTAATCAAATACATTTCTCAGATTTCCTGAAATTTCAGAGAGATATTGATTTGATCGCGAATGAGAAATTATATATAATAATCTAAATTTTCTTAATAATTTTTTTTCGCCATAAATATGCTTTCATTTACAAAATTCTTGATGATTAAACTGAGATTACTGAGTTGACATGTTGACCAGTAGGGATATATATCTCCTAAGGTTCAATGTCACCGGACGGAGAATCTCTCTCTATGTCTCTGCTTCAGCTTTTTTGATGATCTATCTGAGGACTGAGGGTTTAATTTTGAAGATATTCTTCAGGAAAATGAAAAAGCGACATGTCTTCCTCTCTTCTCTTTTGAGCTTAGACACGTCAGCAAAAAAAAAATCAATAGTTGCTAACGTGTCTAGGCTCATAAGAGAGGAGAAGAAGACACGTGGCTTTTTCATTTTCCTGAAGAATATCTTCAAAATTAAACCCTCAGTCTTCAGATAGACCAACGAAGAAGCCGACGCGGACACACAGAGAGAGATTCTCCGGTGGTGACATTGAACTTTAGAAGATATCTAATCCTACTTGTCAACAGGTCAGCTTTATAATCTCTGTTTCCTCATCAAGAAAATTTGCAAATGGTCGCCGGCAGGCCCGTCTCAAAGTTATAGTGGGCCCTTGGCGAAATTACAAAAAAAAAATTAATTATTTTATTTTTTAAAAAAAAATTGGGCCCTTGAATCTTATTTGCAATTGAATTTAGGACTTGAAAAAAAAACACAAAAAAAAAAAAATTAAAACCTCATAATAATTTTTTTGCCAAGGTTTATTGAGATTTTCATCATCTCATAAGCTTATTGAGCCTTTCATTTTTGCCAAGGCTTTAAGCCCTTTACAACATTTTGCAAAATATTTTACAACATTTTGCAAAATATTTTACAACATTTTGCAAAATTCTTGATAATTAAATTGAGATTATTGAGTTGATATGTTAACTAATCAAATACATTTCTCAGATTTCCTGAAATTTCAGAGAGATATTGATTTGATCGCGAATGAGAAATTATATATAATAATCTAAATTCTCTTAATAATTTTTTTTCGGCCATAAATATGCTTTCATTTACAAAATTCTTGATGATTAAACTGAGATTACTGAGTTGACATGTTGACCAGTAGGGATATATATCTCCTAAGGTTCAATGTCACCACCGGAGAATCTCTCTCTATGTCTCTGCTTCAGCTTTTTTGATGATCTATCTGAGGAGTGAGGGTTTAATTTTGAAGATATTCTTCGGGGAAAATGAAAAAGCGACATGTCTTCCTCTCTTCTCTTTTGAGCTTAGACACGCCAGCAAAAAAAAAATCAATAGTTGCTAACGTGTCTAGGCTCATAAGAGAGGAGAAGAAGACACGTGGCTTTTTCATTTTCCTGAAGAATATCTTCAAAATTAAACCCTCAGTCTTCAGATAGACCAAGTGACACAGAGAGAGATTCTCCGGTGGTGACATTGAACTTTAGAAGATATCTAATCCTACTTGTCAACAGGTCAGCTTTATAATCTCTGTTTCCTCATCAAGAAAATTTGCAAATGGTCGCGGGCCGTCTCAAAGTTATAGGGGGCCCTTCCCGAAATTACAAAAAAAAAATTACTTATTTTATTTTTTAAAAAAAATTGGGCCCTTGAATCTTATTTGCAATTGAATTTAGGACTTGAAAAAAACACAAAAAAAAAAAAATTAAAACCTCATAATAATTTTTTTTGCCAAGGTTTATTGAGATTTTCATCATCTCATAAGCTTATTGAGCCTTTCATTTTTGCCAAGGCTTTAAGCCCTTTACAACATTTTTTGAACTTGATGCTCATTTTTTTTTCTATATATATTCTACTGTCTAAACCAAAATATAAAAAAAATACTTTGATGATATAATCTACTATATGAAAGTTCTAAGGTATTCTCCATTTGATTGCCACGTTATACGCACATGGTGATTGAGCCGTTCCTAGAGATTTTAGGACCCTAGGCCAAAAATAATAATACTCTACATGATTTGTTAATACTAATTTTAAGATTAAAATAACTGTAATTAATATATTTTCTATATGATTATGATAATGAATTATGAAATTTATGAATAATATTTTTCTAAGAAAAAAAACTATAAAAGGATCATAAAAAAAAAACTAAATTGATTTTTTTTAAATTATGTTTGTAAAAATAATTAAAATAAATTATGGCTAAAATTTATAAGTAAGAGTAATTAAAGAGTGAATGAAAATAAAAAGTATGGCAAATACAAGAAAATAAACATGTATTGGCAGCAAAAATTAATTATGTACAATGAAAGATTTAAAAAACCAATGATAAGGATTTGAAACTGAATGGAGATATACTTTGAGGTAACTTTAAATCAATGAGATCACTAAATATTTTGATATTTAGAGCCCTAAAATGTTATACATAAATGAGGGCCCTAGGCGAATGTTTAAAATTTTTCTTCTTAGGCACCTATCGACACGTACCATATTTTTAATCTTTAAAAGAAAAAAAAGACGGCTTATGTAAAGATAACCTATACAACATTGCCTCCTCTTATCACTCGATTTGTAGGTTTCCATGACGGCCTCAGATCAAATAAATCGAAAACCTAGGATCGCACATCAAACTCAGGTATGAAATCGATTACAGAAAAAAATTATTGGTGGTTATTAGATTTGAAGGTTTTATTTTATGTTTTCTCCGATGTAATTGTTTTTAAACGTTTCATGCGTAATATATAACTTCTACGTTTCTAAACTTCTTCAACCCAAACTTCTTCTAAACTCGGGATGTCTTTTTCTTGATATTCGGATTAAAAGCTGTGATATATCATCAGATCCGTCCCCCTATGGCTATATGAAGTATATGTGATCTTCGATTTTATCTTCTATGTAAATTTTCTAAAAAAATATATACTTACAACTTATGTTGTTTCATTTCCAGGTTACTAGAATTAATTTACAAGAATTTTTGTTTCCGGAGAAGATTACCTTTATTTATTTACCTGATTATGGTTTATGTTAAAAAAATAAAAGTTATCTGATTAGGCTGAATCTTTTCATTAATGCATTTGGAAATGATGATAAGCTCATGGAAGTTGTACCTATATATATCACACCATATCAAACAAATAATATGTATTTGTAATTTCTCTTTGGTGCATGAGATTTAAATTTAGCTACCTTCCTAGTGCCATCGTTGAATTTTATGCAGAAATGTTTGAGCTTTTCCTTCGGAGATGTAAAGTCAAATGTACGACGTCAATGGAGTGATTTGTGTGTCATTGTTAAATCAATATTCAGCTTTTCCAAGGTACCAATGCCATTCTTTTGTTAAATAATTCTCCCTACACTTACGAAAACATTCACTTGATAAAATTACAGAAAAATAATTGAATAATAAAAGATACAAAAACGTTCTTGCGGTAATTTTTGTCGGTGTTGTTGATGTTGTTGTTGGTTGTGTCCCGTTAAATTTTGTTTTTAGACTTACAATTGTCTAGAGGCATTCTAATAACTCGGTTGAGTCGAGACTCTTCGTCTTTGGTTCAACTCTAGTGTCTTCAGGTCCTTTGGAAAATTTTATGGGAGTGTTTGTTGAAATTCGCAATGAACCTTAGAAACACAAGAACTCTTGATGAAACCAACAACGTTTGTTGAAATTCCCAATGAACTTTAGAAACACAAGAACTCTTGCTGAAACAAACAAAGATTTGTCTCACACTTTATTAGAAATCTCTCCAGATACTCACACACTAATGATGGTTTTAAAAAGTTTAAGAACTATCCTTCTTAATTTAAGACCTGTGATTTCTAATCCTGTAACAGAAAAAACACTACTCTCTTAAACTCTTAGAATAACACACTAATGATAATTTTAAAAAGCTTAAAGAACTATCCTTCTTAATTTAAGACATGTGATTTCTAATCTCGTAACAGAGTAAACACTACTCTCTTAAACTCGCAAAGCTTTTGTTTAGCTCTCACGATTTCTCTCAAAAGACGACTAACCTATCAACTCAAACATTGACTCCTATTTATACTCTAGAATCAAATATGGTTCTAGATTATTGTAACTTGATTCAGAATACTCCAAATCTTCACGATATCTTTAGCATATCTTCACTTTCCAAACTACTCGATCTTCTATATCTCGAGCATCCATAAGATGTTAGTTGATCTACATCAGCAAGCTTATCCCACCAAATCCACGTCAGCATCAATCCATATTATTTTCTAGTTGACTCGATCTGCTGCTTCGGAGACAGACATATTGTTCCTCGATCCCGGTGTGGCTTATTGAAGCTTACACTTTCATTTTTGATTTAGAACTCAGTCTTAGTGCAAGTTTCTGTAATTTTTATGTTTCTATGATGTTTTTATAACGTTTTTGCTTCTTTTATGTTTGCCTTCTCGTTTTAAGGCTTTTGGTTCTAGAATATCTTTTGATCTCGGCGGATTTGTCTCGAAAAAAGTTTTGATATTTGTCAATAGTTTAATATCAATAACATCATTAGATAGCAAAAAAATTAGGAGAGTGACTTTTGTTGAGTGGTTAACATCTACTTCTTTGACTTTTTTTCAACTATATATCAACTTTATCAATCTAAATAATGTTAAAAATAAATTATCTAGTCTAAATTCTTCTTTTTTTTCGGCGACAAATATGCTTTCATTTGCAAAATTCTTGATAATTAAATTGAGATTATTGAGTTGATATGTTAACTAATCAAATACATTTCTCAGATTTCCTGAAATTTCAGAGAGATATTGATTTGATCGCGAATGAGAAATTATATATAATAATCTAAATTCTCTTAATAATTTTTTTTCGGCCATAAATATGCTTTCATTTACAAAATTCTTGATGATTAAACTGAGATTCTTGAGTTGACATGTTGACGAGTAGGGATATATATCTCCTAAGGTTCAATGTCAGGAGAATCTCTCTTGTCTCTCGCTTCAATTTTTTGATGATCTATCTGAAGACTGAGGGTTTAATTTTGAAGATATTCTTCAGAAAAATGAAAAAGCCACATGTCTTCATCTCTTCTCTTTTGAGCTTAGACACGTCAGCAAAAAAAATCAATAGTTGCTAACGTGTCTAGCCTCATAAGAGAGGAGAAGAAGACACGTGGCTTTTTCATTTTCCTTAAGTATATCTTCAAAATTAAACCCTCACTCTACAGATAGACCAGCGAAGAAGCCGAGGCGGAGACACAGAGAGAGATTCTCCGGTGGTGACATTGAACTTTAGAAGATATCTAATCCTACTTGTCAACAGGTCAGCTTTATAATCTCTGTTTCCTCATCAAGAAAATTTGCAAATGGTCGCCGGAAAAAAAAATTAAAAAAATTTAGACTCTCGTTCGCAATCAAATCAGTGTCTCGCTGAAATTTTTGGGAATCTGAGAAATCGTAATCGCTTGTTTATTCCTGTATCTATCTATCTATCTGCACTCTCGATTTTATCTTTTTTTACTTTTGATTGCATGCGAATTTTGTTCTTCGCTTACAGATTTTGTTGAATCCAGTTTCATATTTGTTCATTTATATAGTTTTTGATTCAGTATAATCCCGATTAAAAACTGTTGATGATTATTTTCAATTTTGTGATTTTTTTATGTTTCAGATTTTTGAGAATTAGGGTTTAATTTTGCAGTGGGTTTTGATTGAATCAGACTTTTTGTAATTTGTGCAATTGTAGATGTCGTTTCAGAACACTCCGATGAATGTTGAAGATCCATCACCGATGCTGGTTAATATGGAGCAATCTTCACCAGTTTCAAAAGATGAATCTCAAAACGGAGGAGGCGGTGCTCATTTGGAGTTTTCTGTGTTCAATTCCGCTAAGCTTAAAGCTGATCTTCAAGCCATGGGTGTCAAACTCAAAAAGCATGAGGATAACATCAGATTTCTCAAGTCTCAGAAAATCAAATTTGATGAAGTTATCACCGAGTTGCAAGGTTTGATTTTTTATTGCTCCTGCTTGTATAAAGCCACATTTTTTCAGCTATTTGTTGTTGTTTTTTTTTGTGGATTGAGATTTTTGTGTGGATTACAATGTCTTTGTTTCATTTCTTTTGCAGGTCGTTTGAGTAGCGTTCGTCCACCTACTCCTAGTAAGGAGAACATTGAGATCAATGAACAGATCATTCGTCACAAAAACACAGCTGCTGGAGTTTTAGCTGTGATTGAAGCTCGTCATGGCGCACATGTTTCTCAAATTCCGTTGATGAAAGGTGTCGTTGGCATTGTAGCAAAACTTGGGAAGATCAATGATGAAAACCTCAGCCAGTTTAGTTCCATTTCTCATTCTTTGCTTAACTTAAAAATTCTCAATGTTTCAGAGTCTGTTACATACTTTGTTTTTGTTATCTGAAACTGGCTTTAAAAATGCAGGGTTTTGTCGGATTATTTGGGGATGCGCTCGATGTTGGCAATCGTTTGTAAGGATCATGATAGTGTTATGGCGTTGCAGACTTATGACAACCAGGGTATGATTGACACAAGTGCTGGCCTTCACGGACTTGGCTCTTCGATTGGCCAAACCATTGAAGGCAATTTTGATGCCATCTGCCTTGAATCTGTGAGGTAGTCATTTTTGTTTTTTAATCTTGTATTACATATCTTGTTAGATACATTTTCATCTGCAATCGTTTACTTATAACTTTGTTTGATGACTTCCAGGCCGTATGTTGGTCGGCACATAGCTGATGATCCGCAAAGAAGACTTGATCTTCTGAAACCAAAATTTCCTAATGGTGAGTGTCCTCCCGGATTTCTTGGATTTGCTGTGAACATGATACAGATCGATCCAGCTTATTTGCTATGTGTCACATCTTATGGATATGGCCTTCGTGAGACCTTGTTCTACAGTCTATTCTCTCGTCTTCAAGTTTACAAAACAAGGGTCGAGATGATTAGTGCCCTCCCATGCATAAGCGATGGTGCAGTATCTTTAGATGGAGGAATCATCAGGGCAGCTGGGATCTTCACTCTTGGAAGCCGGTAAGATTCTCACAACTCATTAACTTGAAAACTAACTTCCCTCTTTGAATTCTTCTCTTTCCTTCTTGCTGTTTTCCACTGTCCTGAAACCAATGCAACTTACAGTGGTGAGGTGAACGTGAGATTTTCAAAGCCAACTGCTTCGCGAAGGATGGACAACTATAGTGAGATGGAGAAGCAAATCAAAGAGCTGACATGGAAGAAGGGAAAACTGATGGAGGACATGGGCCGAGAGCATGTGATCCGTAAGGACACATTGGAAAATTTTGGCAAGAAAAAAGAAGAGTTTGTACGATTCTTGGCTCAGAGCTCAGCCACTAATCAGGTAGTAATACTAGTTCTCATGTCTCGTTTGACTCTTCTATCATAGTAAAGGTGCTTCAACCAAGTCCAAACTTTGAATTCATGGAATCGTCTATATTATCATATCTTTGTTTTGGTTTCAGTTCAAAGTTTCAAATTATCTCTATCTGAAAGGTTTTTATGGCGCTAACATTGATTTGTTTGTTTGGTGATGCTCCAGCAAACCATACCACCCAGATGAAAAGAGAGCAAGCAAAGAAGCATGGAGCTGTGAGTAACAAGGACCTTTGCTTCTGAAAGAATCCTATTTTGACTTTAAGAAGTTGTTTCCATCTTAGTTTTTTGATACATTGCTTCCATGGAAAGTAAATTTCCTGTGAAGGGTAGTAAACCGGATTGGTTTATATCGGTTAGCTTCGGTTCGGCATTTGTAGCCATTTTTTTGTTTCGGTTTTGACTTGACCGTGTACATTGATGGGCATTTGATAATCCAACCTCTTCTCTAGACCTTTCTAGTCTAATGTTTCAATGTGTGGTTTATTTCTGTTGTTTCCTGTACCGGAATTTGAAAACTCAACGTTTCCCAAGTACAGAACCATCAAGTAAAACAAATGATCAATCTTTCTACAGACGATGTTAAACTGAATAAATAGATTTCGCCAAAGCCTGGATTAAACCAAGAGATCGATCATAGATTATTGTCTAAACCAAATCTCTAACTACATAAAGTTAAAAACAATAAGAATATAATATAATAGAGACTCTAGTAATTTCAAGCAAGTGATGACGGCGTATCCTGACCATTGGATCCACCTGATTTTTCACCTTGAGGCAGCTCCTCCACATTGACTTCTTCAACAACACCATTACCGTTTTCCCAAAGCAGCTTTGTCGTTGGTTGTTCCTTTTCTTCCACTGGTTGTTCCTTTTCTTCCACTGCTTTTGGTTTCATTATCGAAGCTATGTTAAAGTCTTGACTCTTTCTCTTTGCTTCTGCTTCTTGTAATTCTTTCGCCTTTGCCTCTGCTTTCAATCTCTCTTTCTCTTCCAGTAACTTCTCCAAATCTCCTTCTCTTCCTCCTTTTCTCAGCTCTTCTTTCACAAACTCATGCATTTCCTCACTTACTCTAACCGTTTCGTCATCCAGCATATCGTCCACAATCTTAAGCATCTCGTCGAGTCTACCAGCTTCACTTAACGCCCTCATGATGAATTTGTAAGCCTCATCATCCATCTTCAGCTTGTTCACCATCATATCAAAGAAGGATTTTGCATCGTCGAGTTTCCCGGCTTTAACCAACTGATCTTGTAATCGGTTATACACAGCCAAGTTTGGTCTTAAATTCGACTCAACCATTGTTTTGTAATACGCAGCTCCTTCATCTATCTTATCTTCCTTGAAACAAGTATCCATTAACAACCCATATGTGTACTCATCAGGCTTCACCTTTTTCTCATCCATTTCATTATAAAGCTTCTCAGCCTCAGCCAACAATCCATTGTCACACAACTGATTCATCAGATTGTTAAACGATAAAGTATCGGGACTACACCTAAAATCACCCATTTGCCTTAAAACCTCCACAGCTTCCTCAAACCTTCCTTCTGCACAATACCCATTAATCATTACATTAAAACTACCCAAATTCAAAGCCAACCTCTTCGGTGGATTATGTTCCATTTTCATCGCATCAAACAACTTCAAAGCCTCATCAAACTTCCCATTCTCACTCAAAGCCTCAAGCACATAATTATAAGCCATAGCACTCATCTTCACCTTCGAATCCTCTCCAGTAACTTCCTCATAACACTCCATAGCCTCTTTCTCCATCTCCTTCATAAAATACCCTTTCATCAAATTCCCATAAACCACACCATCATCAACAAACCCACCAAGCTTCTCCTTTAACTCCTCATAAAGCTTTAAAACACCATCAGCATCAGATTTCTTCACACACCCCATCATTAGATAGCTATAAACAACAGGGACAACAACAAAACCTCTAACACCCATATCTTCTTTAATCTCCATCGCCTTGTCAAGATGATCATTATCAACTAAACCCTTAACCAGAATCCTAAAAGTATCAATAGAAGGATTCACCGGCGCATTATCTATAAACAACTTGTAATGCTCCAAAGCAATTTCGGGTTTTCTAACATCAAGATAAGCTTGGAAAATCAAATTGTAAGTGATGATATTAGGAGCAATACCAGCTTGATTAATAAAACCATGTAATTGCAGAAGCGCTCCGTATTTGCCTTGTCGAAGCTGAGCAGCTAAAACGGCGTTTACAGTGAAAATCGTTGGTCGGCAATTCGAATACACAGAGTGACGAGTGAACAAAGCAGCTTCTTCTAAATCATTCTCTCGGATCAATTTCAAGATCTGATTATGGAGATCGAGGCGTTTACCAATGAGAGACGATACAGATTCAGGTAATTTCGGGATATTTGGGTCTTGGATTGGTTTAGAGATTTGAGATTGTTGTTGCTGTTGTTGTTGGGATCTGTTGAATGAGTTAACTGGTGGTTCCATACGAAGATGACGCTTACGACGGCGACGTTCAGCGGCGGCTTCTTCTTGCGTCGCGAAAGACATGTATCGGACGGCGAGAAGTGGCTGCGGTGAGACGCGAGGGCGGTAAGCTCTTGTGAGTGTTTGTAGGTGGTTCAATAACGCGGCTTTAGAGATCGACATGGCCGGAGAATTATCAGTGAGAGTGGAAGAAATGAATCCTTTGAGAGGAAATGAAAGGTAGGGTTCTTGTTAGGGTTTTAGGCAAATAGTTTGGGTTTGGGGATGATGAGGTTTTGAGGGATTGTTTGGGAACTTGGATAAGTATGTTTTGGCGTGGGAATAGAGAACGGGAACAAGGAGTTACAGATTATTGGGCTTGTGGCCCATTAGCTTGCCTTTTTGGATCCGTTGTTATTTTTAATGATTAATTTAAGTCATTGATAAAATTTTGAAAACATGTGTTGTTAGAAATTGCATGCTATATATGATATACAAAAATCAAATTTTAAAGAAAAATAATTAATGGGAAGTGTTTTTAGTCTAATGGTTAATATAGTTTACCTTTTCAGTCTTATCACCAAAGTTTGATGGCATAAATTGCATTTTTCCACAAAATAAATTTTTTGTTATGGATCGGATCTTGTTGATCAAAATAATATCAGAAAAAATAAATTAATGAAATAAGTGGTTGATGTGAGACACTTAAAATACAAGTTGAATGGTGACCATATTAAAATGTTGTAGATAAAAAAAATGTATATTGTTGATCTCTCTGTAATCTTATAAACTTTTGTACGCAGTTCTAATAATAAAAAGATATTGTAGATAAAATAATTATTAAATTTAACTAGTATTTTTAACATTCAAATGATTTGTAAATATTTTTGTTTTCAAATTATATAAGTTATTTTCTTAAATTATGTTAAAATGAATGATAATGTGTCTATAACGTAAGAAAACATTTTAATTGAAAGGTGACGAAAAATTGATGTTTGGTATTATTATAGTAAAGTCGAACATGGAATTATTGGAACCAAAGTTACCAAAAATCGTGCATGGACCCTACAGACAGTGTCGGTCGCTGGCCGTGACCTTATTGACTTCAATCACATTGTTTCGTTTCTCCAACTCTCACAACTCAGCACCGACACATCCAAATTCACATTGTTTTTGAATTTTCGAATATTTGAGAATTGAGAACAGTGAGTCGATTAAAAAAATAATGTCACTGGATTTTATCCCTCGTTTTGACACCAAAAAAAAAACATTACAGGAAACTTTTATATATCTTTTTCTTTAATGGAAAAGTATAAACTAATTTCATTTTTATGGTATCATAAATCACATCATTCATCGTACCGAGTTAGATAATTATACTGTCAAGAAAATTAATTGAAAATTATACTTGAATGTCGATCTTATTGAATAATACCTCTGGAAATAATACAATTAAAAAGTTAAAATATACTCTTTTTAGGATCAAAAAAAGGTAATTAAAATATACTTACTCATATATATATATATATAGGATTAATGATACGTCCATTAATATAAGGACCGTAAGAATGAAACAATTCATCGGAAACAATAATAAGCACTTAAGTTTCCTCTACCTAAATGCTTAATCCAGCCAAGAACGAAACCCCGGTCGAAGGCAACCACGAAGAACCATATATAAACTCAGCCACCGTGAACCGGTTTGCCTCATCCGTCGAATTGATAACCCGATACCCTGGCCATTGCACACGTTGCTGAAGAGCCGAACCGGGTCCAGTATTCAAATACTCTCCATAATATAACGTATCTAAAGCAAATGTTGTGTTCCACTCGAGCCAGCCTCTAGTGTGTACATGACTACCAATATACGATAACATATACACCGTCCTAGAGAATAGCTTCCATGGTCGACCTAGATACGTTTGGATAGTACCATTGGTCGCTTGGAGATCAGATGTTGCCAAAACCCTAGAAGCATGTATAGATATTCCGGTGTTTTGGTTTGGATCTTTTCTGTTTTGAGCTGTGATTGTGTTCTTTTGAAGATCCATTGGTTTACGTGCGTAGATGCTACAGTTTTGTAACACTACGGCTGCGTTACCGAAGATAAAATCGACAGTACCGTAAATATCGCATTCTCGAAAGAATTGACGGTTGGAGTGAACGTAGAGTGTGTCTTGGTAACCAATAATATTGCATCGGTAGATCACAGCGTGGTCAGCCCCAATGCGGAGAGCGACTGCTTGGTGCTTCGCTGGACCGGCCCAGTTTTCAAATGTTATGTCCCTTGCAATAAATCCAGCTCCGGTCGCAGCTGGAAGTACAAACAAAACAAAGAAAATCACATTTATGTTTTGTGTTTATTAACTCTTAAAAAAATTAAAACCAAAGAACTCAAAATAATTAAATCATCATCAATACAGCAATAAGTTAGAGCTAGAGCCAGTATAGAATATATTAAAATTATGATCGACAACATCTGGTAGATAATATATAATACCGTTCACCGTATTAATTTATTTTGACATGTTATTTTAAGTTTTATTTTGTGTGGAAAATTGCATATGAAGTTAATTGTTTATCAATACGTGGTTAAGGTCTAATTATAGACGACGCAACAAATGCAGTCGGACAAAAGTCACAAAACTAATGCAATTAAATCAAATACTAGTATTTGAGAAATGTCTTCACCTAGAAATCTTATATGCAACTAGTGGCTTTAACGCATTCAATCACATAATGAGGCATGACCCACATCCAACTATATATATAAATAAATGTGCTAGTCTTCTCTGTCTTCCATCTGCATGTTTATATATATACAAAAATATGTGGGTCAGTAATTGCGCGGCCTATCTCCAACCCTTACGATACGTTCATATCATTCTATATGTCTAGACTATGCCATATATGTATTTTCAAGTGAGTATATTGATGTACACGGTTTGAGGTAGTCGGTTTGATTACTTCTAATAACCGAACTACTAAGCATTCAAAGATCAGATCAAATTTAAGTTACTGTAAAAAACAAATTGACGATCAAAACTTAACCGAAACGTCAAAACCGAAATCATAAAAAGATATTAGACAAAAGTTCCGTTATAATTCGATTTTTGTTGCTAGCTTTTGTGGTATGAGAATTGAATATATTTTAAAGGTTTTTGAAGAAAATGTCATGGTTTTCTCTAAAACACAACAAACAAGTGAGCTTACGTAGGAACTACAAGTTAGGTCTCAACTAGCATGAGTGAGAAAAAGTTGGTCGAGAGTAATTTCTAAGAAGGTTTTTGAGCCGAAGTGGTAGAAAATGGGTGAATGACGTTTGTTCTAAATTTTATTTGGTTAAAAAAAAAACTTAAATTTCACTTTTAAAAAAATTTAGTGGTCCATAATATTGACTTAATTTGTATACTGGTTTGGAGTACATACTCATGTTTACTAATTTTACTTAATCCTAGCTTTTATTTAGTGGTCCATAATCCATATGAGAATAAACACAAGTGGTAAAAGACAACTAATATTAGCAAATTGATTCTGACTTCAAGAGAATCTATGGACACTTTAATCTCTATCCATCCGAAAATCTATACAGCTAGCTCATGTCCCCCTTCACGTATCTGATTCCAATAATTGTCTTTAACAAACAAAAAATTCTAAAACCAAAAAAATAAAATTGAAAAAGTATATTTTTCTTTCTTAACTTATATAACCTTTCTTTGGTCAAAAAATATATTTATATATATAACACTACATACTAAAACCAATGCCAAAAAAATGATATATATAATATCATAAATGTTGACCGCCTTGAAGCTCTTTTTCATGATTTTATTCTGTAATTATTTATCCCCAAAAGGATCTTTAATTTAATAGTCCTATTACGGCGCTAATTAAAAAGGATCTACGTATACTAATTTTCGACCCTAAGAAACAAGGGTCTCAATTCATGATTCATGTATTTGTTTAATTACAATAATAATGTTGGTTCTACGTGATTTACTTTCAACTATTTATCATTATTGTTGAATTATTTCAAAAGAGTTCAAAAAGTGGTAAAAGCACGATCTAAGAAAAGAAACCTTACCAAACGAAGCCGTGTGGAAAGTAGTAATGTTGTCGAATATACTTTTACCTCCAGAAATCACAGTTTTACCCTTCCCATCTCCAACGAACATCAAATTAATTTTCTTTCTACCGACCTTTAGGTTGTTCTCTTCATACCTTCCAAAACAACACAAACAGAGATACGCATTTATTAAACCCCTCTTCGTACTTTCTTCATTCACGGACATATAAAACAGTTAACATCGGTAAATGCGAAAAAAAAAGAAATAAGGGTAAAATCGTAAATTTACCTTCCGGCCTTTACGTAAATAATAGTCCGGCGAGTACTGTTCTGAGGAGCTTTCTTGATAGCTTCCGATATAGTTTTGCACGTGCCGTTGCCATCTTTCGATACGATAATATCAGCTTGTATTTGAGATACCGGCATTTCCAATATCTCGCGTTCTCTTCTCTTCATCCATCTCGGGAATTTCTCGTCCTCTACTTCCAACAGCCTCCGGTTTTGTATAGGAACTCCGGCGAAATCGCTACCGTCGTGAGTCGCCGAGAAGATAGCGAGACAGTTACTTACAAGCTCAGAAAGATTCTTTAACGCCGCCGTCATCTGATTCTTTACACTACCGTCGTCAACGCCGTCGAATCCTTCGGTACACGTGTCGTGGTTCGTTAAAGCCGCGCTAAGCCACGTCATCACGTCTTGTGGTTTAGTTTGAGCTCCGGAGACTGATACGACTGATGAGAGAGCGTTTGAGAGCCCGTCAACGGAATCGTCGAGTAGCTCTAAGCAAGCGTCGTAAGCGGAGCGTGCACGTGGCGGCATGTCGACGAAGGAGAAAGAAGAAGATGAGTAGAGAGCGTGGCTGAAGTGGTGTAGCGTCATGTTCACGGTGACGTGGATTAGATCTTTGGCGGAAGAAGCGGCGAGTGAGCCAGGGAAGTCCATGAGTGAGTCAACGCATAACTCGGGGAAACGAGTTAACTCACAAGCTTTTGAGATTGCTTGGCTTGGTTTACGAGCTAGACCTGGTGCAGATTGGTTTGATTTGACTTGTGTTCGGATTCCGGCGAAGATTGCGGCGGCGAGGATAAGCGTGAAGGCTAAGATGATTGATGACACTAGAAGTTTCTTCTTTCTTCTCCGATTGTTCTCCGGTTGTGCTGACGTGGAGACTTGGTTGAGGTTTGGAGGAGTAGTAGTGATGGTTGTGACCGAACCAGTTGCTCTGGATGGTCCGAGTCTTTCGTAACCCATTTGTTCTCGTTCTTGAGTACTTTTTTTGAGTTTCTTGTGATTTAAGTGTATATATATGAGTGAGAAGAGAGTATATAAGAAGAGTGGTGGTGATTATTGGTGGGACACGCGTCATTGATACATTCATTTAGCATAAGAATAAAATTGCTTTTATTATTTACTTGTGTGTTCGAGGTCTAATTGTTTGTTATTGCACATCGTTTGATAGTGAGCTTTCGTTATTCGTCGACATAAATCAAACAAAAGGGTAAAATTTCTTATAAAAAAAAACCAGTCATTTAGAAATCATTAGTTGAGATTTATAACTTTTGAAAATAACAAGATCTCACTATCAAATGTCGATGAATAACACAAGAAATTTTCTCTGTGTTATAGTTACAAGTTCTTGTGTTATTCGTCGACATTTGATAGTGAGCTTTTTTTTATTCTTCGACATGGATAGAAAAAACTTTTTTTTTTCTTTTTTTGGATAGGAAAAACTTAAAGAACAAAAAAATCTATCACATTTACATAGCGATATAATGTCGATAGTAGTTGATTAGTTATGGATACTAAGCTAAATGATTTCGTCACAAAACCTATAGTTAATTTTGTATAGCATTTATACATAAATCTTGAAATTGATAGACAATATAATTTACACGTTTGCATTGTGACTATTAAAGATCATGAGCTGGCACTTACCAACCAAGGTTAAAAACCTTGATGAAATTGATAGCGAAACTATACACTAGTCCCATTGTTTTTCTGATATTGTTGTAATATTATTTTAAGACTATTCCGTAACAGTTATAAACAGTACTTAAACAGTTCACTGAGAATAATTAAATCTATAAATTGTTTCAACATCAACCTAACAAAAAAACAGGACTCAGCTAACACCAGAATGCGATTAGAAAAGACCCCATTGTTTCTGATTACATAGACATCTCACGTTGTTCTTTTATATATTTTATTTTAATTTTCAAAATGTGTAGATAAAGCTCCACAAATGATAAATCGGTTACACACGCATAACCAGTTACATACTTACATGTAACCCGGACTTAAATCACAAAATTTTAAATCATATATCGTTTGTAAGACTTATACAACTTCGATATTATGTAAATATGTAACTGTCTATTAAGAATTCAAAAAATAACTTTTTAAATATGTTTATTATGCAGTGATACTGGGACAGAAACAAGCATTTAGCATATATACTAGTAAATTAATAGAACATATATAAGATAAGATGTGTGTGTTATATAATTAAAGTGATTATGCCATCTATTTGATTATGGTTAGTGAAGTATCAGAACATGTTCAATAATGTTTGGAAAAGTTCTGTATCTCCTTTCTCTTTAATTTTAAAAAGTTGCTAACTTAAGGAGTAAGTTTTATATCAGTTCAAAATCTGAATTTTATTTGGAGATTCCAAACTAAACTACTATCGTTTCTTTATTTATAGCGGCTTATTATAAAAACCCATGTGACAGTTGTTTGTAACACAGAAAAGTCACATACTTCAATTTAGTTTCATATGCAAATTTCTTTGAAATGGATGCATCCTACTACAACATTTTTTCAAAAGGTATTATTATGAGTTGAATAATGTGACATTCATTTTTTTCAGTCATCCTCTAAGCATTTGCTAAACGTAATAGAAACTTCGTGAACATATATCACTTTTAAAACATATTTTTTAGGAAGGCTCTGAAAAGATTAAATGTATTCTATTGGAAAAGGTTGATCCAAAAGAATAAAGGGTAGGATAAAGGTAAGGTACATAGATAATTGTTGCTTGAATGGAAAGATTCGTAAGATCTCTCTAATTTCTACCGACCTCTCTATGTGATTTCTTAATTAAATTTTAATATATTTTTTCACTAATAATATTTACTATAGTTTATACAAACCAAATATGTTTACACCATGGAGGATGCCGACAGAAGAGTGGATAGAGTGTAATTATGACGCTCATCATGTGGAAAGTTCTAAGATATATATGATGATTTTGGGATGGATTATACGGAATTCAAATTGAGTTGATGCAGAAGCGAATGAATGTAGTGAATAATTAATCTGACCATTAGAATCATGCTGGCATTTGGTAACTGTAAACATATGTTGTTTTAAGACCATTATAAACTGACGACTATTGATTTGACATCCATTAAATTTGAGTATAGACTTTCTAACAAAAATGTATACGTTATACGGCTTTTGTGCTTATTCAAAAATACTGTAAATGAAAATTTAGTACATAACAAGTTGATGCTTTGTCATCAATCAAAACCTGAAGTGTTTTTGTTTTGTTTGGCTCCTCACTTTTTTAGCGACCTAATTTCACATTCTTTTAAAGTTCAGTTATATTATATAGTGTTAGTTAAATATCCTTCCATATGATATGATACTTCATATTGGTCTAAACTTGTTTTTTTATCGACTCAGAGATTTCCATTAAGGATTTGAAATAGTATTGTATGTTAATGATATGGACATGTTACATTATACTAGTGATTAGTTAATATTCTTCCATATAATCATGATACTTTATGTTGATATAAACTTGCTTTTTATAGACTACAATTTTTCCTTGAAGGTTTCAAATTCAATCTAGTATTATATGATGACATGGAGACACTGTACATTTTAATAAAAAATTGTTTGATACTTTTTTGTTGTCAATGCATGGTATTTGTAAAAATGAATGTAGTTGTTCTTTTTGGATAAAACGATGAATGCAGTTGTTGTTTTTCAATATATATTTTTTTCTTATCCTACTTTTATAACTTATATATGATTCGGGGTTAAGCAAACGAAAAGTAGTCATAGTCATCTTTTAATAAAACACATAAAGTAGATGCTTTAAAAATAGAGTTCTAAATCATTCATAGAATCGAATATAATTGAAATACCGAATAAATCAAACTTTCGTTAAGGTCAATATATTTTTACCATAGCTCTTTTTTTTCTTTTCTTTTTTGGACAAAACTTTTACCGTAGCTCTGTGCGCATAATACTAAACATTTAAGCATGTCAACGGGATGCAGATTGCAGCATAATAATACTCAGCTATATTATCGTAGGTTTCATTCTAATCCTTATTAATTTATATTATGTCATGCTATATAAATTTGTTTTTGTTTTTGTCAGCATGTTATAATTTTTATACAGTGGCCTCTTTATTTTTTTATATAACATAAAAGTAAGTTACGAAACGTATAATTAAAAGAAAACATTATTTAACAAAACAATGATAGTAGTAATGACGAAAATAGTGATGATGGAACGACATACCATGTGATCTGGTTGTGACGATATGAAAACATAACAACAACCTTATAGCTCACAACGTGTAACGCACAAAAGACAAAAATAGTACTTAACAAAATGATTTGACTCAGTAATTTATGAATCTTTCACCAAAATAGTATCAAAATGACTTATATAGTAAAACAGGATCCACAAAACACTTTGACATGCGTTACCTATAAATAATGGTAGGTGTTTTTTTTTGGTTAGTCGGAATTGTAGAAAATTATAACAAAATATCCGTAAGAAATTATAAATCATGATCTACAATGACATGGTCAATACGACCCCCGTGAAAAAAGAAGATTCAATGCTTAAATCAAACTAGGGAACCAATATTTTTCAGATAAAGAAGTTTCGATTTAGTTATGGATTCTTCTAAGATGTGATTAAAGACTCAATCCGATGTTTAGTAATACAAAAGAAGTTTGAGAAAGAAGAAAAAGTTTTGACCCAAAAAACTTATAATTAAAAACGAACAAAAGATAGATGTTACATCTGGCAGCAAGACACATCAAAGACAATCATCTCTGCATACATTGCTCTCTTTTATGCGTGTGACTGTTCTTTCTTTGAGTGGAAGCAACTATAGGTATTATAAGAGAATACTTGATCCGAATCTTGAGACCGGGTTCCTCCTAGTCACATTAGGAGAACGTTGTAAGTATGATTTCGATGCTTACAATCTAATGTTACTGCATTAGAGCATTAGCTCTAGATATCTACTCACACGATAGAGCCTGTTATGAGCAGTTTTTTGTAGAAATTTTTTATCTCTATATCGGTAATGAGAGTGATCTTCTGGATCACTAAAGACGTAGGGTTTTTACATTCATAGTTTAATGGGCTTATAATCACTCGTCACAAGACTCTGAGCTACAAAGCCTAGAATATTAAATGGGCCTAACTCTAGTTACGATCTTACGGACCGTTACTACAAAATCAGCAACACTATAAATTGGGCTCCTTTAAGTAAGGAAAAAAAAACTATAAGAATTTTTTTTTGTAGAACAACTTTTTTCCTAAAAACATTCAACTTTTAAAAAGGGAAAGAGTATTATTACTTTCTATTATCAAAACTGGAAATTTTATTTTCAAAGTTTAATTTTGCATTTTCAATTTTTGTGGTGGAGGAAGCTCATCTTTAGATTTTTGCTGTTAGTTTTAAGTTGTTGGTTTTTATCTACATGTTTCTTTCATTTTTGTAATTGACACTGAGTCGGTTGAAGATTACCAAAAAAGAAAAAACTAATTGAATGAAACATATTGTTAAGATAATATGTAAACATATAAAAATAAATAAAAAATAACACAAAGAAACAATTCAAACCGAAGTACAAAAATGGTCGGAGTTCCAAATGTCAATTGATACCAAATGGGAACAATAGACTAATTTTGGCTGGTTCGTAAAAATTGGTAGATATTCCTATAACGTGCCAAGAGTCGTAGAAACTGTTTTTTTTTTTTTTGATAAAATAGTCGTAGAGACTCGAGAGACATGTTTCTAGAAAGCACAGAAGAAAAAGAGAGAGAGAGACTCCTAATTTAAAGGGACGCATGATATAATTTCTAGTAATGGTCAAATTTCGTCTAAACGTGTTTGATTTTTCTTTAAATATTTTTCTATGTTAGTTAGAATAGTAATTATTATGTTGAACCACTCATATTTGAAGACGAAATAAAAAGATTTTTTAAAAACGAAAAGAAAAGAACCATCGAACAATAATAACATGTGCATAATCATGCATATACCATAATAACATGACAATATTTACACACAAAAAAATGATAACATGACAAGATTTACAACTTTTTAAAAAGATTTCAAGTTGCATATAAATTAAAATATTTATAGAGAGCATACTGCAATTTGAGTTAATTTGGTAAATGGAAAAAAATGATGTATTAATTAATACATTATCATGACATCGTCAATGCCCATGTTTCTATCCTGCAATATCCTCCTACTAAATTTACTACAGTATATTTTAAAATCAATCAACTATGAATTCAGATCTTTCGAATTCAATACTGGCCAGTCAGATGTCCATAAAAATATTCATGATTGTTTAAAAGTGGGTTTGGCCAAATATCGACCCCAAGAAAGAAAAAAATCCATTAAAAATCGCTAGAATAAAAGAGTCTAATAGGATCAGAGCAAAAACCCCACAAAAAGGTTATCAAACTTCTTTAAAACTCAGAGATGATTATACATAACAGTGAAACCTCTATATACCAACTTTGATAGTTACCAGCAGATAAATCCCCGTAATATTCATTCAAACATCCTAAAAGTGTCCATCGAATGTCTCTTATCCACATACTTTTCTTTTAAGATAGGTTATTGTAACCTAATTTAAGTATAACTTAACAAACTAGTAATTAATGCATACAACTATGTAGCCTAGATAAAACTATATATAAATGTAAACCAAAGATCAGATATATATCGTTGTGAAATATAAAGGGGTTATGGTGGGTAGACCATTACTTGGCTTATATATGGCCAATGTTATTGTTGATTAGTGTCGTCGTCACATCACTAGCATCGTGCCGTGTTAGACCATGAATTTATCGTTATTATCATTCATTACATGTTCAGACATTGCCCATATATGTATACGTGTGTATATTTTGGCCACTCGAATTAATTCATATTATCTTTTATGACTGAAAACTGGATACTAATGACGTGGTCAGTTTTATGTTTTTTTTTTCCTGTGTGACAGTCATATTATTATCTTATTCGGTTTTAATATATGAATGTCGTTAACTCGTTATGCCGTATAATCTACTACGCTATTAAAAAAAAACATTTAAAAAAAGAGTCACTTTAACTTTAAGAGTTATTTCCAAATATTCATATGAAAACAAATATTAATGTTATAAGTATATCCAAATAAATTAAAACAACAATATTATGGAGAATAACATTAATTTTAATTTGTCTAAAATCTAACTACCTAATTTAGATTAATGTATTAGAAACATAATTATGATTCACATTTCACATTTATTTCAAAAACGGATCAATTTTTGGCAAAAAATTGTAAATTTTTTAGTTTGATAGAACAGATTTGCTACTGCTAGGAAAAATATGAGATCGAATTTTTTGGTGGGAAACGGATCGAGAAAATAAATTTGATTCTCATTTCACCTTTATTTGATCTTATTTTCAAGTTATTTTGAATTATTATATAATATAATACATATAAATAATAAAAAATTAATATTTTCTACATATGTTGTGATTCAAATATATTTTTGGCAGGAAAATTATAGATCCATTTTTGGCGAGAAATTTGCAAATTATTCATTTTAGTGAAAAATCATGGATATGCAATTCATTAAAAAAATTATAGAGTCGAGTATTTTTTCTTTCGGAAACAAATCAGTTTTGGACGGAAAAATTATAAATTTTTTATCTTGGCAAAATAGATTTGCAGTTTGTTAGAAACATATAAAAAAAATTTTGCGGGATATTTTTAAATTATTTATTCTGATGGAAAATAATGGATTTGAAATCTACTACATTATAAAGAAAGTAAGAGAGTGTTTCCAAACACCCATATTAAAACAAATAAACGAGTATTAATTTTATAAGTGTATCCAAACAGATTAAAATAATTTATACTAAAATAATTGACCCGTGATATACCATGAGTACGAATCTAGTAGTCGTTAAAAAAAGATCTCGTATAATATAAAAAATAGGCTTACTAAATTGGGGGGAAGTTGTAAGGCTGTTAAGAATTTTAAAATTATACTCCATTATAAGAGTAATTCATAATTTAGTAAGTAGAAAGTATGACTGTCAGCCAACCAGTCCAACTACAAGTACAACGAATCGGTCTTTAAACCATAATTAAATACTTAAATGAACATGTCTTCGTCTTTCTTGATTTCCGGACCAAATTGCACAAATCATAAGATCTCTTTTTACACACAAAAAAAATTGTCTCGAAAAAAGTTTTGCTTTTCGTATGTTATTTTGTTATGTACGTTTTATTTATCAAATGGACACCCTAAACAAAATTATTCCTAAAACCAAATATCCAATTATCCATATAATAAATTTGATGCGCACTTTCCAAAAATAATATGTTACTTAAAATCAAATTTCTTGTAATCGCTAAACGAGAGTAAAATTGTCCAAAACGTTATTTTTATTATGCATATAAAAATATAAAAAATAATAGCTACCAAAACGTAAACGAAACCTTTCAACACGTTTTTAAAAAAATATTTTTGAAAATATCATAGAAGCGAAATGCTGAAAGCTTCCGAAAGCTTCCGATTCCAATTTCAAAACGGAAAACATTGAACGAAATTTCTGTGCTACATAGATATTGATTATATACTTGATTTGATTTTTTTTTTTGAAGATTTTAGTTAACTCGATCATATTTCTTTTTTTTGATGAGTTAATCAAAACATAAGACTAATTTATGGGTTACACGTATTATTTTTAAATTTACATTGAAAATTAAAAAAAAGGATTTTAAGAGTATTAATGTTTCGAAATATATTAGTTTTCAAGATTTTTTTTGTTTGTGTTTGAGATTACACAATATTAATTTTTTTAAAATATAAAATCCCTATAAAGTATGCAGGATAAAATTTAGAAAAATTAAAATGACTAAGAAAAGAAAACTTTATTTTATTTTACTAAAAAATTGTCCACTAGTATATAGGGTAGGGGGACTTGTGTATTTTAAAGTGTGGGTCCGAGTTACTAATTTGTTTGGTTAAATTATAAAGTATGTAATTAAAAATTCCAAAAGTTATATAAAGAAAAAAAGTGGCCTAGTTCAATTGGAGGCTCTCTATTAAGAGAGCGAATATTATAAAGAGAGAGAGAGATAAAGAAAGAGAGAAATATTAAGCAGCAAACAATGGAGATTAATACACGACGAGATACATCAGAAACAACCATGAAGAAAGAGGAAGAAGAGGAAGAACAACCGCTTAGTCCGGCGGCGCGTGTATTTCACTCGCCGGAGTTTAACTGCTACGTCATCGCCGTAATTGGAATCAAGAAGAAGATCGAGGCAGATGTGATTATCGAAGGATTAAAGCATACTTTGATCAGACATCCTCGTTTCTCCAGTAAATTGGTGAGTCCCACACAAACATACATAAACTATGTATTTAAAATAATCATATCAATTTTACAGTTAAGATAAACCATTATTAACTTCATAAATAGTAGTTTTTTTTCATTGACTTTCGTGGGTGTTGCGTGATCGTCGAGAATTGGATCGTGGGATTGTATTTCTTTGACCAATAATAATCTTTAGGGTGGTTGTGTTTTTCTAATTTAGGTTTGTAATTTTTCTTTGTCTACAATATCACATTGGAAATTTAAATCAGATCATTCTGTATTAGTTGAACCAAAACCTCTGTGTATATATATATATATATATATTTTTTTTTTTTCAATTTCAAAAGTTAACATGTCGTTTTCGTTTCATTTTTCTACAATTATTAAATTAAATTTGGGGAAAAGTATAATGTTTTATTAAATATAAAACATATACTTTTTGATTCTTCTTGGTCACCATTGAAAAAAGTAGGAAGCTGTTTAGAATTAGAAAATAGTAAGAAGAAAGAAATCCAAAAATCAGTGAAATATTTTTGGTCAATGAAATATATAAGTTCTTAAGATTGCATTAAAAAATGCAAGAATATTGTTCCTTTCTTGTTATTAAAAAAAAATCTGACAGAATGTTATTATAAAAATATTCCACCCAATTTATAAAGTTTTAAGTATATTTCCTAAAACTATTATTTTTAATTGATTCATCATTTAAAGCAAATTTTAATTTTATCATTTATTTACATAAATACATTGCTCTTGAAGGTGAACACTGGGAACAAGAAAAGACAAACACAAACTTGGGTTAGGACAAACGTGGTCGTCGAAGATCACGTCATCATACCCGACATCAAAACGCAAAACATAGAGAACGCAAACGCAGACGCGTTTCTTGAGAGCTACGTCTCTAACCTCACAACGGTCCCATTAGACATCTCAAAGCCATTATGGGAGCTTCACCTTCTAGATTTGAAAACTTCCGACGCTGAAAACGTCGGTGTTATAAAGTTTCATCACTCTTTGGGAGATGGTATGTCTCTCATGTCCCTTGTCCTCGCATGTATGCGTAAAACATCAAACCCTGACGAGCTCCCAAGTCTACCGCACCAGAACCGGCCGTCTTCTAGATCTTCTTGGTTAACGGCCGGTTCAAGAGGTGATTCCCGGTTCTTGTGGTTAGTTATGGTTCTATGGTCGGCGATTATTTTGGCTTTGAATACAGTTTCTGATGCTTTGGAGTTTATTGCTACGACAATGTTCCTTAAGGATACTGAAACACCGATCAAAGGAGATTTCCGGTTAAGTAAGAGTAAAAAGATGTGTTTGGTCCATCGTACCGTAAGCTTAGATGACATAAAGCTAATCAAGGATACAATGAAAATGGTAAGATATTTATTTTGTGTTTTTATGATATTTAGTTAATCATGTGCCTAATATAGTATTTATTTTTCATGTGTTTCTTATTATTTGTTTTTGGTTTAGTAGACTGTCAACGATGTAGTACTTGGAGTAAGTCAGGCTGGTCTCTCGCAATACTTGGAGAGACGATATGGTAAATAAATAAACAATGTACTTTCTGACATATATACATGTTCTCATGTTTTAAACAAATCAGATTTAATAATCTTTAGGAGAGACTAAGAAGAAAGTAGGAGAAGATCAAGAATCTAAAAAGAATTCAAATAATATGCCAAAACGAATAAGGCTAAGATCAGCTCTACTAGTTAACTTAAGACCCAACACTGGAATTCAGGTAATTTCATATAACTTATCACTTCGTTTATGTTATGGAGTATGTTTTAACTAGGATCATGTAATATAATTATTATTTGGTTAAAACAGGATCTAGCTGATATGATGGCCAAAAAATCTAAGTGTAGATGGGGAAATTGGATCGGCTACATAGTTTTCCCATTCGCTATCGGATTACGCGATGATCCATTGGAACATCTCCGAAAAGCCAAAAGGATCATTGATCGCAAGAAGCATTCGTTAGAAGCTGCACTAACGTTCATTGTCGGTAAATTCATTCTCAAGTCGTTTGGAGTTCAGGTTAGTTTGAATAACACCTAAAACAAACAAAACCTAGCTAACCCCACCATTAATGTTTTGTTTGTCCTTTAATCCAATCTTATGAATTGAAATGATTACAGGCAGCAGCTAATATAATAAACCGAGCATTGTCGAATACAACGATGTCGTTTTCAAACTTGATTGGTCCCATTGAAGAAATTAGCTTCTATGGACATCCAATCACTTACATGGCCCCAAGTGTGTATGGCCATCCTCATGTAAGTTCTTAACAATATATATACACACTTTAATGAGTGAATAAGATTTGATGGTCTCATTGTTCTTCTTTGATTAGGCTTTGACGATGCATTTCCAGAGTTACATGAACCAGATGACGATTTCTTTAACTGTAGATCCAACGGTCATAAGTGATCCTCATCGGCTACTTGACGACTGGGAAAAATCTCTACAAATCATCAAAGCTGCTGTTCAAGAAAGAGGCTCCTGCTCATTAGATTGAGCCTTTTTGTTTTTGCCTTATTATTCAAAGAAAAAGATTAAGAAACTATACAAAGAAATTGTATTGATATGTGGGAATAAAACGTACAACAAGACCCTTTCACAAGTATTTGTAGAATTAACAAAGGAGAAGTTCCCTTACATATTACAATAGTCTATTGTTTTTTTTTGTCATCTGAATATTATTGAGAATAAATGATCAAGTTACAAACATCCAAGTTTAAAGTTAAGATGATGAACAGAAATATGCAGTACAAACTAACATATTCAACCCTACAAATACCAAAAACCAAGAGGTGCAATATTTAAAAAGAACCCAAAAAGATGAAACCGGATACTCTCATTCCAAAAGAATGCACATCCAATAGAGAAACCCCAAAACAACAAGAAAAGTCACCCAAATAAACAATGACCACAAAGAACCTAAAAACTCCATAGACTAAGAGGAACTCATCATCCTAAATAGAAACAAAACCATGTTGAAAAATCCGAGAATGCAGATACACCTGCCCCAAAAACACCTGAAAATCCAACCGACATTTGAAAGCAAATTACCGGAGAAATTATGCCAAACGAACCAGCGATAACAGAGGCCTCAAATAGCGAATTAAGGGTACCACACCGAATAAATTATAATAGGCTAATGTTATTTGACTAAATATTTTTATTTCTAGATTTGATTCTAATATTATTATGTTCAAAATTTTATATTTCCGACAACAAGAGTACTAGCCAGAGAGGAAGTCACACCTAACAATAATGTCGTTTTGTTGTAACCATACTCTATTTGAAAAGTTAGAGTGAGCAAATTGTAGAGATATGGGGAATTGTGTCTAGTCTATATTACTAAGAGCATTTCCAATGGTATTCTATTTTTAGAGCAAAATCCTTTTCAATGGTGCTCTATATATTGCTCTAAAAATAGAGAAATGAACAGTATTTCTCTAAATATAGAGAAACAATGCTTATTTCTCTATTTTTAGAGAATTTTTTTTATTTACAATATAATCCTTTAATTTTGTATATGTATTTATTTTATACTTAAAACAAAATTATGTGTTTATTTGTGTACCTATATACAACTATATTTAAATTTTGGTTATCTGATTATTATAATATGCAAAGAAAACATATGTTAAATTAAAAATACAAATTACATGAAAGATGATAAATTAAAAAAACATAACTAAAACATGAAATTAAAAATAAAAACTGAAAATAAATTTGTAAGAGAAGCTTCACCTTCGAAGGTCAATACAACGGGGAATGAGATCACCCGATTCCAAGAATTTTTGGCTCGTTATAGAAAAATCAAAGACAAAGATGCTCATTTTTCACTACGCAACGCTCTAATCGATCATTTGTGGAGAAAATATACCAATGAAGATGCTTAAAATAATGTAATAGTTATCTTTTAAATTTTGATGCGGTGTAATGCAATGTTTATTTTTATAATTAAATATTTATTTTATTAAAATCAGATTTTTATTGAATTATTATTATAAAATAAAATGAGCGGGTCAAATTTGTAAAATTAAAAAGTAAAGAATTTTGGTATAAATTAGTTAATACAATAAAATATTATATATTTTAAATATTATTTTAAAAATAAAAAATAAAGGCAACCATTGGAGCAAACCCCTCCTCTATTTTTAAAATTTTTTATTTTTAGAAGAAAAAATAGAATAAACCATTGGAGATGGTCTAACTAAAGTCAATATCTTGCATTTGCAGTTTCTGCGCAATAGATTTATAATTAAAATCAAAAAGATAAAACAGCGAAAGAAGAATTGACACTTTTCTCTGCGGTTTGCGATTTAAGAGGAACAATGACTTGACAAAGACGCAACTTTAGAGAAACATTGAGATTATAACAAAAAGCATCAAATCATAAATGGAACCCAAGAGAATGCAAGATTAGGTCAAGAAAGCTATCAGAGAGATATGGGGAATTTCATCTAGTCTATGTTACTAACAAATGTCAAAATTCGAGAGGAACAATGACTTGACATAGATTCATAATCAAAATTAAAAGAAACAATCAAGGAGAAAGAACAATTACCACTTTCACTGCCATTGGGGATTTGAGAGAGAATGACTTGACAGAGACGCGACTTGAGAGGAACAGTGAGAGCTACGGGGGTTAATATAGGTAGGGCCCGAGCCATTAGAGAAGAAATCACTTTTTTCTTTGCTCTTTTAAAATCATGGGTTAACAAATAAAAACCAGTATGCTTTTATTTTAAATGTATAATAGTTCAGTTATAATAAAAGTTATTTTCATTTTCGATTGTAAATAAAGTAATTAATTTTTAATGGAAAGTTCTTTTAACCCACTTAAAAAAGGTTGGTGGGTTTTGGAAGTAAGTTATTCTACCTCAATGTTAGAGTGGATAAGATACTACTAAGTGTAGTACAAAAAACATTTGCTTCCATGTTACCTACAACTGAAAATAGATGATGGTTAGAAACAAATACATGTTTCTTAATAACTATGAAAGGAACATGTACTTGTTTTCATCGTCAAAAACGAGGTGACACTGCTAGAGAGATCGATCTATCATAGTTTTCATCTTTGAGAAAACGAGGTGGCTGTGGAAAATGGAAACCAAAGAGACATGCATCGCAGCAAGATCTCCAAGGAATTTCTTTCTTTTACTTAAATCAAACTTTGGTCTCAATGTTTTCAAAACCAGATCCAACCAAAATTCCTTTTCTTCTCATTCACTTTTTTTCTTTTTCATTATTATTATTTTTAATCATAAACGATTCATGTTAGAGACTCCTACTAATCATGCTCTTAGAGTCTTATTTTTCAATTTAATTATTTGATTCAGTGAAAGCTAGTTATTACATACATTCAAAGAAGATATATGCTTAGTGTTCCCATGACCATGATCATTCATGTTCTATAACTGTTTTCCTTATACATCACAAAAAGGCCCTGAAGATTACAACTAAAAAGTAAAGACATTAAAAAGATAGAAAAAACAAAAATCATAAACTTGCATAGATAAAGTATCACTATGAAAACAAGAAGAAAACAAAGAAAAAGAAATTACAAATTAAGACGTGAGAGTTTCAATGTGATTATGGAAAAATTGGAGACCACGCAGAGGTTTGTCTCTAAGTCCATTGCGTTGTCTAAAATCTTTATCTACAATTCCTCTATATTCGACTCTTCTAAACCTCTGTCTCATTGGATCAACATATATTACATGAAAAGATTCGAGAACCGTCTTTGGTACATAAATATCAGACATGTGGTTGAAAAGGCTGGTTCGTGTTATTCATTACGTGTACACAAAAGATATCAGACCTCCTAACTACTAGTTCTGCATAGACACATGCACGAGAGTTTTTATGCTTCGTTAGTCCTCTAACTAACGAAGCACCACCGCCCTAACTACTAGTTCTTTTTTTGTTTGGTATTTCACTTAACTACTAGTGTGGTTTATGGGATCATCTTTAGCAAAAGAAGTGCCATTTTACAGAATATATATCTTTCAATACAATTCCAAAAATGTGTAGAAACAATGGCAATAAATAAAAGCTTCAGTTAGTACCACCGTTTTGTTCTTCCATAACCACCTGAAGCAAATCCTCATAATTCTTCTGCCATTGATCATTCATCTGTAATGATTTTTTGTATTCAAGTTTCAATCTTTCCATTTCAATCTCCGTTGCTGCAGAGCCTTGTTGCTGTAAACAATACAGAAAACAATTAGACAATTGTCAAAGTTCAAGATTTGAATCATTTTCCCCAACAAACAAAATGATTCTTTTTCGTCTAGAAACTGAGCAAACACAAACCTGAAGTTCTTTAACTTGCTCGTCAATAAGGTCAGCACTGAGGAAAGAAGAGTAAGCAGGAACATCAGAAAGTGGCGGCGGGTCAACGATAACTATACCATCCATAGCATCTTCTCCTGATCTTTCATACTTATCCAAAGGGGGTGGCAATGCAGACCCATGTCTTTTCCAGGAAGAATGACTTTTGTTGGAATTAGCAACAATCGTTTTTCTAACAACTTGAATATTGTTCACAGGGCCTGATAAGAAAAGGTTTGAAAAGCAAAAAAATGGGTTAACTGAAAATCATTTTTGCGTAAATGAAACAAGAACAGAAGGAAAAATGCTAACAAAAATACTTTTTCCATGGCGAAAAGTAAGAACAGGGCGACGTAATTTGGGATCCCAAACACAAACCCCACCATCTTCTGATCCAGAAATCAAAAGGTTTCCGTCTGCGCAATATGCTAAGCAAGTAACAGCTTTGCTGTTCAGACAAAAATTATTGAGTCAATAGATATTAAATAGACCATTAAACAGCGATGACAGACAAATAGTTACAAATAAGCCAAGGGCTGTTAATCTAGTAATTCAAGTCCACTCTGTGAATTCATCATAACAGAAAATAAGATACAACATGCCAAAAGATCTGATAAAAACAGTCTCAGAATCAAGAATTACTACACGCTAATGTTCAAATATAGATAGAACGATTTAGAATATGTTATCAAAAGAAGAAGAATCTATTATGATTAGGATTGTTGACTAGATTGTAATGTAAGAAATGGGAAGTACCTTTGTTCTGACACTGAACCAAGAACTTGAGTCCCATACTCACTTGTGGCATTAATAGCACCAATATAAATTTTGCTGTCTCTGCCACCAGCATAGAACACAGACCCGCCAGGGTCTAATGCAAGTGAATTGATAGCTGAAGGAAAGACGATATTTCGCAACAATTTCCCCTTTGACAGGCTCCAAACCTATGCATTTAGAAATCCAGCCAAGGTCATGAAAAAACACGCTATATTAGGGGTTTTATAATCGAGACTCTCAGATTCAAACAGTGTTCAAAAAGCTATATAAAAATGAATCTCACTACCATCTTATGCTAAGCATTTACACAAGAGCTTAACTTCATTGCAGTTAGCAAATGCGTAAGATTAGTGATCCAAATAAGTACCTTACAAGTACGATCTTCTGAAGCAGAAACTATCATAGCATTACAGCCTCCATAGTCTATGACAATATCAGTCACAGCCATTGTATGCTCATTAAAATTGTGTTCATAGAGAGTGTTCCCTTGCTGCCTCTGGAAATCATCAAATAACCTAACTAACCACAAAGAGCAAAGAATAAGAACAAAAGGCAATACCTTGCAAAAAACATTGAAACTAGACATGAGAATACACAAAGGTTTAACCTTATAAGAGACCAAACTCTAATAGATCCATCTTGAGACCCTGAAACCAACAAAGAATCATCTCCAGAGAACACCAAGCATGTCACTGAACGATAATGACCATGCCACTTCTTAAGTAACTTCCCTGTAGCAACCTAGTTTCACCAAAAAGAAAAAGTTTTTGAGAATATGCTGAATCATGAGAAGTGAAATTAAAATGTATAAAACTTTTACCTCCCAAAGATAAATATCTCCAGAGGTTCCACCACCAACTATGTAAGTTCCTTCATTGTTAGCTGCAAGAGCCTTTATTGACTCCACTGGGAAGCTCTTCACTTCAACTTGAGGCTACAATCAAACATATTTTAGTCCATAGAAGAAGAGAGTGATTTTCAAGTTTGAGAATGAGAGTTGAAGAACCTTATTCCAAGACCAGTAGAAAATTGAGCCGGAGGAAGCTGATGCGTTACGGAGCTGAGAGGCGGCGAGGAATTTTTCGCCGACGGCGGTGAGACCGTGCGCCGGAGAAGCACAAGGCTTGAATCGAAGCTGCTCTATCCCGGATTTGAGATCCCAACATCCAATTCCACCATCGATTGACGATGAAGCGATAACATAAATCTCCATAGCTCAGAGAAAGAGGAAACTGAATCGAATTGTCTGGGTTTAATGATATCTACTATATAAATTAGGGTTTATGAAATCCGTATTTGTTTGAATAAATTAATACTTTCGCGATAATTTGGTAATTTAGACTAAAGTAAAGGGTTATAATGTAAAACTTAGATATATTTACATTTTTGTTGAATACGGTAACGGTTCGTTTTAGGTGGAGAACGATGACGGTGATAAGCTTTTCGTTTCCATCTCCCGCCAAACTTCCGGTTAAATCTCAACCGTCCGTTCCAAATCCGATCAACGTCGCTGACCGTTTGATCCTCCGTCATCTCAATGCCGGAGGTCTTCGTGGAGCGGTTTCAGCTCTTGATCTCATGGCTCGTGATGGGATTCGTCCCACCGATTCAGTCACTTTCTCTTCCCTCCTCAAATCTTGTATCCGAACACGCGATTTTCGACTCGGGAAACTCGTTCATTCCCGATTAGTTGAGTTTCAAATCGAGCCTGACTCGGTTCTCTACAATTCACTAATCAGCTTGTATTCAAAATCTGGAGATTTGGCGCGCGCTGAGGATGTGTTTGAGACTATGGGAAGATTTGGTAAACGAGACGTTGTTTCGTGGAGTTCTATGATGGCTTGTTTTGGGAATAACGGAAGAGAATCTGATGCGATTAAGCTTTTTGTTCGATTTCTGGAGTTGGGTTTGGTGCCGAATAATTATTGTTACACGGCGGTGATACGAGCTTGTTCGAATTCGGAATTTGTTGGAGTTGGAAGAGTGGTTTTAGGGTTTTTGATGAAGACTGGGCATTTTGAATCCGATGTTTGTGTGGGTTGTTCTTTGATTGATATGTTTGTGAAAGGAGAGAATAATCTTGAGAATGCGTATAAAGTGTTTGATAAAATGTCTGAACTAAATGTTGTTACTTGGACGTTGATGATTACTCGGTGTATGCAAATGGGGTTTCCTAGAGAAGCAATTAGGTTTTTTCTTGGATATGGTTTTAAGTGGATTTGAATCAGATAAGTTCACACTAAGCTCTGTTTTCTCGGCATGTGCTGAGTTGGAGAATTTGTCCTTGGGAAAGCAATTGCATTCTTGGGCCATTAGAGCAGGACTTGTGGATGATGTTGAGTGTAGTTTAGTTGACATGTATGCGAAATGTTCTGTGGATGGTTCGGTTGATGATTGCAGGAAGGTGTTTGATAGAATGGAGGATCATAGTGTTATGTCATGGACCGCATTGATTACTGGTTATATGCAAAACTGTAATCTTGATGCAGAGGCTATTGATCTCTTCTGCGAAATGATAACCCAAGGTCGTGTTCAGCCAAATCATTTTACTTTCTCGAGTGCATTCAAGGCGTGTGGAAATCTTTCGGATCCATGGGTAGGTAAACAGGTTCTTGGTCATGCCTTCAAAAGAGGACTTGCTTTGAATGATAGTGTTGCAAACTCGGTTATCAGCATGTTTGTTAAATCTGAAAGGATGGAAGATGCTCGGAGAGCTTTTGAATCACTTTCTGAGAAGAACTTGGTCTCTTATAACACTTTTCTTGACGGAGCCTGCAGGAACTTGGACTTTGAGGAAGCTTTTGAGCTGTTTCATGAGATTAGTGAGAGAGAATTAGGTGTTAGCACTTTCACATTTGCTAGCTTGTTGACTGGAGTTGCAAGTATTGGTTCGATAAGAAAAGGCGAGCAAATCCATTCCCAGGTGCTTAAACTCGGGCTCTCGTGCAATCAACCCGTCTGCAATGCTTTGATCTCTATGTATTCCAAATGCGGAAGCATTGACACAGCTTCCCGAGTCTTCAATCTAATGGTAGATCGTAATGTCATCTCATGGACTTCAATGATCACAGGTTTCGCAAAACACGGATTAGCTGAAAGGGTACTCGAAACATTCAACAGAATGATGGAAGAAGGGGTGAAAACCAAACGAAGTCACTTATGTTGCAATCATATCCGCATGCAGCCACGTTGGTTTGGTCTCCGAAGGATGGAGACATTTCAAATCAATGTATGCAGACCACAAGATCAAACCTAGAATGGAGCATTATGCTTGCATGGTTGATCTTCAATGTCGATCCGGGCTTCTCACAGACGCATTTGAGTTCATTAACACGATGCCCTTCCAAGCCGATGTTTTAGTATGGCGTACTTTTCTTGGAGCTTGCAGAGTTCACAGAAACACAGAACTTGGAAAGATGGCTGCGAGAAAGATCTTAGAACTTGATCCGAATGAGCCGGCAGCTTATATACAGCTCTCAAACATATACGCTAGTGCAGGTATCTATATAATTCAAACAAATAAAACTCTTTCTTTGAATTATTAAACTTGTGTGAAGTGAAACTATGTTGAATGTTTTTGATATAGAGAAATGGGAGGAATCTGCAGAGATGAGGAAGAGGATGAAAGAAAGAAACTTGGTTAAAGAAGGAGGCTGCAGTTGGATAGAAGTGGGAGATAAGGTTCATAAGTTCTACGTAGGCGATACATCTCACCCGAATGCTCACCGAATATACGATGAGTTGGACCGATTGATTAAAGAAATAAAACGGTGTGGATATGTTCCTGATACGGATCTTGTTCTTCACAAGTTAGAGAAAGAGGATGATGAGGCAGAGAAGGAGAGGTTATTGTATCAGCACAGCGAGAAAATCGCGGTTGCGTTTGGGCTTATAAGCACGGCGAAATCGAGACCGGTTAGGGTGTTCAAGAACTCAAGAGTATGCGGAGATTGCCATAATGCAATGAAATATATATCGATGGTCTCTGGTAGAGAGATTGTGTTGAGAGATTTGAATCGTTTTCATCATTTTAAAGATGGGAAATGTTCTTGTAATGACTATTGGTGACTTTGAGATTTGGATGCACACATTACGCATTCTTGAAAATAACTATAGATGATGCAATTGACTAATCCGGTCTAGCTCATTTCGCATGGATATTTTGGATTGATTTTGATTTGACGGATAAAAATCGTTTGAAGACTTATATTGTATCTAAATTTAACCATTAAGGAAATAACAATATCTGTAATTTGTAATGCTATTTTTTAAGAAGTTTTAAGTAAATAATAATACTATTGAATATTGATAATATTAACCTTTTCTTTTTTTTTGGTCTACTTTTTTTTTTCCAACCTTTTCTTTTACAAGAAAAAGATATACGATTTCTAAAACTGAATTTGGATAAAAGAAAAAGACGTTTTGCTAATCAGAAGTTTAAATGTAGCCTAGGTAAAAAGAAAATAGTTCACGCGTTAAACCTTTTTGCTAATTTTGGTAAATCAATACAATCTATAAATTCATGGGATTGACTGTTTATGAAGATCAGATTTTGCCATTTTTATTCTAGATTTATAATTCTTTTCACTTACGATATTGATTATCATTTTAGACAATCACTTTCATGTGTCGTCGATTTTTCATCTGGTAGATGTGTGTTTTTCTTGACTCTCAAATTTCTAAGGTAACGAATTCTTGATTCACTTTTTTTGTCCTCTTTTTCTTTCAAATTCACTCTCTTTTCTTCTATTAGTCTCACTTTAACATAAATAAAAGGGAGGAGACATCTAATTCATTTATTTTCTTACAGATGGAGACGATTCAGACAAGCTTGATGATACAAGCTTAACAATATCCGGTTTTCCGAAAATATCGGAATCCCGCATTCAAAACAATATGGAATCAACAAGCGTTGAAAGCAATAAGAATATTGAATATTCCGCGTTGAATTGCCGGAAACGCAGTGCGGTTCTGACGGATTTTGGAGCTATTGGAGATGGAAAAACTTCAAACACAAAAGCCTTTAGAGAAGCCATAAGCAAGCTTACTCCGTTGGCGGCTGACGGTGGAATTGGCTCACCGGAAGTTTCAACCTCACAAGCCATTTTACTTTGTTTATCCAACAAGGTGCAACTATTCTTGCTTCTCAGGTAATTAATAATACATAACGTTCAAAATATAGATTAACTATTCGATTTGAGATTAATAATCATATTTGGTTTGAACAAATATGTGTGTTTTGGTTTATAATATCAAACTTGTTGATTAGGTAACAAAGGAACGATTAATGGACAAGGGAAGTCATGGTGGGAAGTGAAATGTCCGGAAAAACTTGTTGACTAGTAACAGCGCAGACATCGCCATCGGAAGTGAAATGTCCGGAGGAATCAAAGACGTTAGAATCGAAGACGTGACTCTCATCAACACACAATCCGCTATCAGAATCAAAACCGCCGTGGGACGTGGCGGTTACGTCAAAGACATTTTCGCTAGAAGATTCATAATGAAGACTATGAAATACGTTTTTTGGATGACCGGTTCGTATAAATTGCATCCTAAAGATGGGTTTGATCCCAAGGCGTTGCCTGAGATTAGCAATATAAATTACCGTGATATGACGGCGGAGAACGTTACGATTTCGGCTAAGCTTGAAGGAATCAAGAACGATCCTTTTAAGGGTTTATGTATGTCTAATGTGACTATAGCTTTGTCGCCGGACCCGAAGAAGTTGCAGTGGAACTGTACTGATGTCTCCGGAGTTACTAGTAGGGTTAAGCCGGAGCCGTGTGGTTTGTTGCCGGATAAGGGAACTACGATGGACTGTGATTTTCCGACGGATAAGATTCCTATTGAGAGTGTTGTGTTGAACAAATGTTATGCTTAGAAAATGTGTTTGTAACTTTATATCGATTTATAGGTTTCATGGATCGCATATCTAATAATAATTAAGATCGAATGGTTTATGTTCATTCTTTAATTTACAAATTCGTTAGTATTTTTCACAAACTATAATAAGCCCCCAACAAAGTAATTTTAAATCGATTTTTTTTTCAATAAAAAGTAGTTTTTAAAAAAATGTGTCAAATTTTATAAAATTTACTTAACCAATATTAGCCGTTCGTCATTTTTTTTCCTTTGGATATAAAACATGGTTGAAGTCATATATTGAAAGTATTTGAAACGGTCAATTACCACTTTATAGTTTTTTTTATAAACTTTATAGTTTTACGTTTTGTTTTCTTGACATCATCATTGTTGTACTTGTATAGTTTTTACTTTAATAACGTAAAGTTTTTGTCTACTTTTAACAGATTTGTTTAGAATTTATGTACATTTAATTAGACATGTCTTGAAAAAGTTTCCTTTGAAGCCGTACACGGCCTAATCCCATTTTCTAATAGGTAAGCGGTCTGATTGTCTAAATCGGAGTTGGGTTGGTTAAACCGAATCTTGAACGAAACGACGTCGTAGTAAATGGCCGTTTCGCTTTCAGCCTCCGTAGCACTAGCTTCCGAGAGATGTGGGTCCATGTGATGAATCTGCCACGCGCTCGCCACACTCCCTTTAATCCTTAACCACACTTTTTTCTATTTTCCGGAAAATTCAATCATTCTTCTAATCTTCTTCTTCTTCTTCTTCTTCTGCTCACTTGCAAAATCTGACTTGTCTTCTTCTTCTTCTTCATCCCCCTAAGACGAGCCAAGAGATCATCTGACCCGTCGCTTCTCCATAACAAAGGTGTTTGTCTCTCTTCTGCCGGTAAATTTTTCGTTCCAGCTTCGTGCGTGAAAATAATTAGCGTCGATATGATTATGAATGAACACGTCCCATGATTTTTTTTTTCCTGGAATTTATATTTATCCTACACTTTTTTTTCTTATCTCTTTGCTTTGTTCTGTGTTAACCTATTTCATCAAAATATTGAAATTGATCAATCTTGTTGACGCTTTGTATCACTGATGAACAGATGGCTTTTTGTACAAGTTCTGCTACTTCAGTCACAAATCTCTGCACAACACATAATAATGTGAGTACATCTTTACAATATGAGCATATCTCTGTCTCTCCAGCTATCATCATTGTTATTGTATTCTGATACATATTCTTCTATTAGGATAATTTCCTTTTTATTTAGGATTTTCTATTCAATTGATTTATTAGAAAAACTCTCTTTAGGGTTTCTATTTCTTTATTGCTTATGATTTTATTATAGTCTTGTTAAACTATTGTTTCTTTTCTGATTTACTTAAGAGAGTTTTTGGTTTTACTTTGGTTCTCAGGTGATCCAATTAGTCGATATGGTACCAATTGATTCAAACCACTTGTTGAGAAGCAATATCCTTTGCTTCTCCACCAGGCTTCTCATGAAAAACCATCCTAAAAGAGTTTTTCATTATCACTTAATCAGATGAAATTTCATGTTCCAAGAATCTTAGCTTTTGCCTCAGCGCGTGGGAAAGGCGAAGCTGAAAGTTGTAGTAGCAGATTAGACGCTATCTCTGGTGATGATACCTCTACAGAATGTACTTGGAGTTTTGACTTTCCAGAGTCTAAAGTTGAGTTTTCTCAGCTTGAGTCAGAAGCATATCTCTCTGGAGGAAGAAGCTATGGAGACAAAAATGTGACTAGTCTTCTTGAAAAACTGAATGCTCTTAAGTCACATCTATTAGCAGCAGAGAAGTGGAATGCTTCTCAACTTCATTCATGCGAAAGGTCTGTTGAGATTTATAACCTTAACCATTTTATATCTAATCTTTGCTATATAGCCTAATTCTTAATCCTGTCTATTGCAGAAAATATTTGGAATGCGCAACAAACATAATTCATTATATGGCTTTGAGGTCTCTGGACATTGAGCAGCTCAACAACCATCTTGTTTCTCTTGGTTTGTCAAGTTTAGACAACAACAATCTAGATGTGCTCGCCAGTCTTAACGCCACCATAAATCTGTTGATGAACTCTCCGTACAACAAACAAAATGCTTTGACTGATACATATCCCATGGGAAAAAGTACTAAGAAGAATGATCAAGGAAGTATATTATCATACAAAGAGTTATTACTAGGTAAACTTCATGGAGGAAGAAGTACTCATATCATGGTAACTGTTGGTATAGAAGCAACTGAGAGTGAAACCTTTATAACTGATATTCTTTTAGCTGGAGCTTCTGTTATCCAAGATAAACTGCACATGGAGACCCTAGCATTTGGGGTGAGATCATCAAAAGAGTAAGAAGGACCTCTCAAAAGCTAGAGATGCCATGTCGCGTGCTTATGGATTTAGCAGGACCAAAACTTAGAACTGGTACTCTTAAACCTGGTCCTTGCGTGATGAAAGTTTCACCAAAGAAAGATGCTTATGGAAATGTTGTTTCTCCTGCTGTGGTATGGCTCGCCCTCATTGGAACAGAACCTCCTGCTCATATTTCCCCTGATGCTACTATATCCGTGCAAGACCAGGAGTTTCTTGCTGGTCTCCAAATTGGTGATTCTATAAGAGTATGTGATGCTAGAGGGAAAAAGAGGATTCTGAAAATCTCAAAAGAGTTTCATGTTTTCTCGAGTACCGGGTTTGTTGCTGAATGTTTTGATACTGCTTATATCGAGTCTGGAACTGAGTTATATGTTAAGGGGAAAGAAAGGGAGACGTTTGGTTGGACAAGTAGTAGATGTTCCTCCCAAGGTATCATTTGTAAGGCTTAAAGTGGGAGATTTACTTGTCATAACCCGAGAAGGATCACTCGATGAATCTTCTATTACTGTTCCAGGAGCTCATAGGTTAACTTGTCCTTCTGGTTATTTGTTTGACTCAGTCAAGCCTGGTGAAACCATTGGTTTTGATGATGGAAAAATCTGGGGAATAATCAAAGGAACAAGTCCTTCAGAGGTAATTGTCTCCATCACTCACGCTGGTCCAAAAGGTACAAAACTAGGATCAGAGAAGTCCATTAACATTCCGCAAAGCGATATCCATTTCAATGGCCTCACATCAAAAGATATCAAAGATCTTGAATATGTAGCTTCAAATGCTGACATGGTTGGCATTTCATTCATACGTGATGTTCATGATATTATTGTTCTTCGACAAGAGCTCAAGAAAAGGAAACTAGATGAGCTTGGTATTGTTTTAAAGATTGAAACGGAAAGTGGATTCAAGAATTGGTCTTTGATTCTATTAGAAGCAATGAAGTGTTCGAATCCCTTGGGAGTTATGATAGCTCGAGGGATCTTGCAGTGGAATGGGTATGGGAGAGATCGGCTAATATACAAGAAGAGATTATAGCTATTTGTAAAGCTGCTCGTGTACCGGTAATTATGGCAACTCAGGTGCTGGAATCACGTGGTAAATCCGGTGTTCCAACTCGAGCTGAGATCACAGATGCTGCAAATGCCAAAAGGTAAAAAATCTTTTGCACCAAAGTAAAAAAAAAAAACATGATTCTGGTAAAATTTGCTTTCTCTAATTTTGGATGTTGAAAATTTGCAGGGCGAGCTGTGTGATGTTGAACAAAGGCAAGAATATTGTTGAAGCTGTTTCCATGTTGGATACTATTCTTCACACCAAGCTTAGCTATAAGAAACCAGACTCTAAAAGTCTCCATTGATCTGCTTCTCTCTAGAAACATAAATTGTAGTTTGGTTGGCCAGTCCATGCTGGGTGTGTCTGGTAAAGTCATATTTGGTCTTCTAGTGCTGTCGCGGTTTCAGACGGGTTCACCATGCCTGGTAAATATGCTGTCCTGCTTTAGAATGTCTCTAGACTTATTATTACATATGCATCTTGATCATGTTCCATACCTCAGATTTTAAATCTCTAATATGATGATCTCAGCATTGACCTAAATCAATAATATCATAATAGTTGATAGTTTTTTAGTCTTTACTTGTAAGTTTTAAGCCAATAGTCCTATAAGAAAGAGATTTTCTACATGAATTTAATATACAAATGCTTATTTTAAAAGGATTTTTCTTTATGCAAGAAATAAGAAATGTTTGATTTCGAACCTGATTGGTAATGAAAGTAAATGATTTCTTTGTGACATGAGATTGCGGTAGAAGATAGACAGTATAGTACCGTTCGAAGCGGTAAAAGGTAATAAGAGACTATGGTTCATAAAAAAAATGGCAACACATCTCACCATACCACCATTTCCTTATTGACTTACTCAATAGTTACAGAGGAAACAATAAGAGGTGGCGAAGAATCAAAGTATTCATCTCTTACGTAATTATAACTTAAAACGTGATTCATTGGAGTTACCTACATGGCTACATGAATAACTAAATTATATATTTACTCGTTGTACAATCAGAGGAGCCACATAATTTTCTTTTTGTTTTCTGTCTCTTCTCCTCTCTACGGTTATGTTACTTCAATCCTTGGGCTAGAAGACGTTGGATTGTATCCTATTTACTGAAAATTTGATTCTGGAACATGTTTAGATTTGAATGTCGGAAAATCTTTATTAGAGAGTACAGATGCTAAATTTTATTTTCCCTCGTTTCGGTTTGAGAATTTGAAAGATTTCTCAAAAACATAAAGTATTTAATCCATTTTTGTTTGCTTTATAGTTTAAATTTTTAAATAACTGTTCTCTTCATATCTGATGGTCCACATCATTTTGTTGATGTGAACTTATTTAGCGTTTTCTCAACTATTGGTGTGATAACATCTCTACCAAAAAAGTCCACCTTTTAAATTATTTTGCTCTCTGATTGTTTTTTTCTCTCTCTCTCTTTCTCTCTCCATTCATCCTCTGTTCTGTTTGCTTTCTAAAAAATTGAGCAAGATGGGAAATTGTGTATCACTTCAAATATCACTCTCTAGACTCTACTACTCTAAACCCTACTCTAAACTCTACACCTCAACACCACCACAACTTAATATGCCGAGATCACACAGAAGTCGACATACTACTCACTCCACCTCCTCGACCACTTTTCAGCCCAAAGATTTTCTGATCACATGGGCATTACAGTAGGTGTCGGGATAACTACATGACAACTCATTTGTTGCTCTCCTGTACTTCAGCATATGCCCTGACTCATTAACACACTCCCGTTTCATAAGGATACATACCCGGCAGCTATACGCGTAACCCCCAAATGATTATGCCTCCGTATCTTTGGCATGCTTCAACTTCCTCTCAAGAAATCCTAAGATCACAAGAGGTTCCACACCCGCCCCTAATCCTAATCCTAAACCTCTAGACTCTCTAAACCTAAACTCTAAACCTAAACATAATCCTAAAACTAATCCTAAACCTAATTCTAAACCTAAGACTCTATCTAAGACCTAACACACAAAAAGGTTATGCTTAACCATTACGCACAACACCACCACCCATGCAACACAAAAAAATGCAACTACTCTAACTTAATAAGTTTTTTAATGGTCCGATAATTGAATTAAGATTCAAATTCGATTTGCGGTGTTTCATGCATGCAAACTAAACTACCAAACAACGCAATCAATAGGTTCGCTCAAGTGCCCCAAAACACTCAAGGAACCCCAAGAAAATAAATAAACAATCAATAAATACCAAGCACACACAGCACTCACGGAGAATGGCCGAATGGATCCTAAGTACAGTTTGAAAAGTTTTAAGAATCAGGTGCAGCTGCTTGCTTCACTATCACGATCACGCCTTACTTGCTAAGGCTCGAACTAGTAGACTCGGTTTAAAGGTAAGAGATAGCTTGTACACTAGGATTTTCTCGAACATGTGCTTGCTTTAACTCAAACACAGTGAAGTATCAACTCGGTCTTGGAGGTTTACAAAACTTCTTAGGGCTTGGATCTTCTTTTTGGATCTTCTTAGGTTTGAAATCGTTGGAAAGACTTATTGTTGATATTTGAGACTCACAATATTGGCCTGGAATCGCCTCGACTTCAACTTCATGGTTTCATTTTTTGTTTAAGATCACCATAGATGCGGCTTGCTTCTTCTTTGATCAGCTTCAATTTGGGAATCACCATTGGCTCGACATTCTTCTTCTTGGCTTGCTTCTTCTCGGACAAAGGTATGGTTCTTCATCTTCACGGCTTCTTCTTCTTTGGTTTGATCTCCACCGAGCTCATGAGTTTTAGAGAGAGAAACGAGAGCTCCTAGGCGGTTTTAGAGAGATGGAAGAGATGTGAGAAGTATGGCGAAACAATGGAGCTAAGGCCTTGTTATATAGGCATTTGGAAGTTCCATGAAGCACAACACTTGTCCTCCATGCGCCTTTGTCTTCTCTTGTACGATGGTTAGGTGTGGTGAACATGCGGCTTCGCGGTCCAATCTTCATTATTTAAAGCTGGAAACAAAAGTCGGAATGATTGCTCGATTATCTCAGTCGTTGGAGTTTTGAGTCTTACTCCGATTCCACACCCATGCTTTAAGGAAGAACCGTCAACAAAGAGTTTCTAGGTTCTATTCTCGCCAATCGAACCTCCTTCAAAAATTGGAAGTTCAGAAGAAAGTCTGCCAAAACTTGGGCTTTTGCACTGATCTGGCTCCTGTACTCGATATCATACTCGCTGAGTTCTATTTCCCATTTAGCTAAAGGACCATGTAAAATCGTTCGTAAAGGAGCGGTAGTCAAGATCTCGATTAGGTGAGATGGAAGTAAGGTCTCAACTTCCAAGCAGATACCACGATGGCAAGAACCAATTTTTCCATCACTCTGTAATGAGTTTCTGTGCTTGTAAGACTTTTGCTTATATAGTAGATTAGGTGCTACTCTCCTCGGCCTTCTCGCACAATTACATCACTAACTGCGTGAGCGGAAACTGAGATGTAAAGATATAACTTTTCTCCAGTGTCAGGCTTTGAAAGGATCGGAGGAGTGGTTATATATGACTTTAGTTGTTTAAAAGCTTCTTCACAATCATCGGTCCAGATAAATTGCTTGTTTCCTCTTAACAACTGATAGAACGGAATACATTTATCGGTGGACCGAGAGATGACTCTGTTAAGGGTTGCAATTCGTCCAGTTAGGCGTTGCACTTCCTTGTAGTTTCTCATCGAAGGCATCATTAGAAAGGCATCGATTTGATTTGGATTCTATTTGATTCCTCGATATGTCACTATGTAACCAAGGAACTCTCCAGAAGGTACACCAAAGGTCCACTTTGCAGGATTTAGTTTCATATTATACTTATTTAGTATTTTGAAACATTGGTCAAGATGCTGAAAATGTTCAGACTTTTTGAGGGACTTTACCAACACATCATCGATATAAACTTCCATGGTCTTTCCCAATTGTTCATCGAACATTTTGTTAACAAGACGATGATAAGTTGCCCTTGCATTTTTAATCAGAATGGCATTACTATATAGCAATAAATTCTTTTGTCAGTAATGAATGATGTTTTCTCTTGATCATCCAAATTTATTCAGATATGGTTGTAACCAGAAAAAACATCCATAAAACTAAGGAGTTCATGGCCCGTTTTGATTCCACAAATCAATCAATATGTGGTAGAGGAAAGCTATCTTTTGGGCAATCTTTGTTGATGTCGGTGAAATCGATACAAAATCTCCACTTTCCATTCTTCTTTTTCACCACCACTAGATTGGCCAACCAATCTGGATGTTTGACTTCTCGAATAGAGCCCACTCTGAGGAGTCTATCCACTTCGTTGTTTACAGCTATGGCCCTATCGGGCCAGAGCTTTCTTCTCTTTTGTTTGACAGGTTTGAAGGTTTGATCGACATGTAGTTTGTGAGATAAATGTTGGATCAATTCCCTGCATATCATCAATGAACCAAGCGAAGGAACTTTTTGTGTTTTGAAAGAAAGGTTATGAGTTCGTCTCAAACTTCCTGTTCTAAACCCGAGCCTATCTTGGCCTTGCACTCCGGGTACTCAGAATCGATATAAACGTTCACTGAAACATCGGATGAATTATGTCTGCTAGGAAAAATAGAGCCATTGGACAGCCCGGAGTTGGTTAACTGATATTGAGTCTTCAACATGTGGCTTGCTAAGTAGCAGGATCTAGATACTTCCTGATCTCCGTTAATTATTCCAACTCCATCCGAAGTTGGAAACTTTAAACACTGGTGATAAGTCAATGGTACTGCCTTCATCTGGTAAATCCAAGGGGTACTCAGAATGACATTGTAAGCAGCTGGGAAATCAACTACTGAAAATTCAACGGTCTTTGATACTTTTTCAGCGTGGACTGGCAACTTAATAATGCCTAGAGACATTGATGTTTTGCAAGTGAAAGATGTGAGCAGAGTTGGAGGTCCAGATATATATGTCATGTTAATCACCCTCCTTTGTAAAGTACTTAGGAAGATTAAATCGACTAAGCTTCTAGTATCAATTAGGATTTTGGAGACTTAGAAATTAAATCGGCAACATTCAGAATTATTACTGATACATCGTCATGCGGCTTTGCAAGACGTTGAATGTCAAACTCTTCAAAGGTAATTGCTGCGGTAACTTCAGTTTCCTTTAGTTTTTGCTTATTTCCATGATGGCAGCTGGTTTGTGTTGTTGAGAACTCACGATGACTGCATCTTCAAAAGTATCTGTTGGACTGGTCGCAATATCTTTGTCGCCATCAATGATCGCTTCGATTGTAACAATTGGACTACCTTCGCTACTAGTTGCATCAATGTCGATGCCACGCTCCGCTCCAGGTAGATCCGCAGACCTGACAGCTAGCTGAGAAAGAAACAAAAATTGACGATTTACTAAAGTTACATGGTCTGATTGCAAGGACTTAATTTCCTCTTTGAGATAGTTGAAATTCTGGTGGAAAGTAGTTGTTGATTGATTGATTTCGAAGATGGATCCTTGAAGCTTTTCGACAGCATTGAGGATGGCCGTGTTTTCGGTTTGGTTTTCTCCATCGTCACCGGCCATTGAAAACTTGATGAGGAGAACGGTATTGAAACGTTGGATTGGTTTATTGTTAGTACTCTCTCCCCACAGATGGCGCTAAAATATGGATAAATGATCTCACACTCACTAAAATGTAGATTTGTTTAAAGGAATAATGATAAAATTTGCTTAAGAAAAATGTTAAGAAAATAGACTGAAAAATATAAGCAAGGAAAGAGATAAATTGTCTATAGCGATTTTCATATGAAAAAGATCAACCCCTTTACACGACTATAGGGATATATATTTATACATGAACCAATGACTAAACGTTACAAATTAATACTAATAAATTATATAATTCTTCTTTAATATGCTGGTTTTTATTTGATTTTTAATAATGTAACGAATTCTTCTTTAATATGCTGGCCTTGTGTTGGAACGAATTCCTCCTTCAGCTTGTGAATTCATCTCGCTTCGCATATATCCTTGCTTTGTTCGCTTCTTCTTTCCACGAGGCTCCTCCTCTGTTCAAACTCCGGTTTTCCTGTCCGAACCGTTGAGCGGTTCACCCTTCTTTAATGCTCCAAACCGAACCTCTTCGATTTAACCCGCTGAAGTATGCGACACTTGTTATTAATAGAGCAAGTGGATCCTATGTGCGGATGTGGTATCAACACTCTACATTTACTAAATCAGTTAAAAAATGGTTTTTTACATGGATGAAAATTTTATGCAAAATAACAGGAGATAGAGAATGTATATTTGTTAATTGTTTTTTTTGTCGTTTAGATTAAGAACACTCACGAGCTGATTTCATGATGAACTAAAAAGTTTAAAAGATTTTTTAAGATATTCAGATAATATGATAGAGATGGATATGGAAGTAATGAAAAATTATTGCTGTTAAAGAAAAGGTTTTCAACTTATATAACTCCTCGGAAACGTACCCTAATAAGTCATAGCTGAGAAGCAGAAGAAGATGAGACGTACACATGTACACACGTGTTTGTTTATGTTTTCAGAAGAAAATGAAAAAGTCATATTTCACACACACGTGTTGTAAGGCAAAAGTCCACGATACACACGGATATGTATTTCTTTATAAAACAAATTGTCAATAAAACTTTCAAATGTTTAGTGTTCATTTTTGCAAAGTTATTGTCTAATTATGTGTATATAAATGTCACAGATTATAAAGATAATTTTCTTATTTTAGAAGTTAGAAGGTAGTTTATAACATAATATCGATTAAAAAGAAATAGATATAATATGTTTAGAAAAAATCATTACCAAAATGTATCTATAAACTTTAGATAACTGAAGCTATAAGCATAAATGTTGGATACCATGCTTCTCATACCAATAAAGTAAGTTAATTAACTATGAAATTTATAAAACCCATGAAATTTGGGTCTTTGAGTTTAATAGTCAAATTTTGAAATAGCAAACCACATTTGTATGTAGCAAAACTTGCTATTAACAGCAAAGTCTCAATCTCTAAGCTAAAATTCTGTTTTTGTTTGGCTCAAGGCCTTGACGACATCAATTATATTTTGGCTTAAGCCTTGTTGATGATTTCATCTTTTCATACTCAGTTTGAAAAGCAACTCTAAAAGAACTGCAAACTAATTATTATTAATTTCACTTGGAGACAAATACATGGAAACGATATTCAAATCGATCATAAACATAAGTGGAATAAGTGAAACAAAAAACATATAAAATCAGCCTAGGCACAATCCTTGCGCATCTCCTGAACAAAACTCACCTCCACTCACTGATTCTGCTTCACAGCCTCAAGCACTTGCATAAGAGGGGTGAATAGATTCCCTCAAGTCATCAGTATCACAGTAACTATGATGCATGTTGACATGTGTACTTAGTTTCATTATTTCAGCGACATTCTCATACATTGTTTTCTCATTTGAATCTTCTTTGTTCCGTCTATTGCTACTGTTGTTTGAGAATACTATTGTTTTCTAAGCTCCTATTTCAGCCAATTCCGGTACCATGAGCGAGCAACCATAAACCGTACGTGTCCATCAAAAACCAATAAAACGCATTGTGGTTTACATCAAACTGTGACAGCTAAACATGCACCCTTATTGATAAAAACCTGAAAAAAACAAATGCCAAATGAATTCATATTTCAACTTAAAATGAAACGTAACATGATTGTTTTGTCAAGCATGCACGTATATATATACCTGCCAACACTGTTTTTCCGCCACAAAGCATAAGCGCTGCCAAGCGATCCCTTTGGTGGCTCTCCACGACCTTCCTGTTATATGACAAAAAAACACCACTAAACACAGAACAAATAAAAAGAGAAGAATTTGTACATAAACTCACCTTGAGAGTAGTGGTTAACATGATCTGCAAAAAATAATAGAAAACCTAGGAAAAATCTCTGAAAGTTTTACAAAAAATCAGAGAATTAAACACTGAAAATCATTAAATTGTAGAAGATTAAAGCGTCAGAAAATATCACAAAAGGAATTAGGTCTTGAGTTCTGATTACTGATTACCATTCCGAAACTGAGGTTGTTGCTCCATGGCTTGTAACCTGAGTTTCAGATCTGAGAAAAATTCAGAAGAAGAAACACACAAATTTCATAGGAATTAACAATTAAAGAAGCATATAACAGTTTTGAGATTAATTATCGCATATTATAAGTTTCTTTACATGGCCTGCAGTAATCGCTTGCTAAAGCTGGATCAGATGGAGTATTGTGGCACAGCAAGTTAAACTGCTACTATTCTTTAGAGTTCTATAACAGAGAGTGCCTTGGGTGCTTTTGTTGAGTGTTGCATGAAATCTATAAGTTTAAGAATTGATGCAACTTTGTTTGTTGATTGCAGGGGTTGCTGGTAGAGTTCTAAGGAGCTCAAATAAGAGAAAGCCCGAGCATATTATCATTTTCAGGTGAATTACTCTGTCACATCAAACCCTTTGACTCTTCTTCATTTTGCCTATTCCTTATTTTCTTACATCTCATGGTGTTAGTAAATCTCACTTCAATCAGGTTCTCAATATCAAACTCGATGTGATCATCGAGGTAATAGGAAATATCCAAAGATTAAATAGATTGTTACTGTAAATTATTTAATTCCATAAAGAGAAGCGGAGAAGTTACTTATAAGAATTCTCAAATTTGCTGGCCCAAGAAAGATGACACATGTCACATACGTGTCTTTTTTTTTTCCACTGATCTTTTTAAGATACTCAGTCGGGCCTTTAACGGGCCTTAAGACAATTATTTCCTAGATTGGGCTTAAAATGACGTGGCAGCGAAAATAACTCCCACGGAGGCCTACGTGGATAGCCTGAAGCTTCAAATCTCCCCTATTATTAGTATAGACTAGGATTCGGATTCAAGCTACGAGTGGGATCATTTTATATAATTTATTAAAATATATATATATATATATATATAACTATTGATCTTTATTAATAATATATGTTTATTAATTTTAAAATTATAAAATTTTAGTTTTATTATTACGTTATTTCTTCTCTTATGTCTTGAAAGGAACATACTATTTTGTTGCTAAAGAAGATATGAAGGAAGGACACTAACACTCTTCAATTGTCTCCAATATTCTTCATAAGAAATTGATGCCGTATTACGGTCATTGTAAAGAAGCTTCTCGTAGATTTTCGATCGTGGACGGCTCCCTAATTCGCGATCATGCATTTTCAAAACTTCTCGAGCAGCGTCCGTGGTAGAGGCTACAATAACGGGGATGCTTCCGAAGTAGAGGACATGAGAGGACAGTAATGGTAGCTGAGATAGTATAGTGTTTGGTGAGGATGTTGGCCGAGTTGGTGAAGGTTTCGATCAATGGAAATCTCGGTGGTGATGGCAATAGCTTGCCTTTCTTTCTTGTCGTCTTGTGTTGGAAGAAGAGAATGATAATGAACAGTACTAGGCATAAGAAAAGTATCATCATCATCATCATATTTTGTGAATTTGTTTTCTGCAAGTTTTTCTCGTGAAGAGTTTGTGTTCTTCTTGTGAACTTGGGTAATTAATATATAAGCCAAGTTTCTTTTTAAAAGTACAAATTTGACAATTGGGTTTATTTAATTTTAAATTCCATTTACGGTTTTATTAGTATTCGAAAAATTATGTAATTTTGTATCTAATATTGTTTTAAAAAACCATGTATGGTACTATCTCGAGATATGTATTGTTTGTTTAAATCTTGAATCTCGAGATATGTATTTGTTTGTTTGTTTCCTCTATTTTGGATTTCAATATATTTTACAGTCGGTTAGCTTATATCTTAAATGGGTCCATCATCACCGTAACCCGTTACACACATCTCTCTATTGCAGCCGGTATTGAACACTTGCAAGAATTGACAGAAAATTAACAAAACGATTTAATGAAACAGAGTTTTATCAAATTAAATGAGTAATTGCATGGTATTTTTTTTCCTAAAAAAGAACATAAGTGCAATGAGATATTGATATGTAAACTAATGGTAATTTAAATATATTAAGAGTAGCTAATGTATGTACTATGGCGAGTAAATGAATCATTCTTCCCTCCATCTTTTGTTCGAATAAAGAGTACAAAAAATATTCATGAAAAATAGATACTGTAGGAACGACATACAAATATACATATATTCCTATCTAGTTGTTTAAATGTACATAGAACATACCTAAAGAGAAATCGCTGCATGTGAGATTTTTGACGATAGGAATCCAAATATTTATGAGAAACTGGAGAGACCAATAAATAACAAAATTAACATTCATTAATAATAGACAACACCATACTTAAATAAATAGTGTCGACAAATACCCATGGGTTCTAAATTTTCTTTTTCGTTTTATCGTGAGTTCAAATATCTATATTTTAAACACTTACAAATATATAGATAATAACCTTCATTCGCTTTTTACAAATATAAAGATAATGTACAAATATGTTTCTAAGCTTTGAAAACCAATTTTAAGACGCAGACTTGATGATCTTAAAGAAGGAAAAAAAACCCAGAATTTGATGATCTTACCTTTGAAACGATTGAATTTTCAAAGTTTTTGGGAGATAAGTCGTTGGATTCATTCCTGTTTGAAGTTAGAAAAGAAGACAGCAACATGTCAGGGTCGGAGTCAAAGATAAAGGGGAAAACGGTGCGTGACAGAGAGCCTTACCTCTAGAATCTCAGTCGGTGATGTTTGGATCTCCATTTGCCTATTTTTTCAACTTCTTGCATCACAAAGGGGAGATCGTTAGAGTGAAGTGATGCCATCAATTTTCAGATAAGACATGAGAAGCCCAGAGAGCAAAAGGAAATCAGAATATTTATAAGAGATAGATGGAGGTGAAGAATCATCAACCAATAAGGGTGACGTTTCAAATAATTGGAGGTGAAGAATCATCAACCAATGAGGGTGACGTTTCAAGTAACTGATATTGCATTGATTTTCTACGATTTTAGGAAAACACTCGATATTGCATTGATTAACGATCTTGAGGTTTAAAGTGATGTGGCTTCTTCCCAAGTCAAGTTTTTTTAAGATGATGTGGCAGCTTCAGAAGCAAGTTAAAAAATGGTGATGTGGACATCCTATTGAGCTCCAAACACTTTCTTTTATTAGTATAAAAACTAGGTGAGGTATCAGCGCTTTACGCGGGTGAATACATTATATTAGTAATTTTATGACTTAATTTTGTTAATATGATTTAAAATGGAATCATTTAATAAAAGAGTATTTGTTTATAAATCTAAAATCACAAAAAATAATATATTATCTGATAAAATAATTAGATATAATTTAAAATTACGAAAAATAGTGAGTCAAAATTAAAAATCATAAGAATCATAAATTAAAAATTTAAATATCTATTAGAACCTCTCCATCATTAGGGTTCTCCAACTCTTCCATTACCAACATCCAATATCCAATCAGAAAAAATCTTGTATCTTCTTAGCTTCAGTTTCACTTATATTATTAGTAAAAAACGCATTTTCTTTGTCAGCTTTAAGACATCACAGTCTTTCCAAAGACAAGATGGATTAATTGCAGCCATAACTATTTATGGTCTGTCGCCACCAGCGATTACTGGTAGTATATGCTTCAAAATCACCCCCAAATACAACAACCTTTCCCGCCAAAGGGCTTCTTATCTACATTTGAAATTAGATCACAATAGTCCCATCTAAAGATTCAAAACAATGCTTACTCATCATAGGAGCTCATCCCAAATAATTAGTTTTGCTTCTATTAGTAGATTTGCTTTGTCTGAATCAGCTTTTATATGGCATAAACTGAGCTCATGAGGATTCGAAGAATTCTAAATCTAGAGTGAGCTGTCGTTCCACCGTCTAACAAAAGAGAAGCTATGCCACTTGATGCTACATTCAAAGCTATATCTCCTTTTTTCTCTCTAATATAAGCAAATAGAGTTTTCCACAGAAGCGTTTTTCAGTTCCACCAAAACCATATAGAAAGAATACTCCTCATATATCCTTTTCCACTGCCCCAATAATCTTATCATAGATTTCCTTAGCTCAGTTGTAAGCATATTGATCCATTTAGCATGGTCTTTTTTCTAGTTTCTTAGTTGGATACGCTTTTTTCATCTAATATTAGGACATTAGTTTGTTCAGTCATATCTCTAGGTGGTTGTGGCATACCTTCATATTCTTGTAGAGAATAACCATTCCTTTTCAGCATGTTATCCAACTCTTGGAAGCGCATATCTCTTTTTAGCGTCATCAGATAGAATGAGATCTGAAACTAGTAAAATTCGTTTATTAAAATTAGAAACAACCTCTTCATGTGTCTAATTATATATAAATGAGTACTACAACATGTGCTTAGGAATAAATAGTTTGATAAAGCTTAATATATTACCTGGTCAGTTGTATTTTCTTCTGATTTTGTTCTCAATTCCTTCACAAAGCAAATGTCATGTTGCATCCCATACAATTTCTGGAGAAGCTAAACTATCTAACATGATGATGAAAAGCTGACGCAATTCAAATCCACTACTCCACAAACTTGTTCTGTTTAGATCATCAAATGTAAATAGCATTGATACACTCTTCAGTTGCATTGAGCTAATGTAAACAGATCAATAGGAAAGAGAAAAACTTTAGAGAACAAAAAAGAAAGGAACAAATACACATATTAAAGCACAAATAGAGTTTTAAACTGCAAAGTTTCAAAAAAATAGATGAACAACATCCTTATCTCTTTAAGACATTAATTTAAAAAAGATCCTTAAAAGCTTTTGCTTGCTCACCAATGGGTACATTGAAGGTAAAATAAGGATGACACCCTGGAATAATTTTTGAAAAAAAATAAATCAACATTCTAAACATTATTAAGAATAAGAAAGCAACTTGAAGAACCTCAGAGTTATATCTATTATGAAAAAAATGCTTGAATAATGTTGTGTTCAGAAGTAGAGGACCTTTCATAGGGATTTGACCCATTCAGAGTTTTTTAAGGGGTCTAAACGACTAAACCCACAGGCCTCGCCTCCCGCTTGTGTTTACAATCTCAAATTCTTAATGCGACCTCTCTTCTCCTATAAATGCAATCGGATAAATTGTTTAAAGTTCGTGATTATGTTGTATGATAGTTACGTAAAAAAAAAATAGTATAGCAAATTAGCAATATGGCAATACATCGAGTAAGAACGAATGTAAACGTACGATGTTTTTTCTTGTACCAAGTACACAATTTACAACGACGATCCAAAATTGTTAGGGTATAGTTTGCAAAACAAGCTATGCTTCTATCTCGTTTTCATGTATATTCTTCTTTTGTCATCCTTTTACTTATCATGTGTATTTGATAAACAACAGATTCTATCGTATAAAAACTCCGTAAGGGTCGATTGTTTTTTTTGGTGAAGATAGGGGTCGATTGTTTTCATGTATTTTAACACACAATTTTTTTTGTTTCATGTATAATTCAATTATTGAGTTCCTTTTCTCAATATTTATTACAATACATATATATTAACTCTCCTCAGATTGATATTCAGAGAGAGATATAGTAGGTATATAGATGAATCACAGATATTATGAAAATATTTGTGTTTATTGAATTAATGCATTTAACTTTACAACTGTACATATTACCTTATATACACAAATTAAAGAGGTCAGTCACACTAATCAGCTAATTAACAAACTAACTGACAAGATCATATTTGTAATTTTGAAATGGTATTTGATAAACAAAATAAGATTCCAAAAAGAACTGAATATTTTTATATATATATATAGGGTTATATAGTCTTATAGACACATAGTGCTCTGTTATAGTTTAACGTGTAGAATTAATCTAGACGACGTTATAACCATATGGTTTTTTTGGCAGTGACTACTGACTACCAAGGACCCACCAATACCATATATGTAAATCTTAATATGCTTTGAGTTTGATTATCCGTTGTTTACGGTAACACTGTTTATTTATTTTTAAATAAAGATGTAACACATAGATTTTGTTTCCCGATACGTGAAATGGAAGATCCAAAGCTGCATAGCCACCACAATTATAAATTCGTGTGTTTGTTTACCTTCGCTTTTTTTTCATACATTCCATATAATGTAACCCTAGAAAAAATTTTGGCACAAATAAAACTAAACTAGATAATAATTCACGCTGTCCAGCTAAGAAAAAGTTTATTCAATAGTTCTTTAATTTACATAAGCATATATTATTATTATTATTATAAGTATTATAGATTAGTTTAGAGTTTCGGTTAATTTGAAACTGCAATTTAAACAAAATAAAGGTAATTTGAAACAGAGTATACACAGTAAAACTAAATAACATGTTAAACCATTACTCTTGTCCATAAACTTTCGAGTCGATATGGTGAAGGTTTCCCTGTATTTATGTTTTTGGAAACAAAAAAATAAAAATGAGCTTTTTTGAAAATATGAGTTTTATTAGATATATGAACATAATTTTTAGTGAAAGGGTGGATTACCTTAGAAGTAGTGAATCATGTGAATGAATTCATCTATGGTTAGCTAAGATTCTTGTAAACCTCTTTAAGAAGTACATTTATAGTTTTATTATGTGGCTTACCATCTTCATCTAGTATCAAGATCAAGACCATGTCAAATGTTCACAGATTGCTTAGTGTACTGTTTCCAGGTGTGTATGATCTTAACTTGAACGGTCCATCTGGTTTTGAATGGCTTCACATCAGACAGGTAAGTGAGAGCCATTGCACCATTCATTTTGAGATATTTTTGGTGAAAAGTAAATGCTTAGGAATATGAATATTTGTCGATGATTTTTCGTTTGGCACTGAAGCGTATTAATAATGCATAGGGAGGGCATTAGTTTAGATTAAAAAGATGGTTTAGACGATAGATTTTATTTGGATATTAAGGGATATAGGAGGAATAAAATCTTACTTGAATTGTATGTTAAACTGAATTGATATGGTTGTTTGATATTAATGTATGCATTAGGTTTTTCATAGGCTAGATTCGTAAACTGAATTGATATGGTTTGATTTGGTCAGTTTTAAAAACTGAGCTGGTTTGTTATGAAAGTCAAATATGATTGTGTAAGATAATACGATGTTGATAATGGCGGGATAATACCCAAAATACATCACTCAATATTATTGGTTTTGGGCTTATCAAACTAATGAATATGTTTATTATATAGGATCTATTTGGCCGGCCCAGTAATGAAGCTTACAGTTGGAATAAGATGTGAGGCGGGCATACTATGGATCAAATAGAATCCGCGTGTTTTATTAATTAAGGTGAGCATAAATCTTGACATTTTTAACCTTCTAGCATTTAGTTAATTTGCTTGTTAATGTATGAAAAGATAATGGCAATTTATGTAATATAACACGGTAAACCTAGTTAAAGTTTTTTATAGCATTGCTCAATGATAGGGAGATACGTGTTAAAATTAATTCGTATGTAAAATAATAACTTACAAAAATTAAAAATAATCCATCTCGTATATATATGCAATCCATAGGCGTGCCATAAAGATTCCATATTGAAAAAAGATGATCAGAATAACTGACAGATGCTCTGCTCCGTAACACAAAAAACACTCACAAAATGACACTCTTCTTCTTCTTCTTCTTCTACTCTTCTCTTCCCTCTTCCTCTTCCTTCTCCTCCCTATCTCCGCCGCAGATCATCTCCCGGCGACGAATTTCTTCAACTCCTTCTTACCATCCGATGCCGTTGCGTTACTCTCCTTCAAATCCACCGCCGATCTCAACAACAAACTTCTATACTCTCTCACCGAGCCTCCACGACTACTGTCAATGGCACGGCGTCGAATGCGCTCAAGATCGCGTCGTTCGTCTCGTTCTAAACGGCGTCGGACTTAAAGGATCTTTCTCTCCGGAGACTCTTAGTCGTCTTGATCAGCTCCGTGTTCTTAGCCTTGAGAATAACTCGCTCTCTGGTTCGATTCCTGATCTATCTCCTCTCGTCAATCTCAAATCCCTAAACCTAAGCAGAAACGGTTTCTCTGGTACTTTCTCTCCTTCGATTCTCTTTCTTCGTCGTTTAACCGTACTCGATCTATCGTATAACAACTTCTCCGGTAGAGATTCCGTTAGAGATCAATTCTCTGAGTCGACTCAGTTCTTTGAATCTCGAGTTTAATCGATTCAATGGTACTCTCCCACCGTTGAATCATTCTTCTATGGTTACGTTTAACGTTCCGTTAACAATCTCACCGGAGCGGTTCCGATCACGGCGACTCTATCCCCGATTCAACGCTTCCTCATTCTCGTCTAATCCTGGTCTCTGCGGTGAGATCATTAACCGATCCTGCGGTTCACGTTCTTCTTCTACGTTTTCGGTTTACCAAAACCGAACGCCACGTCATCATCTTCTTCTTCATCTTCATCTCAAGCGCCGATTAGTCAAACCGTTGACAACGGAGCAGCAGCGATGACTACTCCGCCCGTGGATAAAAAATTTAAAAGCGGCTGGTTAGTACTTGGTTTCACCTATTGGCCTCGCTTCTCTGATAGTCCTCGGTCTCTGCTTCGTCGTGTTCTCGTTAGTTACTAAAAAATCGAAGAGACGATGACGTAATGATCTTTGAACCGAATCGAAAACGAGAAACAGAATCTCACATTTCGAATTCAAATTTCAAATCTCAGAAGCGGGAAGAAGAAAACAAAGAAATCAAAATTCAAATTCAATCCACTGATCCGTCGCAAAAGCGAATCCCAAGGAACGGAGATCTGATTTTCTGCGGAGGAGAAGAAGGTGAGTCCGGAGAAGCTTTATACACACTTGACCAGTTGATGAGAGCTTCGGCGGAGCTTTTAGGAAGAGGAACAGTAGGAACGACCTATAAAGCGGTGATGGTTAACGATCTAATCGTGACGGTGAAGAGATTTGCTCCGTCTAAAACAGTGATTACTAGTGATTTAGCGTTTGAGAATCAGATGGAGATGGTCGGTGGACTTAAGCATCGGAATCTTGTTCCGGTGAAAGCTTATTTTCAGTCAAACGGAGAGAGACTTGTCATCTACGAGTATCAAACTAATGGAAGTCTCTTCAATCTTATTTATGGTAAATCTTCATCTTCTTCTTAAAAATCTTAGCGTTTTAGTTGAACTCACTGAGTCACTTCACCACCGAGTTGTTTTGCAATTAAACAAAATATTATATTGGTCTCAATCAAATTGAGGTGACTGTGAGAGATATTGGTAAAGCAGAAACCTTTTTACTGTAGACATGTCTCGTTTTGATGGGTTTTGGTGCAGCTTTATCATTTGAAATGAACTCTAGACGTGAGTCTTGACCATATAGAGACAATGGCGGAGTTTAATATTAAATATGTTTCGTCTTTTTCCCTTATTGAACAACTATAGGTAGAAGACAGAAGAATCTATTAGAAATCAGTGCTATTTCACGTGAAAACTCCAGTCATATGTCAGGAATGTAGTGTGTGTTGTCTTACGACTTGAGTTCGAGTGGTTTCGTCATAGTGGACTCTTCTATGATTGGAAGTGTTTCCATTACTAAACTTATATTTATCTGAATCGACTAACTAAATGACTCTGTTTTTATCACTTGGTATCTAGGTTCAAAAACATCAAAGGCAAAGCCATTACACTGGACATCATGTTTAAAGATAGCAGAAGATGTAGCTCAAGCATTACATTACATTCACGAATCAACTGCAAAATTCCATGGAAACCTTAAGTCTACTAACATCCTCCTCGGTCACGACTACGAAGCTTGTCTCACAGATTACTGTCTTAGTGTCTTAACAGACTCATCAGTCCCTCCTAATGACCCGGACATCTCTTCCTACAAAGCACCCGAGATTAGGAAATCAACAAACAGTCCAACATCTAAATGCGATGTATACTCGTTTGGGGTCTTTCTCTTAGAGCTATTAACCGGTCAAACCGCTTCGAGGCAACCGTTTATAGTGGCTGACGATATGTTGGATTGGGTAAGAGCAATGAGGCAAGAAGAGGAAAAGTCAAAAGAAGAGAATGGGCTTGAGATGATGACTCAAACGGCTTGTCTTTGTCGTGTGACATCGCCAGAGCAAAGGCCGACGATGAGTGAAGTGATCAAAATGATTCAAGAGATTAAAGAGACCGTTGTGATGACTGAAGAGATTGATAAATTCCTCTGACCAATTATGTGAAGTGTTTTAGGGGTTAATTTGGGAGGAAAAGAGAATATTGAAGGTGTAAATCTTCTTAAGATGCGAAGGATACAGAATTTTGTTATGTTTATTTTTGACATTCTGAAAATGAATCTCATATTTGGGGCGGTGGGGCTAACGTGCACCTTCGGACACGTGTGAAAGAAAGAAGTGTATATTCCACAATGCTAATACAAGTTGAAATTTGTTTTTATTAGGCGCCAAAGTAAACGACCTCTAATAGTTGGTATTTTTTTTTTCTTCCTTTTTTGGATAAAGGAGTTGGTACTGGAATGTGTGTTATATGCAAAAATAATTCGTGTTTGGATTTCGGATCCACGACTATTTTTTTTAATGTGTAACTATCCACAATGATTTTGAAATTCAACATCCTCCTTTTCATTTTTTAACTTTCCAAATCACTTTCTCTTTCTTCCATTTCATATTTCACTACTTATTCAACTTTTATATTTTACAATAGTTTTTATTTTTGTGAAAATGTAAAAAAATTTTGGTGTCCAAATCAAGTGAAACAAATCTCTATTTATAGAGTATGAAAATTAATGAATTTTGGTATATAATAATTAAATAAATAAATGAATTTATTATGAAATAATTGATCTCAAATAATTAAGATGAAAAAATATATATCAAAAATCTCAATAGTCAATAACAATAATTCTATTTCTTATTCCACCACCAATATAACAATGCACATGTAAGTCTCTCTCCTTCCTCTTTTCCGATTCAACACCATTTAATCCACATTGATTCAACATTTTTTTAACACCCCATTGTAACAATTTAACAGTTGAATTTTTTTTTTAACACTCCCATTGTAAGTAGTAACTTCAATCAGGATTTTAGTTCAACATTCCCATTGTAACTTAAATCAGGATTTTAGTTTGTTTTAAAATTATATTAAAACTGAAGTTTAATATAAATAGATTCAATATGAATTTTTTATTATATTCAAACTACAATTTATTCTCATTACCTAAATGACTAACATTTTTAGGAGTGTTCACTTCAGATATAGAATGAAAATTATGGGTAAGAGTTGGAAACTAATAATTTAAATAAAATATTATCTAAATAAACTAAATAAAATATGGGACTAAAAATTCGGAGTTTGAGAAATTCAAGTAACTAAAATTACTACCCAAGTTTTCACTAATTTAGATAAAAGTCAATTTTAAAGATAATATTTGAATAATTTTGGGATATTATGAGATTTTAAAAAAATTAGATAATTTTTATTAATTTATAAATTTAAAATACCTACATGACTAATTTTCGAATAAATACCTCATTTATTCATGTATTTGTGAAAATAAATTAAATTATTCAAAAATATATATATTACCTAGATCGAGAAGATCGCCTCATAATGGACATGTGTAGGATACTATCTCAATTAATATAACCTATTAATACTAGATTAGGACTCGTCTGGATGGATGAAGTTTCTTAATTTTAAAATAAATTTAATGTAAGCAAATTTATTAAATTAAATATTATATTGTTAAAGATATATCTTAAATTATTTTTGAGAAAAAGTAGAAAGAATGTTTAGTTAGAGAAAATAGTTATTTTACAATTTTTTTTACATAAATAAATTAATTTAGATTTCTATATTTAAATTTCATTATTAATATATTAAAAAAATTATATCATGTCTAGTAGCTTTTGTTTCTATTTTATTGTTTATTTTTCTAACCACCATATAAAGATAAGTTTGAACAAAATATATAAAATCCAATAACCAAAACCTAATCCAACCCAAAAAGAGTACAACCCAACAAAAAATCTAAATAGGTCATAGACTCATAAATCCGAATGACCAAACCGAAACCAAACCAAAACCAAATAGATATCCAAAATATATAAAATACAATTATATACCCGAAAATATTAATTATATTTAAATTTTATTTAACCTAATTACCCTACAATTGTAAACCCAAAAGTATCAATTATTCGTATACTTAAATAACTAAAATACCCAAAATTAACAAAAATATATATGAAAGTTCATAGTTATATTTGTGAAAAGTTCACCAATTTTTTCATTTATTTTTTCTAATATTTCGTGTACCGGAATCTTACTCAAATTTGGAACAAAGTAACCAAACAAAAATTATAAATACCTGAATGGGTCATAGGCCTCTAAATCCGAAAACCCAAAAAACTGAACCAAATCTGAATGCACATGCATAGTGTGAAATATGAAAAAACGAATCCGGTAACCGGTGGTTATGTTCTCGCTCATATCTAAGCGATAAGTTCTTCTGGTAAAATCTTTGATTTTCCTCTGAAATCCTCTGGTTTATATCTTCAATCAGTTCTAAACCGAATATCTTTTTTTGGCATGTTCACTCGCCAAAATCCTTCACAATTCCTTAAAAATTTATAAATTTATTAAAACTTAAATAGTATAATAATATAAAAATCTAATTTTGGAAAAATAGTAAAAATTTTATTAAAAAAAAAGATTTAACATATATTAAAAAAATGGAAACTAAAAATTATTCACTTTATTATTTAATTTTTTTTTTAGATTTTCCTTTTTTATTATGGAAAACAAAATTAACATAATTTTTATGACACATGTCATAATCTTATTGATCAATCGACATATGTCATAATCTTATGAATTATAATTTTGACACATGTCGATCTCTCGTGAATACAATCTAACTTTATATAACAATATATATATATAGTATATATATATATATTGTTTATATTCTCTATTAAACTCAATTCATATTCGTCGCGTAAAACATTATCATGTGAGATTAATGTTTTTTTTATCAAATAACAAGTGTAAACCATCTTTGCATCACAATCTAACTAGTTAGGTGAATACACGGCGAAATAAATGGCCATCAACTGAAAGAACAAGGTAGGTATGCCCCACCAACTCCATAAGAGTTTGGCTACTTAGAGCCCTATAATGTGATATTGAGGTATAATGTGACTGAGGCATAATGTGATTAAGGCATCATGTGATGTCGATAGAAACCTCCACCAGGGAACGCTGCTAACCCTCCAACAACACTTTAATACCCTAAAATTATTGGTTTTTCAATCTTGAGTTTGAGAATAGTGGTGCTACTTGAACATGTATGGCCTGAGTTTGCACATACTTAGTAAGTGTAGGCATTACGTTTCGTAGATATTATCTCATGAATGGAAAAAAAAAATCATCACCCTCATGTGAAAATGGCAAAATCTTAGATTTTGGTTATGCCGTTCAAAATAAAATTATATATTATTCTTAACTGGCTTCATATGACTGATTGAGAGACTAACAAACATATATACGTTTGTTATCTAATTAATAACCTTAATCCCACATAATAGTCTCTCCCAAAAAGTAACACAATGAATCTTAATGATTCTAAACATAAATATTATTACAATCTATTATTATTAGAAAAATTATGTTACGTTTTATTTCCAAAATTTTGGTATGAGTAAGAAAAGGCTCATGTATATATACAGATGTACGAGTCAGTGACTACTCAATGTCGTTTACACGAGTGATTATCATCATCGACATGAGTCTTAGACATGAAAAGCATAGAGGTCTCATCATTATGCTTTATCCATTCAGAGAGTTTCCATGGTTTTTGCCATTTCCATTTAAACTGAAGCAGCCATTGATGGTGACTTCTCTTCCACTTCCACAGCTTTCCACCACCACTCTGTCCCATTTTTCTTCATTGCTTTCATCTTCCTCCTCTCTTCTAATAAAGCTTCTGATTCTCTCACCGAGACATTTACTATACCCGGCCCAGCGTATTTTAGATGCTTTGTTGCTCGATGATAACAAGATGGAGACGATGGGTCGCTAGCGTTAGTGTCTCCATAGTGCTTTGATGAGCTTCTTGAACTTCCCTGCAAGAAGTGAAATTTTCCATATTGTGTCACAAATGAGTTTTGGATTTCAATTTGAAAAAGAAGGATTAAAGTTAAAAAAAAACCGTGTATGATAATGATGACGATGATGAAGCTAGCGCAATGGACAATGTTTGCTCCCTTGTCTTTTTCTCTTTAAGTATCTCTCGGTTCTGGACTTCGCTTAGTTGTAATAAGCAGAGTAGGTCATTGAGTTGTTCCTTCTTCTCTTTAATGTCTCTGTCTTTCTCCCAAGTTTTATACCTGTTTGATGTTTGAGCAGTACAACATCAACCTTCATAGTACTTCATACCAAAGTTTTTGTGTTTTCAGATTTAAGAGTTGTTACCTTGCTTCAGCAGCGGAATCGAACACATATTGAAGCAAACACTTGGCATCAGTCATGGACTGAATGTGGTTCCACCGAGTCTTAGCATGAAGGCTATGCTCTCTATCCTCTGCTTCTGAGAGCTGAGAAGCCATGGCTGTTAGAGTATTTGAGGAAACATCTAACATGCTCTCAAGAGAAGCTTCTCTCCAATCTTGTGTTTGGTGATAAAATCTATCACATGCAGAAAAATAAACAGGTCATACATTGAATCATTTAACTCCCACCCAACTTCTACTTAACGTTACTGAGGCATTTGAAGTTCAATGTTGTACCTAAACTGTCCATGTTTCTCTCGATGGGGACTTGAGGCTAATTCCATCTCTTGTTTCAACGACGTTAACTCTTCAGCCAATGCAGCTCGTCTGTATGCATGAAACCAGAGGGATTATTGATAAGAAAAGTTTCTGGGAGAAAGAAGTTTGCAGCTAACAACATAAACAGAGTTTTGGAGACTCACACTTGGATTTGCTTTTCATATTGATAACGAACTTGATGTACTTTTTCCATAACCTCTAGCTCGTTATCAAGCCATTTCCGCAGAGTTTTTTCGTTCGTCTGCAAAGTATGAAAGGAAACAGTTGTAACTTGTGCAAGATGGGGAGTTCATAACGAAATTAGGAGTTCTTGTTACCTGTCTACTTGGTGGTTGACCATTAGCAGTCACTGGAAAATAAAACAACGGATTATGATAGAAACAAGAACAAAGTACAGTGTTTCTGGTAAATAGTTTACCTGGTGAAGACTTGCGAGCTTCCCGTAGCTCTTTAAGTCTTTTGGCAGCCATTGCTGCTTCCTCTGTTTTTTCTCTGAAGAACCTGCAAGACATTAAGATGCATTTTCACTTGAGAGTATTATTTCAGCACTCAAATTAAGTAATTCTTGTAAGTGTTTCTCTCAAGCAGGAGAAAGATGAAGATTTCATAAAATACTTGCCATTTTTTGTCGTCGATTGAGGGCTTCGAGTTTGAGTCTTTCATGCTCAGTCTTCCTTCCTTCTTTCTTAAGCTATCCAAAGGCCAAAAAACAATTTTACAGCTTGAGATCAGTACAAGTTAAAAATTTTGAAGGAAAATAATGAAAAGATGAAGTAGATAGAGAGATAAAAGTACCTGCAATAATTCCTTCTCTTGAGAAGCTTTCCAATGTCGGAATTGTTCAGCTTCTTGTTTCATCTTCTGTTGTAGTTGAAGCTGGATAGCAAAACGCCAGAACATAGGTCAAAAGAAGATCAAGATTATGTAATCTAGTATTAGAGAAATAATTCGCCAGCTGCAGTTGAACAAGAAGTAACCTTCTGAGACTTAATGCACTGTATCTCAGCTTGTAAACGCTTTGCTGCATCTTCACTTTTTTGCTTTTGTTTCAAAATCTCAACTTGATTTTTCTTGTTTCTTCTTAAGATTTGAAATCTGTGTCTCGAGTGATTTTAATTTGTGTGCATGCTTATCTCTTGCAACTTGTGCTTGTCTATCAGAACTTGCAGCAAGTTCCTCAACTTCAGCCAACAATAGATCTCTCTCAACCTGTAGACGTTACTCATGACTCAGGTATTAAAACTTTAGTAAAATATCAAAGGAGCAAAACTAGAATGTTTTGCTTCACCTGTACAGTTCTTTTCTCTTTCTCAAGTTCCATCATTTTCTTCTCGAAGTGTTGTCTGATAGTTTCAGTTCCAACCCCACAAAATTTTATCTCGGACTGCAAATATAAAAATCATAAGATTTTCAAAACAATCCAATCTTTATCAATAGGTATAGAAAACTTCAATTGAGTAAAGGACCAAACCTCTTTCTCCTCCAGACGTTTACTTAGTTCATTTAATTCTTTGCCCATGTTATTCTGCCTTAGTGCATGTTCCCACTCTTCTGCTGCTCCAATATCTTCAGAAACTCCAACTTGAATCAGAAAAGATTTCAAAGCTAAATTAAGGGTAGGAGATTGCAGATTCATTTCATGAAATAAATTTCCAGAGAAGCCAGTGTTCAAAACCTGATGTTACTTCACTCATTTCATAATCTGAATCCATGCTTTCGAAGCCCCTTTTGAGACCATCATCTTTTGGAAAGATTACACCATTTTTCTGAGGTGGAGTATATGATCATGAACAAGTCAAGTTTTCAGCTGTGAAGAAGACTGCCAAATAAATCTATTGCAATTCCCTCATGTATACAGAAATTACTTGTGCATCAATATTGCAATAGTCAAGAGTAGCTCTCTTGCTGCGATAGATGTGAAGTTCTCGAGAAAGCTTCTCGTTGGCAGATTCTAGCTTCATGATCTTCCCTCGCATAACCTTTAAGATGGAACTATATACTATTATTGATGAGAAGTTTAGAAACCTTTTGACGAATTTCAGCAGAAGTTATAAACCTGCATTTCCTCTGATGGAGTTGCCCCACGAGCACAAAGTGCAGCTTGCAGATATTGTAGCTCTTGACGCATCTTTTGCATCTCAGTACATATTAAGTCTTTATTGGCCTGAAATAAAGAAGTGTCTCCTGTTAGAGCTCCCAAGTGTACAGTCTTAGTCTTCTTTTTTATTTTACTTTTTGCTCTTGTGAATTTTTTTAATTGTGTTAGCTGATAGTAGAGCTTTGTCTGCAGAATTGAAAACTCAGCTAAGATAGTTCCTCGATACTTACAACAGGCTTGTTCTGAATATTCCGAGCACGATTTGCATATTTGAGCGTGTTAAGAGTTTCTTCAGCATTGATGTCAGCAGGACTGATGCAAGCTACAAGAATAACACAAACACAGAAAGAAATTTGTGAACTGATGTGAGATTTCCAGAGAAGTAACTTATACAACTTAGAAGTTTACCTATCATGACTGTTTTACTATTTCCACCAAGAGAATCCTGCAGTAGTGTTAAAGGATATCTTTAGTGAATCATGTATGACTAAAAATTGGGTAATATTCATTCTTCAAGAATCTATACAGATATTTACTGGCCAATAAAGATAATATGCTGTTAGAAAATTTGTATAATAATAATGAGTCCCCCTCCACAATACAGGTGCAAAAGATAGAAATGAACCTGCAATAATCGAGTAAGTTTACTATCACGGTAGGGAACATGAGCACCTTCTTTTAGCTTTTTCTCATCCCCAAGCGCACTAATGACATTACCAAGTGCAAGAAGTCCCCTATTGATGTGAATTCCTGTTACAGAGAACAAAGAAGAATTGGGTTTTAAGATGCAAGTCAATGTTTTGAAGAGGATGTAAGATAAGGATGTCAGTTTTGCCAACCTTCTTTCAATCGAACACCGCCTGAACCTGTTCGTTTAGCTCTTTCAGATCCAGCAAGATCTACTAGATGAAGCTTGGCACAACAATACTCATCACCCATATCCTCATCTACAGTGTCTTTAACCATTGAGATCAGAAGGATTTTATGATCTGTTCTAAGGTGATCGTGAAGATGGCATGTGACCGACTTTTGATATCACACATAACAAAACCATGCTAATACATTAGGATCCATTCTGATAAAACTATCTAAGACCATGCTAAAACTATCTAAGACCATTCTGATACATAACAAAACCATGCTAATACATTAGTCTTATTAAGGAAATGGAAACAGAACAAATAATGAGGAAACTATTTATGATGCTTCTTTTACCATTTCTAATCTTCCCATACTCGTTTTTGGCACTGTTTATTAAATCTACCGTTCTAATACTGGCTAAGCATCACTAAGAGTAAATGTAAGCCACTTCTTGCTTCTTATGGAAATTTTTGGTCTCAAGTAAAGATTCTCACCTAGACTGATTATTCATATTTGTGCTCCCAGTTGCCCTGGTTAGAGATCCTTGCTCTAGACAGGAAGCCATTTCTTCTTTAGTAGCTATGGGAACTTCAGTTGCACCGGATAGCGTTATTACCCCGTTTGGCGATTCACGAATCTGTACAGGTGACTTACTAAGAACAACCTTCCCAGGGGTTCCATTAGCTTGTCTGTTAAACGGCACATTATCAAGCAAATCCAGAACTTCTTCTTTTAGAATCTACAGATAAAGATTTCAGTTAACATCCATGCAAATATTGATCTAGAAAATTGTAAAGCCAAGGTTGACAAGACAGAGATAAACTAAGTCTTTATATGTTAGAATGATACCTCGATGAAAGAGACATGACACTGGAACCCCATTTGATGCTTTACTGAATCAATTTTGTTGTACAAAGCAGTCATAACTTGAGGAATCAACCCATTATTACTTGTACCATCTTTAAAAGCAGTTCCCATGGTATATGTTTTTCCAGATCCTGTCTGCAACATTTATATAACTCGAATGGAAAAAACACACAAAAATAAACCAGCTAAAAACCAATGTAATTCCAATTTATAAACTATTATGTACCTGACCATAAGCCAACACAGTAGCATTATATCCATGAAACAAACCATCAACAAGAGGACCAACACATTCTTCAAACATCAATGAAGATGAAGAACCATTACTTCCATATACATGATCAAATGTGAATGAATGTGTTCCCATTTGCACCTACACCATCAATGAAGCAAACATTCAAACACCAATACATAGATCAAACAAAAAATCTCAAGTCCAAAAAGCTTATGTTAAACCCAATCAAATAGCAAATCCCAAGAAAATTAGTGTTTTAATACATTAAAACAATGCTTATTGACTTATCAACTACACAATACAGTAGCAACACAGACATTGGCATTATTCTCTTATTATATATGGAAACAAAATTGACACTGTTTTATAAAACAAATAATATTAAATGATCGTGTCAGAGTTAGAAACTTGGATTTTGACCCGGATCCAGAAAAAAAGTGAACAACGACGAATACATTTAACAACACAATCGACGAAACTGATTCTATTTACGATTGAAAAAAAAAAAAAAAACTCACCTGAGGCGTTACCGGAGAAACAGAAACGCATCCTCTGCAACCTTGAGCTATCTCATCTCCGATTAAAGGACGAACGTTAACCGCAACTTGCACGGAACAATTCTCCGGCGATGACGATGGTGGAGGAGAAGAAGAAGAAGACGATAAGAAAGAATGTGATTCCATCTTCTTCAACGAGTATGAGTGAGATGAGAAAATTCAGGACGAATCAGAGTCTTAATTTTGTCTTCGACGACGAGACGAAGTCGCTTCCTCGGGAGAAGAAGAAACGGAGAAGAAAAAGTGAAGAAGAAGAAGAAGAAGCTACTCTCTCCACTCTTCTCTCTGGTTTGGGGTATACGAGGTATCTTAATATTTACTTTTTTGCCCTCTATGAAAGTCCAATTTTACCTTTTTTACCCTCCACGTCAGCTCTTTTTTCTTCTATTTTGACTTGTTGAATTAAATCCACTGGTCCGTGTGTATAGAAACAAAAAAATCAGATTTATTATTCAGATCTGTCAACACTATTTTATTCATTATAAAAATGTTGTTGGGAAAGGAAACAAATATGTTGTTAGATAGATTGAGTTAATTTAATTAAATAATAATTTATGGTACGTGTAAATAGAGAAATGGTTGGCGTGTAAAAGTCGATGGTTCCAAAGCTGATTGTATTTATATTTTTTTGTTGTTTTCATCGTCTCTTTAGCCAAAGACAAAAATTACTAAATAGTAAATACTCTCCATGAAGAGTCAAGACATTCGTTTCTGGTCCTCCTTCTGCGCGGGAAAATCCCAACAGTAAATTACACAAATGAATAAAGAAAAAAAAACTATTATAGATTATTTTCATAATATTCTAGGGACCACCGTACGCTCCCTTTGGGCCTTTATTTGGGCCCTACCTCACATGTCTTTCTGCAGGGGCTCATTAGTTCGTTTTTTATCAGTTTTAAATTATCCGTTTTAAATTATAGATGAAACAATTTATAGTTTTGGTGGTTTCGATTCGTTTTGAGTCTTTTAACCATTGGACGGAGAAGTCATGAAAACTCATTTTAATTGCAAGTATTAAAGTTTTTTTTTTTTTTCAATCTAAGCGTTATATAAGACCTTTTGGAGATATATTCATAAAGATTTAGTAAGAGGCTGAATTTAGCATAAGAAAGATGTTTTGAACATTTCAATTTCTACTAAAATTAAACATCTTTTTTGGGCTGGCGTGATTTTCTTAAAAGTGACAGTCTGTCCCCGATGCATATGCTTTAAGACTTGCACTGCAAAAGCTATGTTTAACTAAAAACACATGAATTCCACACATTTTAGTATTTGAATCAGTCTTACAAAGTCTCCATCTCTTACAAATAGTAGAATATTGCAGTCGTATCCAAAATCCCTAACATGGCTAAACATGTAATGCTACAATTTGTCATCGGCAACATCTGTTACCTTTTCATAATTAACTGGAATCTGAAAGCTGTTTTTAGCAAATTGGATTTGTTTATTGCACTCGAAACAAATTGTATTTTGTGGGTAGTTGTCATCGACAACCATTCCACCCCAAATAATGTCTGCTCCACGTTTTGCCCGAAGAAGTCGATCATATTTCCAACTGCCTTGGAATGATTGTCATAGATAAAAAATTTCGATTTATATTCTTGAAAAAATTTGTGATCCTTGATTTCAGAGTGTGAACATTAAAGTGTGGGGGTATGTCTTTATATATAGTTTTCTACTCCCTCCGTATTTGAAAGTATGATTTCCTAGAGTTTTATTCTTGTATAAAAAATATTGATTTTCTACTAGATTTAATGCATTTTAATTTCTAAGATCAATTAATTACTTAATGTTTTTACTTTTACAATGAATAATTAGTTGTAAGCATTTAAAATGAGGAGGTCAAAAACCCAATTAATGTTTACATAAATTTAGGAACAAACTACTCTATAAAACACTCCAACTAGTTCTTTTTGTTTTCTCTTATTCCTTTTTTCGTAAAACAACATGAAGCAATAAGAAAACATGAAGAAAAAAGAAAAAAAAACGAAGAAGAAGGTGAATACTCAAGGGATGTTTACGTGATAAAATCATACACTACCCAGAAGTTGGATTTGAACAAGTCACATGATGATGAACAAGATGGAGGAGAGTTTCATCCCAACAACGAAATTGAAAAAGCTATGGTATTGGAGATGTTGAAGATTTATCTACCCATGCTTTTTTAGCTTTTGTATTTTTCCTAATTTTCTGTTGGGTTATTTATCTTTTATTCTTCTTCTTCTATTTCTCATTGTACGTTTTCTTGTTTTGAACAAGATGATAATAAAATTTAAATAAGCTCTTTTTTGACGAAAATAAGTTTTTTTCTAAAGAAAATTAAAATGAGAAAGCAACTACAAGATTATAATTAAAAACTTAAGTTGTTAAGTAACTTATTACATCTCGTACCAAAATAGGATCACAATCCATTTGTCAAGGTAGATTACCTTCTTTCTCCAATATGGCTTTCTTCAAATGTGGGATTTTATACTTGTTTGGGCCTCGGACTTTCATAATTTCTTGCATGCACGATTGCAAAGTCAAAAAAATCCAGTTCACTAGTTTTGATGGGTATTCATCAAAAGATTGGTTTACCGCGAAAACAAGTTCTTCTATCGTCTTTGGAGCCACCTTGTGTTGTAGTGTTTGGATGGCACTAAAACCCAAGATCTAAAATATTCAAGTCCGGCGAATTTGGTGGCTGACACATCAAACGAATATCAAAACCATAACGAGAATCTGCTGCTCGGAAGTCCTCATCTCTCGGATCAACGTGTGTTCTTGCATTATCTTGTTGAATAAAAATAGGTTTACCCAAATCTTCTTGTGGCCATCTTTCACGAATTTTTGGGAGAACTTTTTCAAGTAAAACCACTTTTATATCTTCTCTTTTGATGGAGGTCATTGGCTTTAACTCCAAAGTCCCCGCCTCTCGGTTTCTACTTCGTCTCTTAGCTAGTTGCATTGTAACAAATGGAAACACTCCTATTTTTCCCGAAAATACCTCATTTTCTTCTTCATCAAATCTTGGACGAGCCATAGCAACTAAAAACATTAGTTTTTCAATAAAATTTATACTCTTACATGTACGATGCGGCTCGTCTTCAGCCGGAATGTAATAATTCTCTGTCTTTTTGGTTATATAAAACCATTTTTCATTAATATGTACAACATTGTACATATCAACAAACTTCGGGTGATTGGGCATAGTACTACTGTCGAGCATGGAGAAACAAAATTGTAGTCGAGCTCTCATATTGTCTTCCCTCAAACTTGGCTTGATTGCATTTGAGTGACGCTTAATGAGCCCTTCTTTTACAAATCGAGCCAACGTCCCATGACATATATTCGTATAAGCTGCCATTGACCTTAAACTTTTGCGACGTTGGAGTGGAATTTCAAGAATTTTAGCAAGGTCAATTTGAATTCTTTTCAAACCACAGTTACCTTTTCTCCTATGTGATACATCAACAATCTCGCCGTTAGGAGTATTTTTGGCCCGTCGCCAAATGCGTTGAACTGTTTGTAGAGGTACGGATAACAAACTGGACACTTCCGTTGTAGTGGTGTTCTTCAGGTCTCCGTTAACGCTTCTTTCCAACAGAGCGTGATAAACCTCTAATCTTTCACCGTCCGTCATTTTTTTTTATGAACCGTAGCTTTTTGAGGATTTTCTGATATCTCAATACTTCCTCCTGGCACAAATATTAATTAAATAAATAAAATAATCCTATTAAAAGAAAAAAAAACTGCATCTTCGTATCAATAAAATAAAGACATACAAATGGATATAATAGGTTGAGTCAATAAAAAACAAAATTGCATGTTTTATAAAACACATAATGGTAAAAATTCAACCTATACAAATACGAATTCAGAAAGAGTAACAAACATTACAAAATATGATAATCTAATAAAAATAAATAAATGATAAAATTACCAAAATTCATATGAGGATCATCTTCTTGTTCTTCATGAAATGGAACAGAACTGTTTTCCGAATAAATAAATTCTCTTGGTGGACTTTTATTCAAATCAATCAAAATTTCTCTTTCATTATTTTGAGGTGGTAAATTTAGATTAAAACTCTGGAAAACCATAGATGATTCTACGTAAATGGTGTAAATCTATGTCAATATATATAGAAGATCAATTGAACTTAATTGTTTTAGTTTTGGCTCCATTTTAAAATTTTAGTTTTTGAGAAACATAACTTTGGCTCTAAATTTGAATATTTTAACAAAATTTCGTTTTTAAAAGCTACTCCTCTAACTAAAGTTGTAAACGTATAAAAAATGTGAAAAGACTCCAACAAAAAAATCATAAGGCAATTAATATTTGGTGTAGTTATATTTATTGGAAAAAAATAAATAGAGTTATTTTCTATGATTATTTATTAACTTTTTGTTATTTTCCGTGATCATTTATTAATTTTTTTAATTTTGGTGAAAAACTCAGGAAATCATACTTTCAAATACAGAGGAAGTAATAATTATCGTCGGATGAAAAAAATTTATATCAACTTTTAATTGCAGGTATTAAAGTTAACTACACCATTTCTGTTAGAAATCATGATTAATCATGATAAGCTTTGAAAAAGCATGGCTATTTTTTTCACGTTTTATTTGTCCACTCCGCCAAAGGAACTTTTACGTCTCCTGGTATTGGGGAATTAACCAAGGATAACCCATTTGTAGATGGGAGTTCTTTTTTTTTTGGTAATATGAATGGAAGTTCCTTGAGATTTAAAAAATAAAATTTGAAGTCATGGATTGTCCTTCTTCTCCTTTTAATGGAAACTTTTTCTAAATTTCTCTCTGTAATTTTAATTATTTTGTATTACATCATTCGATCGATGCTAAACAAATTATCTGCACCAGGCTCTGATATGATACACATAGCTTCTATTGTTGGTTTTCGTTAGCTGCTTTTTCAAGTTTTCTAAATTAAGAATGCTGATACATTTTAAAATGCATTCGCATGTATGTACCTAATTTTTATGATATTTATTTGTTGTTAGACTAATGACTAATGTATATATAATGTTTCTAGTGCTAGCCAATAAGTTCATTATTTTAGTTATATAGTTTTGTTTACTCGCAACGGACGACCCACATGATTATGACACCATATTTATAGGGATTTAATCAACGATCTTAGTAAAAATGCATTTTCTCGAACAGTAACATAGCGATTACAGAACCACGGTTGCGTGTTATTTAAGATTTAAAATTTAACAAATCATTCAAATGATATCATCTTAAATCATTTTCATAGAAGATTAGATGTATATATCATCTCTTCGTAATATACTCAGTCGCTCAAGTCGAAAGAAACCAACCACATGAACCATACCTTTCGGCTTGGTTCCGCTTGGACTCCGCCCACAGAATTAATTGGTTCTTTGACATCCTCATCAGGCCTCCATTGTGACCACACATTAGTAAGTGGACATCTCCAAAGACCTCACATCTATTGGGCTTTTCAAAATAGAGGCCCCCAATAAATAAATAGAAAACAGAACCAGAACCACTGTAGTCTCCAGCATTAGTTAAACCTCACATCTTCAAAGATATATCATAGAGTCGAGCAAATCAACAGAGTTAAGTGATCAATAACTTTAAAGCTCTATCTAGCCTCTGCCTTTCCGTTTATCTTCCACTAAAAATATTCGAAAACTGTAAATTATTCGGTCAGGTTTCAAACTTTATATATGTAATCCACCGTCAAAAGTTACGAATGCAACAAAACAGAGCATGAACGTATTTTTTATGTATTATAAATAAACGTTAACACGACAAAACACAAAGCACTCGGAATAGTTCTTTTGTAATTATTATAAACATAATGGAAGTGAGCCGCCCTCGTGTATAATAATAAACAACGTAGCTGGGTTAAGTCCTGAAATGGAGCCCACAACAATGATAATACCGAAACTCTCCCTGTATTGTCGGCGGTAAAGCGAAAATTCGCAGGAAGACAAAAGTGGAATTACGTAAAAGTAGAAGGATAAAATGGACAATATGTGACACGTGTTACCATTTACGTAAACAGAGAAAAGTCAATTCTTAACGGTATCGGCCACCGACTTACCGACTGTGGGACCCACTTTCATTTCCTCATATTGTGCTTGTCTCTCTCTGTGCATTAGATTATAGACGTGTTTACGTACGCATATACGTCTATAGAAAAAACCATATATACGTAAAATTCGTCATTTGATGTTTTTTGTTAATTTTAAAATTCATATTTAGTTCGGTTTTATTGTAAAAACTAACAACTGTGCATGCTGGTTTTTTACGTATAACAGTTATAAACATTATGATTGTAAACGATGAATATAATTTGGTCTTATTTTCGTCATAATTTGATTATATAATTTTAACTTCTTGTTTTCTTATTTCGAAGTTACAATAAACATTAATATTTACTCTTATCTTCTTATTTCGTTATATATAAAAACAAGGAAACTGTTATCTCCACGACTCTTCTCAAGCTTATCACAGACAGCTTTCTCATCAGATTTTTATATTTTGTCAAACCTAATTATTTAGTTTTATAAATTGTACTATAATCAATTAACTAACATTTTCACGTCTTTTGTAATCCAAACAAAATTTCAACTATAACGCAAGTCGGCATGAATGATTAAAAAACAAAAACAAAACAAAAAACTAAAGCCGTCATGGATTTTAGAATTTTCTCCTCCCAACAACAACATCAACCTCTCCTTCTCTCCACATATATATACTCTGTCCTAGATCAAGAAATCAGATAATATTTCCAAACCCACTTCGAAAGTCCTAATATTAGAAACATACTAAACTCCAAAGCAGCCGCCATGGACGTTGGAGCACCACCACCACCACCAACTCACGTGACGGGGACAATGAATAAGAGAGAAAGACCATACAAAGGGATACGAATGAGGAAATGGGGTAAATGGGTGGCGGAGATACGAGAACCGAACAAGCGTACAAGACTATGGCTCGGCTCTTACTCTACTCCCGAAGCAGCAGCGCGTGCTTACGACACGGCGGTGTTTTACCTCAGAGGCACCACCGCTACGCTCAACTTCCCGGAGCTTATGCCGTGTCTCGACAAATTCTCCGCTGAGGACATGTCAGCGGCAACGATCAGGAAAAAAGCTACGGAGGTCGGAGCTCAGGTAGATGCGGTTGGGAAGACGGCGGTGCAGAACAACAACTGCCGCCGTGTTTTTAGTCAAAAACGAGAGTTTGGTTGCGGGTTATTGGAGCGGGTTGATTTGAACAAGTTACCCGACCCGGAAAATCCGGATGATGATTTGGTGGGGAAATAGACTGAAAATGATAAAATATATTACAAAACGGTGGATGTTGCTATCGTACACGGTATTACCGGACTTGTGTTATGGAATGATTCGTCTGTTTCAAGACACAAAACTTTGTATATTATTGGTAATTTAGTAAAACTAATTACGATTTTCTTGTTATAATATCTATCAGTTGTTTGGTAAACACCAGAATATATACATTAGAATTGTAACTAGTGTCTAATATTTCGATCAATATCACATCAAGCTATTTAAAAGTTTAATATTTTGCTAAAAAGACTTAAGTTGATTGGCGTGTTAGTCAATTCTCGCATGTGATGGAAGAGGTTTGAAGTCCCAAGTGGGAGTGGGTCGAAGGTGACTTGAAACCACTTGGATATTAGAAAAAATATATAAAGATGTTAGTCGGTTCTTTTATATCATTTATATAATTATGGATAAATATGATAGAGTGTGTATAAAGTATAAACTCATAATAATTAACTTTGTTATCTCAGTTAATTAAGTTTTCATGTCTCCTTTAATTCAGTTAATTTAGTCTTCTTTCTCCTCTAGTTTATCACTATCGAACATGGTATCATTGCAATTTCTCGGCCAATTTCCTTTGATTGTATGATTTCCGTTTCGATTTTCATTATATTCAGTTTCATGAGTTGTTGGATTAGCCCAAATGTCTCGCTTGATCGACAAGTGATTTGATGTTTTGTGACTGTTTTCGTTTAGTCTATGTTGCCGGAATTTTTTAATAGAGACTATCTAACTACCACTCTAACAAATATTTTATGTTTAATTACCACAAATTTTAAAACTTCATAAATATCATAAGCTTGTTTGTCTGGAATAGGTTTATAAAAAGCTAGGAAGAGTTCTTAAATAATACGTGAATCATTTTTAAACATTTAAGATCAATTTCTAATACATGAACTTGTAGTTGTTTTTCTTTAAATAATGGTAAATTTTAAAAGAAAGCAAAAAAAAAAAGACTTTGAAGAATACCTTGATGAAAAAAAGTTTTCATATTGAGCGGGTTGAGACGTGAAACGGTGAAAGAAGCGATATATCTGCATTTTGCTGAATTTTTATTTAATTTCCTTTTATCAATAATATATAAAATTTGTATATTATTAATGTTTACCCCAAGTTAGGTGTAGAAGCACAAATATTCTTGTTATGAAACGGCTTTATGTGGGTTTGAAAAACTTTAAAAGGATATTATCACAAACCACTAAAGACTTAAGCAAATTTTATTTTTTTTGGGTACAACTGGCTAATAAAATCACTCAATGACTAAAAAGTAAACAATAATGTATTAATATTTAAATTTACTTAATACGCTTACATTTATTTCATAAAATTCAAAGTTTCTCTATAAAAATATTAATATAAATCAAAACATGAAAATTGTTAGACAAGAAAACAAAATAATTTCCGCAACGTTAATTGCATTAAATATTTCAAAAAATATATATAAATACACACATGATTAAAGTCCTTAATCCACACGTAACTTGGATATATTTGTTTTCTACCTTTTGTTATGTGGATATCAATTTATATTTAGCTGAGGATTAGTTAGTTCCACAGAGAAAAAAAAAACAAAAAAGAGAAGAAAGAAGTTTTACAATGTGTAACAAACGCAATAATTTAAGTCCTTACGTTCTTTGGATATGATTTGCTTTCTGCTATAGCCGAGTTTTACTGTTACAGTGGCACGAGACAAAACAAAAAAATGGCAGGAGTGGTAGTTTTAGTCTCGTCAAGCATTGTTCGACCCGTAAACAGCAACCAACGGGTCAAACTAAGATCCATCTTACTCCATTTGACTTCAGTCTACTTCAATTCAGTTGTCCTCAAAGAGGTCTTCTCTTTCCCAAACCCGATCCTAGTTTCCATCTCATATCTCAGCTAAAGGCCTCACTCTCTCTTGCCTTATATATCTACTTCCCTTTCGCGGGTCGTCTCGTCAAAAAGGAGAATCTTGAAGACAATACGGTGTCGTTTTTCGTAGACTGTGATGACTCTGGCGCTAGATTTCTCCATGCCAAGGCTAAATCTGTCTCGGTAAGTGATATTCTTCAGCCTGATGGTTCTGTTCCTTGTTTCCTAAAGCATTTCTTTCCCGCCAACGATTTAAACAACTTTGATGGCGCCTCCAAGCCCTTGCTTGTTATACAAGTCACCGAGATGAAGGATGGAGTATTCATTGGTTATAGATACAACCACTTAGTGGCAGATGGAGTTTCTATGTGGGACTTTTTGGATACTTGGTCCAAGATTTGCTCGAGTGGTTCAGGTTTCAATAATAAGTCTCTTGTTCTTAAAGGATGGTTTCTTGAAGGTATCGATTACCCTATCCATATTCCGGTTTCAATGACGGAGAGGCCACCACCAAGCCGTGAATCTTCTTCATTGCACATTACGAAAGATTGGATGCTTCACTTCACAAAGAAGAATATTTCAGATCTCAAAGCTAAACACTACTAGAAAATATATTTCTAACATCAATTTGTTAGCATCATTTGTATAACTGATGCAAAAAAAAAAGGAAAATAAATATTTAGAGTCATTTTGTTAAAATGACATTAAAAGATTGATATTTGCATCAGTTTTACATGAAATGATATTAAAGTTTAGATTATTTATATTTTAAAGTCATTTATTTTAAAATTGACCCAAATTTTCAGTTATTTAATTAATTTATTTATTTTAAGCACCTTTAATTTTTTTTATTTCCTTGAATCTATCTTCAACCTAAGAAAAATAAAAACTCCTGAATCTCAAATTCTCAATTTTCTTCGATCTTCTTCTTCTTCTTCGTCTTCGATCTTCTCCTTTGATCTTCTTCGTCTTCAACTCACATAGCAGCGTCTCTCACTTGATCCGCCGAGGTAACATAATCTCCTTCTTCCTTCGTCCTCTCCTTCTCTCCCGACGAAGCTCACCATAACTTTTACTCTTTTTTTTCCCCAAAAATATCTCTAAACCCTAAATTTCTCCAATTCGTCTCTTCAGTTTTGTCTCAACAAGGATCTCTGGTAATTTCCGAAGCTTATTCATGGGTTTCTCAACTTGATTTAATTTCTCAACCTGGTGTTATCGTCATCTCTCTATTTTCGATTTTCTCTGCTTGCTTTATAGTTTTGATTAGTCTCAGATTGTGAAGCAATAGAGATAGTATAGAGATATAGATAGAAGCTACTGATTCTCTGTGGGAGGATATTGAGAGAGAAGCCATGGAGTTTGAGTTTCTCTTCGACTATTAGGTGTTGGATTACATTCCACAAGAGAGCTTTTGAATATTGATGCATTGGTGTGTGATCATGTGTATACATTATCTAGGTTTTAGTTGTTGATCATAGAAGAAGAACGTTGCTAGATGATCTCTATGTTCTGATTTGATTTTGTGTCTGGAGTCTTTTTTACCAGTTGATCAGAGCTTGATTTTAAACACTTAGTTCTGAGTTAAGATCACGTTGCTACTGTTTGTGATGCTTGATGATTAGGTTACAACTAATCAACTTTAGATCTGCTTGATGATTCTTTACTGTTTGTTCTCTAGTTTCTCATGTTTAGATCGTTTTGGTAGTTATTCTTTCCTTATATTAAACATTTTGAGTATTGTTTGAGATATGATAGATTTCATAAGCACAAAGAATGAATGCAAGATTATCTTTTGCTTTTGTTTATATTTCAGGTGAAAAAAGTTTTTGTAGCAGCTAAGAGAAGGAATGCAAGATTATCTTTTGCTTTTGTTTATCCAGACAAGAATTGTCGCTTTACTGTGAGAGAGGTAAGATTTACTACTTATGTTCATAATCTTGATCAGATAGGATATAACCATTGCCACACCACAGATGATCATTGATTCATTCTAGAGTTTCTATGTGTTTTCTGCCACACTTTTTAATTGAGTTTCTTTGATATCTTAAACATGTCAATTGTTATACTATGAAGCATGCTCAAATCATAAGCATAGTTCTACTTGTTTTGGCTGAGGAATCAAATCATAGCTCACCCTTTTGTTTTTTAGAATTGTGAAAGCTAATATAACATGATCTCTATGTTCTGATTGCTACTGTCTGCATGTTTCTTGCTGGAAAATTTGAAGAAACTCCAAGGCCGTTAAAAGATGGTATTACTTTCTCCTATGAAATAATACACAAGAAGGATCAAGCACATAAAATCAAGCAAAAGGTCCCAATACTCCTAAACCTTCTTTACTTCGTTGCTTCATGTTTAGTTAGAGATATGATGGATAATGATGATGATGAACTAGTTAATAACTTATGAGTTGAGTAGGTATGTTAGTCTTACAATCTGTTTTTTTTTAGATTTCATTGTTGTATATGTTGTTACATTGTCACAGCTTGAAAAGACTAACATTATGAGATCTTCTAAATGCAGATGAACGATATTGATAGGCTCCTTGTTGCTGACCTCTGTCTCAACCAGGTTCTTACATCTTACTTCTCTCTCTGTTTTTTATTTTGACTCTGTGTCTAATCGTTTCAATTTGCAGTGAAAATTTTGATGTTCTGAACATTTGGACACAAATTTTGCAAAAACTTACAGCTAGAGAAATAGAGAAGAACTAGTAGCTTGACTTAATACTTGTGAGAATATGTTGCTCAGAGCTCACACTCATGTTCTTAGTGATTTAGGATTTAGTGACAGAACATTTTAACTAGAATTTGTGAGGTTTTTAGTTGGTATTCGTTTCCATCTGTTTGGGTTCAAGTGAGTTACTTTTTTGTTTATCTTATATCTATCTTGCATTGGATCTTTTTGTCGTAAATGGAACAAAGAAGGAAACTTTGTTGGTTAACTTCTGATTTGGTTGTTGTGAGGTCTGTATTATGATCATAGCTGATTAACAAAGAGTTATACTTTATCGTTTATTGGTCATGGAGAATTCTGTTGTTTAACATCTGTTGTTAATCTGCTCTGATTTGAAGCTACTAATATGTTTTTTGTTTTCATCTTTAGGACTTCACTGGAATCTCAGAAGTAGAACCTATTGTATGCTCAAACTGAGGGAGTGAAGGTTTAGCTGAAGATAAAGGTTAAAGTGTTTGAATACACATTAGTTTGGATAACAATGAATTACAATGAAACAATAGATGGGTTTTGGATTTGTATTTAGTAATCAAAGTTTGAACTATGTATTATATATTTTCTTTGATAAAATTAGTAGTCTTCTTTATTTGTTTTGCCATATGTATTATTTATTAATAATTTAAATACCCAATTTATATTTATATATATATATATATATATTTGGGTCGTTTAAATGAAATGACACTAATGTAAAACTAATTTTAACATCATTTATAAGAAATGATGCTAAATTTGAATTGTTGAGTCACTTTTTAAAGTGATGCTAATTTTTATTAGCTTCACTGATTGTAGTATCACTTTTAAAAGTGACACAATAACTCTTGCATCATTTAAAAACTGACACTAAATTTAAAAATAAATGATGCTAAAATTACAAGTTTTTGTAGTGAAAGCCAACATCGAGGTTGGCTCTAGTGACTGGGAAATTTCATCTCTTCAAGCGGTTTCGGCACAAAGGTGGCGATCAATCATCAGACACAGTGGTGTGAGCCAAGAAAGAGAGACACAATGCAAACAAGTGGTGGACTTGAGGCAGAGGATAAATCCTCCGCTTGAGAAAGATTGTTATGGGAATATGGTCTATCTTACATCAGCCATAGCAAGCGTTGAAGAGCTGCTAGATCGTGGCTTGGGTTGGGCTGCTCTACAAATAAGAAAATTAGTGAGCTCACAAACGAATGAAAACTGTTAAAGTTTTGCATATGATTGGGTTAGAAATGTTAAGAACCTAAAATTAGGCATTGGCAGTAAAGTGGATGGTGATACTATACTTATCGCAAGCTCTCCGCGGTTTGAAGCGTACAACAAAGATTTCGGCTGGGGGCAAACCTATTGCAGCTCGATCTGGACTGTCCAGTAGTTTCAATGGAAAGCTTACACTTTTTCCAGGAAGCAATGAAGGAAGTTTTCATGTTCAAGCTACTCTACGGTCTGATGTGCTTGTGAACCTATTAGCCGATGTGGAATTTTTAGAGCATGTAACTACTATACTACATGATTGATTGATTTAGGGACATACTCTTTGGCTTTCAAAGTTCCAATATGTGTCTCTTTGATTGTATAATGTATGAACTTGGCAAGGGTATTATGGTTATAGCTAGCCCTTGATTGCTTCTTGAAATGTATTTTATTGATCTCAAAACATACATAAAACACAGAAAGTGTATAAAGCAAAAAAAAATAGAACAGAAAACTCAAAGAAGTTTCACCTTGTGAATGCAGAGTTTGTGTGGCAAGAGAAACTGCCTATAATTCCATATGTCCATCCCAAGTTCTTTTTAAGGTAATTTTCGAACGATATATACATCGTATTCTTTGATTAAAATCTCGAACATTTCGGTTACCGAAAGATCAAAGCCATACGATAAGGTCCTAGAGATAGGATTTTAACCCAACAAGCCTCAAAGAATTCACCCGTGTGTCTGGACATGTGCAGTGCTGCATCTCACTGGGACAAAATAAATAATCGATTGCACGATCGATATTCACATGTTGAATAAGACAAAAAATAAATAAGTTATTGAAGGGTATAAGTCCTAAAATTATTTAAAATAATTGGAAACGTGCAATCGATTAAATTATTGCACGATCGATGCTCACATAGTCACATGTTACTAATTGAGCAGGTTAGGAAAGAGACAAGGAATATTATTGTAAGAAAAATTAAATGGAGAGTGAAGTAAAAGAATTTATTTATAAAAAAATTATCTAGATCAAAACATAAAAAATGTTAGACAAGAAAACAAAATAATTTCCACAACAATAATTGCATTCAATATATATATATATATATTTTAAATACACACATGCATGATTAAAGTCCTTAATGCACACGTAACTTGGATACATTTGTTTTCTATCTTTTGGTATGTGGATATCAATTTAGATTAGCTGAGTTTTAAGATTAGCTTAGAATTAATTATTTCCACAGATTCACATTAGAGACGAAAAATGGCAGATTTGCTCCTAATCTCCTCGAGCATTGTTCGACCCATAAACAACAGCCACTCAGGTCGTACAAAGATCCATCTTACTCCATTTGATCTCACTCATCTTCAATACGACTATCCTCAAAGAGGTCTTCTCTTTCCCAAACCAAATTCCGATTACGATCTCATCTCTCGACTAAAAGCTTCTCTCTCTCTTGCCTTAGAGATATACTTCCCTTTCGCGGGTCGTCTCGTGAAAGTTGAGAATCTTGAAGACAATACGGTGTCGTTTTACATAGACTGTGATGGCTCAGGCGCTAGATTTCTCCATGCCGAAGCTAAATCTGTATCGGTTAATGATCTTCTTCAACCTCATGGTTCTGTTCCTGAGTTCATTAAACACTTCTTCCCTGCTGATGATATCAAGAGTTGTGATGGTGTTTTGGAGCCCTTGCTTGCTTTACAAGTTACCGAAATGAAGGACGGAGTGTTCATTGGTTTTTGCTACAACCACTTGGTGGCAGATGGTGCATCCATGTGGAGTTTCTTCCACACTTGGTCCAAGATTTGCTCGAGCGGTTCTGCTTCGGATCATCAACCTCTTGTTCTCAAAGGATGGTTCCTCGACGGGATTGATCACCCGATCCATATTCCAGTTTCAGAGACGGAGAAGCCACTACCAAACCATGAAGTTTCTTCCGTGCACACGACGGAAGATAGGGTTTTTCACTTCCCAAAGAAGAATATTTCAGATCTCAAAGCTAAAGCCAATGGTGAGGTTGGCTCCTCCTCTAACATGAAAATTTCATCTCTTCAAGCGGTTTCGGCTCATATGTGGAGGTCAATCATCAGACACAGTGGTTTGAGCCGAGAAAGAGAGACACATTGCAAAGTAGCTGTTGACTTAAGACAGAGGATGAATCCTCCGCTTGAGAAAGAGTGTTTTGGGAATATGGCTTATCTTTCACCAGCTATAGCAACCGTTGAAGAGCTGGTGGATCGTGGGCTGGGATGGACCGCTTTGCAAATAAGTAAATTAGTGAGCTCGCAAACGAATGAAAACTGTAGAATTTTTGCAGACGATTGGGTTAGAAATGTAAAGAACCTAAAATCAGGTGTAGGAGGTAAAATGACTGGTGATACTATAATTGTCGCAAGCTCTCCCCGGTTTGAAGTGTACAACAATGATTTCGGTTGGGGTAAACCGATTGCGGTTCGAGCTGGACCGGGGAATAGTATCAGTGGCAAACTTGTGCTTTTTCGAGGAATCGATGAAGGAAGTATTGATGTTCAGGCGACACTATGGTCTGATGTACTATTGAATCTACTAGCCGATGTGGATTTTTTAGAGAATGTAATGATTGCATGATTACATCTCGCATAAAAATGAAAGGAAAAAAAATTGATCTATGTTTACTGTTTAGCATGCACTTGGCACTTTTTCAATATTTGACTTTATGTAATTGCATGATATAATATTTTACATTAGAAATAAAGATAATTCAATACTAATTAATACGAAATGTGATAAATATTTTTTAAAAAATTTATAGATATGGAATAAATATGTAATTATGTACGTCTATTTACCTATGAATGGATATAGGAATTTTATATTTTAATACAAAGTTTTAATATTTTTCTTTTGCTCCATAAACTTATTATTATCTAAAATTTTTAAATATAATGGAAGCAGATCTTAAAAACATTTTGCATTTGATACATGCAAAAAAAAAAAAAATATATCAATCATTGGAAACACAAAACATGTGTGGATTTTCTTGAGTGGTTGTCAATTGTCATCGACTCATCGTCATCCTCTACCAAGTTGTCTACTTCACATTGGTTTCTACATGATGAAAGCTTTCAACTTCTAATCTAATTTTTAAAATTCAGAGTTCCCAAAAGAGATAAGAAAAAATGGCAGACATTATCATAGTTTCTTCAAGCATGGTTCAACCACAAAACATAAACCAAACAGGTCAGAAAAAGATTCATCTCACTCCATTCGATCTTGACATACTCTATGTTGATTATCCTCAAAGAGGTCTCCTCTTCCCCAAACCCGACCCGGAAACCCATTTCATCTCTCGGTTAAAGACTTCTCTTTCAACTGCTCTAGAGATCTACTTCCCATTCGCTGGTCGTCTTGTCAAAGTGAACAATCTTGAAGACAACACGGTGTCGTTTTACATCGACTGCGACAACGGTTTAGGAGCTAGATTTGTCCACGCCGAGTCAAAATCTTTATCGGTGAGTGACATTCTTCAACCTCACTGCTCTGTTCCTGATTTCATGAATCATTTCTTCCCTGTTTTCAACGTTAAAAGCTGCGACGGCGTCTCGGAGCCTTTGCTTACTATACAAGTAACCGAGATCAAAGATGGAGTCTTCATCAGTTTCTGTTACAACCACTTGGTGGCAGATGGTGTTTCTATGTGGGGTTTCTTCCATACTTGGTCCAAGATTTGCTCGAGTGGTTCAGATTTCGTTCATCAGCCACTTGTCCTTAAACGATGGTTCCTCGATGGGATTGATTACCCAATCCATATTCCGGTTTCAGAGACAGAGACGTCACCACCACCACCAGGAAATAATGAACTATCTTCCGTGCCAATTACGGAAGATAGGGTTTTTCACTTCACAAAGAAGAATATTTCAGATCTCAAAGCTAAAGCCAACAGTAAGGTTGGCTCCAGTGACCTAAAAATCTCATCTCTTCAAGCGGTTTCAGCGCATATGTGGCGATCAATCATCAGGCACAATGCTCTGAGCCGAGAAGGAGAGACGCATTGCAAAGTAGCGGTAGACATCAGACAGAGGATGAATCCTCCGCTTGAGAAAGAGTGTTTTGGGAATATGGTCTATCTTCCACCAGCTACAGCCACTGTGGGAGAGCTGCTGGATCGAGGGCTAGGGTGGACTGCTCTGCAAATTAGTAAATTTGTGAGCTCGCAAACGAATGAAAAGCATAAAACTTTTTCTGAGGAATGGATTAGAAATTTTCCTATCATAAAATCTGGCGTTGGAAGTAGAATGGCTGGTGATAGTATAGTTGTCGCAAGCTCTCCCCGGTTTGACGTGTATAACAATGATTTCGGTTGGGGTAAACCGATTGCGGTTCGAGCTGGACCGGGGAATAGTATCAGTGGTAAACTTGTGCTTTTTCAAGGAATCGATGAAGGAAGTATTGATATTCAAGCGACACTATGGTCTGATGTACTAGTGAATTTACTAGCCGATGTGGAATTTTTAGAGCATGTAACTATTGTATGATTTGATTTGGTGACAAATCTTTGTGACCAGTTAAAATCTACAAAGAAGAATCTTTCACTTCACAAAGAAGAATATTTCAGATCTCAAAGCTAAAGCCAACAACGAGGTTGGCACCACTGACGTTATAATCTCATCTCTTCAAGCGGTTTCGGCACATATGTGGCGATCAGTGATCAGAAACAGTGGTCTAAGCCGAGAAGGAGAGACTCATTGCAAAGTAGGAGTGGACTTGAGGCAGAGGCTAAATCCTCCGCTTGAAAAAGAGTGTTTCGGGAACGTGGCCTATATTCCCCCAGCTACAGTCACCGTGGGAGACCTGTTGGATCGTGGGCAGGGGTGGGCTGCTTTACAAATAAATAAACTAGAGAGGTCACAAACGAATGAAAGTTGTAAAACTTTTGCAGAGGATTGTGCTTGATTCAAGCTCAACTCCCCTATTAAGTATGATATTGTCCACTTTTGTAAGGTGCCTCGCATGGATTTGTTTTTGGGCTCCTTCCCAAAAGGCCTCATACTAATTGGTGATTGATTTGACTTATATATTAGACATATATTTTCTAATCTTCCGATGTGGGACATTGGCTTGACTCCTAATAATCCCCCTCAAACAATGGACCACGAACTTTAACCTCCCCGCCAGCGAAACCTTGGCACCTTGACACTGGCAACCCTTATTCGCATGGTTCTCTTGAGGCACTTTTCTAGTCGTGTCACATTGAGGGCTCCTCCCACACCGACTTCCCTAGGTCCATGACTTTTGACCTAGGCTCTGATACCAATTGTTGGGCTTCTACAAGCCCAAGTCAACTCCCTATTAGTATGATATTGTCCACTTTGGGCTAAGTGGTCAAGCCCGCATGGATTTGTTTTTGGGCTCCTTCCCAAAAGGCCTCATACTAATTGGTGATTGACTTGACTTATATATTAGACATATATTTTCTAATCTTTCGATGTAGGACATTGGCTTGACTCCTAATAGATTGGGCTAGAAATGTAAAGATCCTAAAACCCACAAAGTAGAGTGGTTGGTAATACTATAATTATCTCAAGCTCTCCCCGGTTTGGAGTGTACAATACCGATTTCGGTTGGGGAAAACCGATTGCAGTTCGAGCTGGAATGAGCCATGGTACCAGTGGAAAACTTGCTTTTATGCGAGGAATCGAAGAAGGAACTTTTGATGTTCAAGCCACCCTATGGTCTGATGATGTACTAGTGAAACTACTGGCCGACGTGGAATTTTTAGAGCATGTGACTATTGTATGATTTTTTATTTGGTTAAGAAATAAAACAAATCTTTTGTGACTAGTGAAAGCTATTATCACAAAGATTAGCAACAAAACGAATACACGTGACAATTTTACACAAACCCGTTTACAACTTCTTCAAAACGTCTAAATTCAACAATAAATTTTTGAAGTTGTTTGCCTCTTCTTGTAGTTGTTGTGACTTGTGATGCATCCACATGTGCTGCATAACGACAAGGCACGGTGTTGTTTAGATTATCTTCAGTTTCTAACCTTTCAACAATTGAATATATGTCAAATTATTTATTTTATTTTGGTAGCAGCCACTTTAGTGCTACTTATTAGACTTAATGGCAAACAATTCCTTCAATAATTTGAATTTAGAAATGTAATACGCGCATGTTAAAAGATTAAAAGAAGAGGAAAACAAACATCACTCATACAAAGCAAATATATACCTCATAAAAAAAATATTAAAATAT
>CM051378.1:15058293-15087977 GCA_028015245.1 Cardamine occulta | reverse complement strand
AAAAAATAGTACTTAACAATTTGATTCGACTCAGTAATTTATGAATCTTCACCACCAAAAATAGTATCAAAATGACTTATATAGTAAAACAGGATCCGCCGCCAAAACACTTGACATGCGTTACCTATAAAATAGTATTTGTAGGTGTTTTTTTTTTGTTAGTCGGAATTGTAGAAAATTATAACAAAAAAAATATCCGTAAGAAATTATAAAAATCAAGATTCAAATTATTACAAATATACGACCTCAGGAAAAAGAAGATTCAATGTTAAATCAAACTAGGGAACCAATATTTTTCAGATAAAAGAAAGTGTTTCTGATTTAGTTGGTGGATTCTTCTAAGATGTGATTAAAGACTTAACTGATGTTTAGTAATACAAAAAGTGAAGTTTATAGAAAGAAGAAAAGTTTTCGAATTTTAAAAAATTTATAATTGTAAAAAAACGAACAAAAGATAGATGTTACATCTGCAGCAGCAAGACACATCAAAGACAATAATCTCAGTATACATTGTTTCTTTTAAGTGTGTGTGACTGTTCTTTTCTTGAGTGGAAGCAACTATAGGTATTATAAGAGAACAATACTTGATCCGAATCTTGAGACCGGTTCTTCTTTAGTCACATTAGGAGAACGTTGTAGTATGATTTCGATGCTAATAATCTATCGTTACTGCATTACGCATTAGTTTCAGATGGGATTCACTGGGCACACGAGAGAGAGATAGAGCCTGCTGCGAGTAGTTTTTGTAGAAATTTTTTATCTCTCCATTTATAATGAGAGTGATCTTCTGGATCCTAAAGACGTAGGTTTTTACATTCATAGTTTAATGGGCTAATAATCACTCGTCGCAAAGACTCTAGGAGCTACAAAGCCTAGAATATTAAATGGGCCTAACTCTAGTTACGATCTTACGGACCGTTACTAAAAATCAGCAACACTATGACCAGGCTCCTTCAAGTAAGAAAAAACTACAAGAATTTTTTTTGTAGAACAATTCCTTTTTCCTAAAACATTCAACTTTTAAAAAGGGAAAAAGTATTGACCACTTTCTATTATCCAAAAACTGGAAATTTTGTTTCAAAAGTTTAATTTTGCATTTTCAATTTTTGTGGTGGAGGAAGCTCATCTTTAGATTTTTGCTGTTAGGTTTTAAGTTGTTGGTTTTATCCCCCTGTATTTCTTTCTGACTGGATGACACTGAGTCGGTTGAAGATTACCAAAAAGAAAAAACTAATTGAATGAAACATATTGTTAAGATAATATGTAAACATATAAAAAAGTAAATAAAATAACACATTGAAAACATTTAAACCTGAAGTACAAAAATGGTCGGAGTTCCAAATCAATTGATACCAAATGGGATTCAACAATAGACTAATTCATTGCACTGGTTCGAATGAACTGGTAGATATTCCTACTAACGTTTTGAGAGTCGTAGAAAACTGTTTTTTTTTTTTGATAAAATAGTAGGAGAGAGTGGAGAGACATGTTTCCAGAAAGCACATTTGAAGAAAAGAGAGAGAGAGACTCTAATTTAAAAGGACGCATGATACAATTCTAATAATGGTCAAATTTCGTTCTAAATATGTTTGATTTTTTTTTAAATATTTTTCTATAATAGTTAAAAGAGTAAATAGTGTATGGTTAGAAGCCACTCATGTTTGAAGACGAAATAAAAAAAGATTTTAAAAAACGAAAAAAAAGAAAAGAACCATCGAACACACAACATGTGCATAATCATGCATATACCATAATAACATGACAATATTTACACACAAAAAAATGATCTAATAACATGACAAGATTTATAACTTTTAAAAGATTCAATTTGCGTATATAAATTAAAATATTTATAGAGAGCATACTGCAATTTGAGTTGACTTGGTATAATGGGAAAAAATGATCTATCAAATAATACATTTATCACTGACATCGTCAATGCCCATGTTTCTATCCTGCAATATCCTCCTACTAAATTTATTGCAACAAATACAGTATATTTAAAATCAATCAACTATGAATTCAGATCTTGCACCAATACCTGGCTAGTCAGATGTCCATAAAAATATTCATGATTGTTTAAAAGTGGGTTTGGCCAAATATCGACCCCAAGAAAGAAAAAAAATCCAATAAAAATCGCTAGAATAAAGAGCCTAATAGGATCAGAGCAAAAACCCCACAAAAGGTTATCAAACTTCTTTAAATACTCAGGGAGATGATTATACATAACAGTGAAACCTCTATATACCAACTTTGATAGTTACCAGCAGACAAATCCCCGTAATATCCATTCAAACATCCTAAAAGTGTCCATCGAATGTCTCTTATCCACATACTTTTCTTTTAAGATAGGTTATTGTAACCTAATTTAAGTATAACTTAACAAACTAGTAATTAATGCATACAACTATGTAGCCTAGATAAAACTATATATATAAATGTAAACCAAAGATCAGATATATATCGTTGTGAAATATAAAGGGGTTATGGTGGGTAGACCATTACTTGGCTTATATATGGCCAATGTTGTTGTTGATTAGTGTCGTCGTCCATCACTAGCATCGTGCCGTGTTAGACCATGAATTTATCGTTATTATCATTCATTACATGTTCGGATATTGCCCATATATGTATACGCGTGTATATTTTGGCCACTCAAATTAATTCATATTATCTTTTATGACTGAAAACTGGATACTAATGACGTGGTTAGTTTTATGTTTTTTTTTGTGACAGACATATTATTATCTTATTCGGTTTTTAATATATGAATGTCGTTAACTCGTTATGCCGTATGACACTACGCTATTAAAAAAACATTTAAAAAAGAGTCACTTTAACTTTAAGAGTTATTTCCAAATATTCATATGAAAACAAATATTAATGTTATAAGTATATCCAAATAAAATTAAAACAACATATTATGGAGAATAACATTAATTTTAATTTGTCTAAAATCTAACTACCTAATTTAGATTAATGTATTAGAAACATAATTATGATTCACATTTCACATTTGTTTCAAAACGGATCGATTTTTGGCAAAAATTGTAAATTTTTTTAGTTTGATAGAACAGATTTGTTACTGCTAGGAAAAATATAGAGATCGAATTTTTTGGTGGGAAACGGATCGAAAAATAAATTTGATTTCATTTCACCTTTATTTGATCTTATTTTCAAGTTATTTTGAATTATTATATAATATAAATACATATAAATAATAAAAAATTAATATTTTCACATATGTTGTGATTCAAATATATTTTGGCAGGAAAATTATAGATCCATTTTTTAGCAGAAATTTGCAAATTATTCATTTTAGTGAAAAAATCATGGATATGCAATTCATTAAAAAAAATTATGGAATTGAGTATTTTTCTTCGGAAACAAATCAGTTTTTTGACCGGAAAAATTATAAATTTTTTTTATCTTGGCAAAATAGATTTGCAGTTTGTTAGAAACATATAAAAAACTTTACGGATATTTTAAATTATTTATTCTGATGGAAAATAATGGATTTGAAATCTACTACATTATAAAGAAAAGTAAGAGAGTGTTTCAAACACCCATATTAAAACAAATAAAAGTGATTAATTTTATAAGTGTATCCAAACAGATTAAAAATAATTTATACTAAAATAATTGACCCGTGATATTCCATGAGTACGAATCTCAGTAGTGGATAAAAAAAGATCTCGTATAATATAAAAATAGGCTTACTAAATTGGGGGGAAGTTGTAGGGCTGTTAAGAATTTTAAAATTATACTCCATTATAAGAGTAATTCATAATTTAGTAAGTAGAAAGTATGACTGTCAGCCAACCAGTCCAACTACAAGTACAACAAATCGGTCTTTAAACCATAATTAAATACTTAAATGAACATGTCTTCGTCTTTCTTGGATTTCCGGACCAAATTGCACAAATCATAAGATCTCTTTTACACAAAAAAAATTGTCTCGAAAAAAGTTTTGCTTTTCGTATGTTATTTTGTTATGTACGTTTTATTTATCAAATGGACACCCTAAACAAAATTATTCCTAAAACCAAATATCCAATTATCCATATAATAAATTTGATGCGCACTTTCCAAAAATATTATGTAACTTAAAATCAAATTTCTTGTAATCGCTAAACGAGAGTAAAATTGTCCAAAACGTTATTTTTATTATGTAAAAAATATAAAAAGTAATAACTACCAAAACGAAACTGAAACCTTTCAACACGTTTTAAAAAATATTTTTGAAAATATCATAGCGAAACGCTTTGAAAGCTTCCGAAAAGCTTCCGATTCCAATTTCAAACGGAAAACATTGAACCAAATTTCTGTGCTACATAGATATTGATTATATACTTTGATTTGATTTTTTTTTTTGAAGATTTTAGTTAACTCGATCATATTTCTTTTTTTGATGAGTTAATCAAAACATAAGACTAATTTATGGGTTACACGTATTATTTTTAAATTTACATTGAAAATTAAAAAAAAGGATTTTAAAGAGTATTAATGTTTCAAAAATATATTAGTTTTCAAGATTTTTTGTTTGTGTTTGAGATTACACAATATTAATTTTTTAAAATATAAAATCCTCTCATAAAGTATGCAGGATAAAATTTAGAAAAATTAAAATGACAAGAAAAAGAAAACTTTATTTTATTTTACTAAAAAATTGTCCACTAGTATATAGGGTAGGGGACTTGTGTATTTTAAAGTGTGGGTCCGAGTTACTAATTTGTTTGGTTAAATTATAAAGTATGTAATTAAAAATTCCAAAAGTTATATAAAAAAAAAAGTGGCCTAGTTCAATTGGAGGCTCTCTATTAAGAAAGCGAATAATATAAAGAGAGAGAGATAAAGAAAGAGAGAAATATTAAGCAGCAAACAATGGAGATTAATACACGACGAGATACATCAGAAACAACCATGAAGAAAGAGGAAGAAGAGGAAGAACAACCGCTTAGTCCGGCGGCGCGTGTATTTCACTCGCCGGAGTTTAACTGCTACGTCATCGCCGTAATTGGAATCAAGAAGAAGATCGAGGCAGATGTGATTATCGAAGGATTAAAGCATACTTCTGATCAGACATCCTCGTTTCTCCAGTAAATTGGTGAGTCTCCACACAAACATACATAAACTATGTATTTAAAATAATCATATCAATTTTACAGTTAAGATAAACCATTATTAACTTCATAAATAGTAGTTTTTTTCATTGACTTTCGTGGGTGTTGCAGTGATCGTCGAGAATTGGATCGTGGGATTTGTATTTCTTTGACCAATAATAATCTTTAGGGTGGTTGTGTTTTTTCTAATTTAGGTTTGTAATTTTTCTTTGTCTACAATATCACATTGGAAATTTAAATCAGATCATTCTGTATTAGTTGAACCAAAACCTCTGTGTATATATATATATATATATATTTTTTTTTTTCAATTTCAAAAGTTAACATGTCGTTTTCGTTTCATTTTTTCTACAATTATTAAATTAAATTTGGGGAAAAGTATAATGTTTTATTAAATATAAAACATATACTTTTTGATTCTTCTTGGTCACCATTGAAAAAAAGTAGGAAGCTGTTTAGAATTAGAAAATAGTAAGAAGAAAGAAATCCAAAAAAATCAAGTGAAATATTTTTGGTCAATGAAATATATAAGTTCTTAAGATTGCATTAAAAAATGCAAGAATATTGTTCCTTTCTTGTTATTAAAAAAAATCTGACAGAATGTTATTATAAAAATATTCCACCCAATTTATAAAGTTTTAAGTATATTTCCTAAAACTATTATTTTTAATTGATTCATCATTTAAAGCAAAATTTTAATTTTATCATTTATTTACATAAATACATTGCTCTTGAAGGTGAACACTGGGAACAAGAAAAGACAAACACAAACTTGGGTTAGGACAAACGTGGTCGTCGAAGATCACGTCATCATACCGACATCAAAACGCAAAACATAGAGAACGCAAACGCAGACGGCGTTTCTTGAGAGCTACGTCTCCTAACCTCACAACGGTCCCATTAGACATCTCAAAGCCATTATGGGAGCTTCACCTTCTAGATTTGAAAACTTCCGACGCTGAAAACGTCGGTGTTATAAAGTTTCATCACTCTTTGGGAGATGGTATGTCTCTCATGTCCCTTGTCCTCGCATGTATGCGTAAAACATCAAACCCCTGACGAGCTCCCAAGTCTACCGCACCAGAACCGGCCGTCTTCTAGATCTTCTTGGTTAACGGCCGGTTCAAGAGGTGATTCCCGGTTCTTGTGGTTAGTTATGGTTCTATGGTCGGCGATTATTTTGGCTTTGAATACAGTTTCTGATGCTTTGGAGTTTATTGCTACGACAATGTTCCTAAGGATACTGAAACACCGATCAAAGGAGATTTCGGTTAAGTAAGAGTAAAAGATGTGTTTGGTCCATCGTACCGTAAGCTTACATGACATAACTCTACTCAAGTATACAATGAAAATTGTAAGTTATCTATTTTTTGTTTTTATGATATTTAGTTAATCATGTGCCTAATATAGTATTTATTTTTCATGTGTTTCTTATTATTTGTTTTTTGGTTTAGTAGACTGTCAACGATGTAGTACTTGGAGTAAGTCAGGCTGGTCTCTCGCAATCCGTGGAGAGCCGCTACGGTAAATCAATAAACTATGTACTTTCTGACATATCTACATGTTCTCATGTTTTAAACAAATCAGATATAATCATCTTCAGGAGAGACTAAGAAGAAAGTAGGAGAAGATCAAGAATCTAAAAAAGAATTCAAATAATATGCCAAAACGAATAAGGCTAAGATCAGCTCTACTAGTTAACTTAAGACCCAACACTGGAATTCAGGTAATTTCATATAACTTATCACTTCGTTTATGTTATGGAGTATGTTTTAACTAGGATCATGTAATATAATTATTATTTGGTTAAAACAGGATCTAGCTGATATGATGGCCAAAAAATCTAAGTGTAGATGGGGAAATTGGATCGGCTACATAGTTTTCCCATTCGCTATCGGATTACGCGATGATCCATTGGAACATCTCCGAAAAGCCAAAAGGATCATTGATCGCAAGAAGCATTCGTTAGAAGCTGCACTAACGTTCATTGTCGGTAAATTCATTCTCAAGTCGTTTGGAGTTCAGGTTAGTTTGAATAACACCTAAAACAAACAAAACCTAGCTAACCCCACCATTAATGTTTTGTTTGTCCTTTAATCCAATCTTATGAATTGAAATGATTACAGGCAGCAGCTAATATAATAAACCGAGCATTGTCGAATACAACGATGTCGTTTTCAAACTTGATTGGTCCCATTGAAGAAATTAGCTTCTGGACATCCAATCACTTACATGGCCCCAAGTGTGTATGGCCATCCTCATGTAAGTTCTTAACAATATATATACACACTTTTAATGAGTGAATAAGATTTGATGGTCTCCATTGTTCTTCTCTTTGATTAGGCTTTGACGATGCATTTCCAGAGTTACATGAACCAGATGACGATTTCTTTAACTGTAGATCCAACGGTCATAAGTGATCCTCATCGGCTACTTGACGACTGGGAAAAATCTCTACAAATCATCAAAGCTGCTGTTCAAGAAAGAGGCTCCTGCTCATTAGATTGAGCCTTTTTGTTTTTTTGCCTTATTATTCAAAGAAAAAGATTAAGAAACTATACAAAGAAATTGTATTGATATGTGGGAATAAAACGTACAACAAGACCCTTTCACAAGTATTTGTAGAATTAACAAAGGAGAAGTTCCCTTACATATTACAATAGTCTATTGTTTTTTTTTGTCATCTGAATATTATTGAGAATAAATGATCAAGTTACAAACATCCAAGTTTAAAGTTAAGATGATGAACAGAAATATGCAGTACAAACTAACATATTCAACCCTACAAATACCAAAAACCAAGAGGTGCAATATTTAAAAAGAACCCAAAAAGATGAAACCGGATACTCTCATTCCAAAAGAATGCACATCCAATAGAGAAACCCCAAAACAACAAGAAAAGTCACCCAAATAAACAATGACCACAAAGAACCTAAAAACTCCATAGACTAAGAGGAACTCATCATCCTAAATAGAAACAAAACCATGTTGAAAAATCCGAGAATGCAGATACACCTGCCCCAAAAACACCTGAAAATCCAACCGACATTTGAAAGCAAATTACCGGAGAAATTATGCCAAACGAACCAGCGATAACAGAGGCCTCAAATAGCGAATTAAGGGTACCACACCGAATAAATTATAATAGGCTAATGTTATTTGACTAAATATTTTTATTTCTAGATTTGATTCTAATATTATTATGTTCAAAATTTTATATTTCCGACAACAAGAGTACTAGCCAGAGAGGAAGTCACACCTAACAATAATGTCGTTTTGTTGTAACCATACTCTATTTGAAAAGTTAGAGTGAGCAAATTGTAGAGATATGGGGAATTGTGTCTAGTCTATATTACTAAGAGCATTTCCAATGGTATTCTATTTTTAGAAGCAAAAATCCTTTTCAATGGTGCTCTATATATTGCTCTAAAATAGAGAAATGAATAGTATTTCTCTAAATATAGAGAAACAATGCTTATTTCTATTTTTAGAGAATTTTTTTTATTTACAATATAATCCTTTAATTTTGTATATGTATTTATTTTATACTTAAAACAAAATTATGTGTTTATTTGTGTACCTATATACAACTATATTTAAATTTTGGTTATCTGATTATTATAATATGCAAAGAAAACATATGTTAAATTAAAAATACAAATTACATGAAGGATGTTAGATTAAAAAAACATAACTAAAGCATGAAATTAAGAATAAAACTGAAAATAAATTTGTAAGAGAAGCTTCACATTGAAGGTCAATACAACGGGAATGAGATCACCCGATTCCAAGAATTTTTGGCTCGTTATAGAAAAATCAAAGACCAAGATGCTCATTTTTCACTACGCAACTCTCTAATCGTTCATTTGTTGAGAAAATATACCAATGAAGATGCTTAAAATAATGTAATAGTTATCTTTTAAATTTTGATGCGGTGTAATGCAATGTTTATTTTTATAATTAAATATTTATTTTATTAAAATCAGATTTTTATTGAATTATTATTATAAAATAAAATGAGCGGGTCAAATTTGTAAAATTAAAAAGTAAAGAATTTTGGTATAAATTAGTTAATACAATAAAATATTATATATTTTAAATATTATTTTAAAAAAAAAAAATAAAAGCAACCATTGGAGCAAACCCCTCTATTTTTAAAATTTTTATTTTTTAGAAGAAAAAATAGGAATAAACCATTGGAGATGGTCTAACTAAAGTCAATATCTTGCATTTGCAGTTTCTGCGCAATAGATTTATAATTAAAATCAAAAAGATAAAACAGCGAAAGAAGAATTGACACTTTTCTCTGCGGTTTGCGATTTAAGAGGAACAATGACTTGACAAAGACGCAACTTTAGAGAAACATTGAGATTATAACAAAAAGCATCAAATCATAAATGGAACCCAAGAGAATGCAAGATTAGGTCAAGAAAGCTATCAGAGAGATATGGGGAATTTCATCTAGTCTATGTTACTAACAAATGTCAAAATTCGAGAGGAACAATGACTTGACATAGATTCATAATCAAAATTAAAAGAAACAATCAAGGAGAAAGAACAATTACCACTTTCACTGCCATTGGGGATTTGAGAGAGAATGACTTGACAGAGACGCGACTTGAGAGGAACAGTGAGAGCTACGGGGGTTAATATTAGGTAGGGCCTGAGCCATTAGAAGAAATCACTTTTTTCTTTGCTCTTTTAAAATCATGGGTTAACAAATAAAAACCAGTATGCTTTTATTTTAAATGTATAATAGTTCAGTTATAATAAAAGTTATTTTCATTTTCGATTGTAAATAAAGTAATTAATTTTTAATGGAAAGTTCTTTTAACCCACTTAAAAAAGGTTGGTGGGTTTTGGAAGTAAGTTATTCTACCTCAATGTTAGAGTGGATAAGATACTACTAAGTGTAGTACAAAAAACATTTGCTTCCATGTTACCTACAACTGAAAATAGATGATGGTTAGAAACAAATACATGTTTCTTAATAACTATGAAAGGAACATGTACTTGTTTTCATCGTCAAAAACGAGGTGACACTGCTAGAGAGATCGATCTATCATAGTTTTCATCTTTGAGAAAACGAGGTGGCTGTGGAAAATGGAAACCAAAGAGACATGCATCGCAGCAAGATCTCCAAGGAATTTCTTTCTTTTACTTAAATCAAACTTTGGTCTCAATGTTTTCAAAACCAGATCCAACCAAAATTCCTTTTCTTCTCATTCACTTTTTTCTTTTTCATTATTATTATTTTTAATCATAAACGATTCATGTTAGAGACTCCTACTAATCATGCTCTTAGAGTCTTATTTTTCAATTTAATTATTTGATTCAGTGAAAGCTAGTTATTACATACATTCAAAGAAGATATATGCTTAGTGTTCCCATGACCATGATCATTCATGTTCTATAACTGTTTTCCTTATACATCACAAAAAGGCCCTGAAGATTACAACTAAAAAGTAAAGACATTAAAAAGATAGAAAAAACAAAAATCATAAACTTGCATAGATAAAGTATCACTATGAAAACAAGAAGAAAACAAAGAAAAAGAAATTACAAATTAAGACGTGAGAGTTTCAATGTGATTATGGAAAAATTGGAGACCACGCAGAGGTTTGTCTCTAAGTCCATTGCGTTGTCTAAAAATCTTTATCTACAATTCCTCTATATTCGACTCTTCTAAACCTCTGTCTCATTGGATCAACATATATTACATGAAAAGATTCGAGAACCGTCTTTGGTACATAAATATCAGACATGTGGTTGAAAAGGCTGGTTCGTGTTATTCATTACGTGTACACAAAAGATATCAGACCTCCTAACTACTAGTTCTGCATAGACACATGCACGAGAGTTTTTATGCTTCGTTAGTCCTCTAACTAACGAAGCACCACCGCCCTAACTACTAGTTCTTTTTTTGTTTGGTATTTCACTTAACTACTAGTGTGGTTTATGGGATCATCTTTAGCAAAAGAAGTGCCATTTTACAGAATATATATCTTTCAATACAATTCCAAAATGTGTAGAAACAATGGCAATAAATAAAAGCTTCAGTTAGTACCACCGTTTTGTTCTTCCATAACCACCTGAAGCAAATCCTCATAATTCTTCTGCCATTGATCATTCATCTGTAATGATTTTTTGTATTCAAGTTTCAATCTTTCCATTTCAATCTCCGTTGCTGCAGAGCCTTGTTGCTGTAAACAATACAGAAAACAATTAGACAATTGTCAAAGTTCAAGATTTGAATCATTTTCCCCAACAAACAAAATGATTCTTTTTCGTCTAGAAACTGAGCAAACACAAACCTGAAGTTCTTTAACTTGCTCGTCAATAAGGTCAGCACTGAGGAAAGAAGAGTAAGCAGGAACATCAGAAAGTGGCGGCGGTCAACGATAACTATACCATCCATAGCATCTTCTCCTGATCTTTCATACTTATCCAAAGGGGTGGCAATGCAGACCCATGTCTTTTCCAGGAAGAATGACTTTTGTTGGAATTAGCAACAATCGTTTTTCTAACAACTTGAATATTGTTCACAGGGCCTGATAAGAAAAGGTTTGAAAAGCAAAAAAATGGGTTAACTGAAAATCATTTTGCGTAAATGAAACAAGAACAGAAGGAAAATGCTAACAAAAATACTTTTTCCATGGCGAAAAGTAAGAACAGGGCGACGTAATTTGGGATCCCAAACACAAACCCCACCATCTTCTGATCCAGAAATCAAAAGGTTTCCGTCTCTGCAATATGCTAAGCAAGTAACAGCTTTGCTGTTCAGACAAAAAATTATTGAGTCAATAGATATTAAATAGACCATTAAACAGCGATGACAGACAAATAGTTACAAATAAGCCAAGGGCTGTTAATCTAGTAATTCAAGTCCACTCTGTGAATTCATCATAACAGAAAATAAGATACAACATGCCAAAAGATCTGATAAAAACAGTCTCAGAATCAAGAATTACTACACGCTAATGTTCAAATATAGATAGAACGATTTAGAATATGTTATCAAAAGAAGAAGAATCTATTATGATTAGGATTGTTGACTAGATTGTAATGTAAGAAATGGGAAGTACCTTTGTTCTGACACTGAACCAAGAACTTGAGTCCCATACTCACTTGTGGCATTAATAGCACCAATATAAATTTTGCTGTCTCTGCCACCAGCATAGAACACAGACCCGCCAGGGTCTAATGCAAGTGAATTGATAGCTGAAGGAAAGGCGATATTTCGTAACAATTTCCCTTTGACAGGCTCCAAACCTATGCATTTAGAAATCCAGCCAAGGTCATGAAAAAAACACGCTATATTAGGGGTTTTATAATCGAGACTCTCAGATTCAAACAGTGTTCAAAAAGCTATATAAAAATGAATCTCACTACCATCTTATGCTAAGCATTTACACAAGAGCTTAACTTCATTGCAGTTAGCAAATGCGTAAGATTAGTGATCCAAATAAGTACCTTACAAGTACGATCTTCTGAAGCAGAAACTATCATAGCATTACAGCCTCCATAGTCTATGACAATATCAGTCACAGCCATTGTATGCTCATTAAAATTGTGTTCATAGAGAGTGTTCCTTGCTGCCTCTGGAAATCATCAAATAACCTAACTAACCACAAAGAGCAAAGAATAAGAACAAAAAGGCAATACCTTGCAAAAAACATTGAAACTAGACATGAGAATACACAAAGGTTTAACCTTATAAGAGACCAAACTCTAATAGATCCATCTTGAGACCCTGAAACCAACAAAGAATCATCTCCAGAGAACACCAAGCATGTCACTGAACGATAATGACCATGCCACTTCTTAAGTAACTTCCCTGTAGCAACCTAGTTTCACCAAAAAGAAAAAGTTTTTGAGAATATGCTGAATCATGAGAAGTGAAATTAAAATGTATAAAACTTTTACCTCCCAAAGATAAATATCTCCAGAGGTTCCACCACCAACTATGTAAGTTCCTTCATTGTTAGCTGCAAGAGCCTTTATTGACTCCACTGGGAAGCTCTTCACTTCAACTTGAGGCTACAATCAAACATATTTTAGTCCATAGAAGAAGAGAGTGATTTTCAAGTTTGAGAATGAGAGTTGAAGAACCTTATTCCAAGACCAGTAGAAAATTGAGCCGGAGGAAGCTGATGCGTTACGGAGCTGAGAGGCGGCGAGGAATTTTTCGCCGACGGCGGTGAGACCGTGCGCCGGAGAAGCACAAGGCTTGAATCGAAGCTGCTCTATCCCGGATTTGAGATCCCAACATCCAATTCCACCATCGATTGACGATGAAGCGATAACATAAATCTCCATAGCTCAGAGAAAGAGGAAACTGAATCGAATTGTCTGGGTTTAATGATATCTACTATATAAATTAGGGTTTATGAAATCCGTATTTGTTTGAATAAATTAATACTTTCGCGATAATTTGGTAATTTAGACTAAAGTAAAGGGTTATAATGTAAAACTTAGATATATTTACATTTTTGTTGAATACGGTAACGGTTCGTTTTAGGTGGAGAACGATGACGGTGATAAGCTTTTCGTTTCCATCTCCCGCCAAACTTCCGGTTAAATCTCAACCGTCCGTTCCAAATCCGATCAACGTCGCTGACCGTTTGATCCTCCGTCATCTCAATGCCGGAGGTCTTCGTGGAGCGGTTTCAGCTCTTGATCTCATGGCTCGTGATGGGATTCGTCCCACCGATTCAGTCACTTTCTCTTCCCTCCTCAAATCTTGTATCCGAACACGCGATTTTCGACTCGGGAAACTCGTTCATTCCCGATTAGTTGAGTTTCAAATCGAGCCTGACTCGGTTCTCTACAATTCACTAATCAGCTTGTATTCAAAATCTGGAGATTTGGCGCGCGCTGAGGATGTGTTTGAGACTATGGGAAGATTTGGTAAACGAGACGTTGTTTCGTGGAGTTCTATGATGGCTTGTTTTGGGAATAACGGAAGAGAATCTGATGCGATTAAGCTTTTTGTTCGATTTCTGGAGTTGGGTTTGGTGCCGAATAATTATTGTTACACGGCGGTGATACGAGCTTGTTCGAATTCGGAATTTGTTGGAGTTGGAAGAGTGGTTTTAGGGTTTTTGATGAAGACTGGGCATTTTGAATCCGATGTTTGTGTGGGTTGTTCTTTGATTGATATGTTTGTGAAAGGAGAGAATAATCTTGAGAATGCGTATAAAGTGTTTGATAAAATGTCTGAACTAAATGTTGTTACTTGGACGTTGATGATTACTCGGTGTATGCAAATGGGGTTTCCTAGAGAAGCAATTAGGTTTTTCTTGGATATGGTTTTAAGTGGATTTGAATCAGATAAGTTCACACTAAGCTCTGTTTTCTCGGCATGTGCTGAGTTGGAGAATTTGTCCTTGGGAAAGCAATTGCATTCTTGGGCCATTAGAGCAGGACTTGTGGATGATGTTGAGTGTAGTTTAGTTGACATGTATGCGAAATGTTCTGTGGATGGTTCGGTTGATGATTGCAGGAAGGTGTTTGATAGAATGGAGGATCATAGTGTTATGTCATGGACCGCATTGATTACTGGTTATATGCAAAACTGTAATCTTGATGCAGAGGCTATTGATCTCTTCTGCGAAATGATAACCCAAGGTCGTGTTCAGCCAAATCATTTTACTTTCTCGAGTGCATTCAAGGCGTGTGGAAATCTTTCGGATCCATGGGTAGGTAAACAGGTTCTTGGTCATGCCTTCAAAAGAGGACTTGCTTTGAATGATAGTGTTGCAAACTCGGTTATCAGCATGTTTGTTAAATCTGAAAGGATGGAAGATGCTCGGAGAGCTTTTGAATCACTTTCTGAGAAGAACTTGGTCTCTTATAACACTTTTCTTGACGGAGCCTGCAGGAACTTGGACTTTGAGGAAGCTTTTGAGCTGTTTCATGAGATTAGTGAGAGAGAATTAGGTGTTAGCACTTTCACATTTGCTAGCTTGTTGACTGGAGTTGCAAGTATTGGTTCGATAAGAAAAGGCGAGCAAATCCATTCCCAGGTGCTTAAACTCGGGCTCTCGTGCAATCAACCCGTCTGCAATGCTTTGATCTCTATGTATTCCAAATGCGGAAGCATTGACACAGCTTCCCGAGTCTTCAATCTAATGGTAGATCGTAATGTCATCTCATGGACTTCAATGATCACAGGTTTCGCAAAACACGGATTAGCTGAAAGGGTACTCGAAACATTCAACAGAATGATGGAAGAAGGGGTGAAAACCAAACGAAGTCACTTATGTTGCAATCATATCCGCATGCAGCCACGTTGGTTTGGTCTCCGAAGGATGGAGACATTTCAAATCAATGTATGCAGACCACAAGATCAAACCTAGAATGGAGCATTATGCTTGCATGGTTGATCTTCAATGTCGATCCGGGCTTCTCACAGACGCATTTGAGTTCATTAACACGATGCCCTTCCAAGCCGATGTTTTAGTATGGCGTACTTTTCTTGGAGCTTGCAGAGTTCACAGAAACACAGAACTTGGAAAGATGGCTGCGAGAAAGATCTTAGAACTTGATCCGAATGAGCCGGCAGCTTATATACAGCTCTCAAACATATACGCTAGTGCAGGTATCTATATAATTCAAACAAATAAAACTCTTTCTTTGAATTATTAAACTTGTGTGAAGTGAAACTATGTTGAATGTTTTTGATATAGAGAAATGGGAGGAATCTGCAGAGATGAGGAAGAGGATGAAAGAAAGAAACTTGGTTAAAGAAGGAGGCTGCAGTTGGATAGAAGTGGGAGATAAGGTTCATAAGTTCTACGTAGGCGATACATCTCACCCGAATGCTCACCGAATATACGATGAGTTGGACCGATTGATTAAAGAAATAAAACGGTGTGGATATGTTCCTGATACGGATCTTGTTCTTCACAAGTTAGAGAAAGAGGATGATGAGGCAGAGAAGGAGAGGTTATTGTATCAGCACTAGCGAGAAAATCGCGGTTGCGTTTGGGCTTATAAGCACGGCGAAATCGAGACCGGTTAGGGTGTTCAAGAACTCAAGAGTATGCGGAGATTGCCATAATGCAATGAAATATATATCGATGGTCTCTGGTAGAGAGATTGTGTTGAGAGATTTGAATCGTTTTCATCATTTTAAAGATGGGAAATGTTCTTGTAATGACTATTGGTGACTTTGAGATTTGGATGCACACATTACGCATTCTTGAAAATAACTATAGATGATGCAATTGACTAATCCGGTCTAGCTCATTTCGCATGGATATTTTGGATTGATTTTGATTTGACGGATAAAAATCGTTTGAAGACTTATATTGTATCTAAATTTAACCATTAAGGAAATAACAATATCTGTAATTTGTAATGCTATTTTTAAGAAGTTTTAAGTAAATAATAATACTATTGAATATTGATAATATTAACCTTTTCTTTTTTTTGGTCTACTTTTTTTTCCAACCTTTTCTTTTACAAGAAAAAGATATACGATTTCTAAAACTGAATTTGGATAAAAGAAAAGACGTTTTGCTAATCAGAAGTTTAAATGTAGCCTAGGTAAAAAGAAAATAGTTCACGCGTTAAACCTTTTTGCTAATTTTGGTAAATCAATACAATCTATAAATTCATGGGATTGACTGTTTATGAAGATCAGATTTTGCCATTTTTATTCTAGATTTATAATTCTTTTCACTTACGATATTGATTATCATTTTAGACAATCACTTTCATGTGTCGTCGATTTTTCATCTGGTAGATGTGTGTTTTTCTTGACTCTCAAATTTCTAAGGTAACGAATTCTTGATTCACTTTTTTTGTCCTCTTTTTCTTTCAAATTCACTCTCTTTTCTTCTATTAGTCTCACTTTAACATAAATAAAAGGGAGGAGACATCTAATTCATTTATTTTCTTACAGATGGAGACGATTCAGACAAGCTTGATGATACAAGCTTAACAATATCCGGTTTTCCGAAAATATCGGAATCCCGCATTCAAAACAATATGGAATCAACAAGCGTTGAAAGCAATAAGAATATTGAATATTCCGCGTTGAATTGCCGGAAACGCAGTGCGGTTCTGACGGATTTTGGAGCTATTGGAGATGGAAAAACTTCAAACACAAAAGCCTTTAGAGAAGCCATAAGCAAGCTTACTCCGTTGGCGGCTGACGGTGGAATTGGCTCACCGGAAGTTTCAACCTCACAAGCCATTTTACTTTGTTTATCCAACAAGGTGCAACTATTCTTGCTTCTCAGGTAATTAATAATACATAACGTTCAAAATATAGATTAACTATTCGATTTGAGATTAATAATCATATTTGGTTTGAACAAATATGTGTGTTTTGGTTTATAATATCAAACTTGTTGATTAGGTAACAAAGGAACGATTAATGGACAAGGGAAGTCATGGTGGGAAGTGAAATGTCCGGAAAAACTTGTTGACTAGTAACAGCGCAGACATCGCCATCGGAAGTGAAATGTCCGGAGGAATCAAAGACGTTAGAATCGAAGACGTGACTCTCATCAACACACAATCCGCTATCAGAATCAAAACCGCCGTGGGACGTGGCGGTTACGTCAAAGACATTTTCGCTAGAAGATTCATAATGAAGACTATGAAATACGTTTTTTGGATGACCGGTTCGTATAAATTGCATCCTAAAGATGGGTTTGATCCCAAGGCGTTGCCTGAGATTAGCAATATAAATTACCGTGATATGACGGCGGAGAACGTTACGATTTCGGCTAAGCTTGAAGGAATCAAGAACGATCCTTTTAAGGGTTTATGTATGTCTAATGTGACTATAGCTTTGTCGCCGGACCCGAAGAAGTTGCAGTGGAACTGTACTGATGTCTCCGGAGTTACTAGTAGGGTTAAGCCGGAGCCGTGTGGTTTGTTGCCGGATAAAGGGAACTACGATGGACTGTGATTTTCCGACGGATAAGATTCCTATTGAGAGTGTTGTGTTGAACAAATGTTATGCTTAGAAAATGTGTTTGTAACTTTATATCGATTTATAGGTTTCATGGATCGCATATCTAATAATAATTAAGATCGAATGGTTTATGTTCATTCTTTAATTTACAAATTCGTTAGTATTTTTCACAAACTATAATAAGCCCCCAACAAAGTAATTTTAAATCGATTTTTTTTTCAATAAAAAGTAGTTTTTAAAAAAATGTGTCAAATTTTATAAAATTTACTTAACCAATATTAGCCGTTCGTCATTTTTTTCCTTTGGATATAAAACATGGTTGAAGTCATATATTGAAAGTATTTGAAACGGTCAATTACCACTTTATAGTTTTTTTTTATAAACTTTATAGTTTTACGTTTTGTTTTCTTGACATCATCATTGTTGTACTTGTATAGTTTTTACTTTAATAACGTAAAGTTTTTGTCTACTTTTAACAGATTTGTTTAGAATTTATGTACATTTAATTAGACATGTCTTGAAAAAGTTTCCTTTGAAGCCGTACACGGCCTAATCCCATTTTCTAATAGGTAAGCGGTCTGATTGTCTAAATCGGAGTTGGGTTGGTTAAACCGAATCTTGAACGAAACGACGTCGTAGTAAATGGCCGTTTCGCTTTCAGCCTCCGTAGCACTAGATTCCGAGAGATGTGGGTCCATCTGATGAATCTGCCACGCGCTCGCCACACTCCCTTTTAATCCTTAACCACACTTTTTTCTATTTTCCGGAAAATTCAATCATTCTTCTAATCTTCTTCTTCTTCTTCTTCTTCTTCTCACTTGAAAAATCTGACTTGTCTTCTTCTTCTTCTTCATCTCCCTAAGACGAGCCAAGAGATCATCTGAACCGTCGCTTCTCCATAACAAAGGTGTTTGTCTCTCTTCTTCCGGTAAATTTTTCGTTCCAGCTTCGTGCGTGAAAATAATTAGCGTCGATATGATTATGAATGAACACGTCCCATGATTTTTTTTTCCTGGAATTTATATTTATCCTACACTTTTTTTTCTTATCTCTTTGCTTTGTTCTGTGTTAACCTATTTCATCAAAATATTGAAATTGATCAATCTTGTTGACGCTTTGTATCACTGATGAACAGATGGCTTTTTGTACAAGTTCTGCTACTTCAGTCACAAATCTCTGCACAACACATAATAATGTGAGTACATCTTTACAATATGAGCATATCTCTGTCTCTCCAGCTATCATCATTGTTATTGTATTCTGATACATATTCTTCTATTAGGATAATTTCCTTTTTATTTAGGATTTTCTATTCAATTGATTTATTAGAAAAACTCTCTTTAGGGTTTCTATTTCTTTATTGCTTATGATTTTATTATAGTCTTGTTAAACTATTGTTTCTTTTCTGATTTACTTAAGAGAGTTTTTGGTTTTACTTTGGTTCTCAGGTGATCCAATTAGTCGATATGGTACCAATTGATTCAAACCACTTGTTGAGAAGCAATATCCTTTGCTTCTCCACCAGGCTTCTCATGAAAAACCATCCTAAAAAGAGTTTTTCATTATCACTTAATCAGATGAAATTTCATGTTCCAAGAATCTTAGCTTTTGCCTCAGCGCGTGGGAAAGGCGAAGCTGAAAGTTGTAGTAGCAGATTAGACGCTATCTCTGGTGATGATACCTCTACAGAATGTACTTGGAGTTTTGACTTTCCAGAGTCTAAAGTTGAGTTTTCTCAGCTTGAGTCAGAAGCATATCTCTCTGGAGGAAGAAGCTATGGAGACAAAAATGTGACTAGTCTTCTTGAAAAACTGAATGCTCTTAAGTCACATCTATTAGCAGCAGAGAAGTGGAATGCTTCTCAACTTCATTCATGCGAAAGGTCTGTTGAGATTTATAACCTTAACCATTTTATATCTAATCTTTGCTATATAGCCTAATTCTTAATCCTGTCTATTGCAGAAAATATTTGGAATGCGCAACAAACATAATTCATTATATGGCTTTGAGGTCTCTGGACATTGAGCAGCTCAACAACCATCTTGTTTCTCTTGGTTTGTCAAGTTTAGACAACAACAATCTAGATGTGCTCGCCAGTCTTAACGCCACCATAAATCTGTTGATGAACTCTCCGTACAACAAACAAAATGCTTTGACTGATACATATCCCATGGGAAAAAGTACTAAGAAGAATGATCAAGGAAGTATATTATCATACAAAGAGTTATTACTAGGTAAACTTCATGGAGGAAGAAGTACTCATATCATGGTAACTGTTGGTATAGAAGCAACTGAGAGTGAAACCTTTATAACTGATATTCTTTTAGCTGGAGCTTCTGTTATCCGCATAAACTGCGCACATGGAGACCCTAGCATTTGGGGTGAGATCATCAAAAGAGTAAGAAGGACCTCTCAAAAGCTAGAGATGCCATGTCGCGTGCTTATGGATTTAGCAGGACCAAAACTTAGAACTGGTACTCTTAAACCTGGTCCTTGCGTGATGAAAGTTTCACCAAAGAAAGATGCTTATGGAAATGTTGTTTCTCCTGCTGTGGTATGGCTCGCCCTCATTGGAACAGAACCTCCTGCTCATATTTCCCCTGATGCTACTATATCCGTGCAAGACCAGGAGTTTCTTGCTGGTCTCCAAATTGGTGATTCTATAAGAGTATGTGATGCTAGAGGGAAAAAGAGGATTCTGAAAATCTCAAAAGAGTTTCATGTTTTCTCGAGTACCGGGTTTGTTGCTGAATGTTTTGATACTGCTTATATCGAGTCTGGAACTGAGTTATATGTTAAGGGAAAGAAAGGGAGACGTTTGGTTGGACAAGTAGTAGATGTTCCTCCCAAGGTATCATTTGTAAGGCTTAAAGTGGGAGATTTACTTGTCATAACCCGAGAAGGATCACTCGATGAATCTTCTATTACTGTTCCAGGAGCTCATAGGTTAACTTGTCCTTCTGGTTATTTGTTTGACTCAGTCAAGCCTGGTGAAACCATTGGTTTTGATGATGGAAAAATCTGGGGAATAATCAAAGGAACAAGTCCTTCAGAGGTAATTGTCTCCATCACTCACGCTGGTCCAAAAGGTACAAAACTAGGATCAGAGAAGTCCATTAACATTCCGCAAAGCGATATCCATTTCAATGGCCTCACATCAAAAGATATCAAAGATCTTGAATATGTAGCTTCAAATGCTGACATGGTTGGCATTTCATTCATACGTGATGTTCATGATATTATTGTTCTTCGACAAGAGCTCAAGAAAAGGAAACTAGATGAGCTTGGTATTGTTTTAAAGATTGAAACGGAAAGTGGATTCAAGAATTTGTCTTTGATTCTATTAGAAGCAATGAAGTGTTCGAATCCCTTGGGAGTTATGATAGCTCGAGGGGATCTTGCAGTGGAATGTGGATGGGAGAGATTGGCTAATATACAAGAAGAGATTATAGCTATTTGTAAAGCTGCTCGTGTACCGGTAATTATGGCAACTCAGGTTCTGGAATCACTTGTTAAATCCGGTGTTCCAACTCGAGCTGAGATCACAGATGCTGCAAATGCCAAAAGGTAAAAATCTTTTGCACCAAAGTAAAAAAAAAAAAAACATGATTCTGGTAAAATTTGCTTTCTCTAATTTTGGATGTTGAAAATTTGCAGGGCGAGCTGTGTGATGTTGAACAAAGGCAAGAATATTGTTGAAGCTGTTTCCATGTTGGATACTATTCTTCACACCAAGCTTAGCTATAAGAAACCAGACTCTAAAAGTCTCCATTGATCTGCTTCTCTCTAGAAACATAAATTGTAGTTTGGTTGGCCAGTCCATGCTGGGTGTGTCTGGTAAAGTCATATTTGGTCTTCTAGTGCTGTCGCGGTTTCAGACGGGTTCACCATGCCTGGTAAATATGCTGTCCTGCTTTAGAATGTCTCTAGACTTATTATTACATATGCATCTTGATCATGTTCCATACCTCAGATTTTAAATCTCTAATATGATGATCTCAGCATTGACCTAAATCAATAATATCATAATAGTTGATAGTTTTTTAGTCTTTACTTGTAAGTTTTAAGCCAATAGTCCTATAAGAAAGAGATTTTCTACATGAATTTAATATACAAATGCTTATTTTAAAAGGATTTTTCTTTATGCAAGAAATAAGAAATGTTTGATTTCGAACCTGATTGGTAATGAAAGTAAATGATTTCTTTGTGACATGAGATTGCGGTAGAAGATAGACAGTATAGTACCGTTCGAAGCGGTAAAGGTAATAAGAGACTATGGTTCATAAAAAAAATGGCAACACATCTCACCATACCACCATTTCCTTATTGACTTACTCAATAGTTACAGAGGAAACAATAAGAGGTGGCGAAGAATCAAAGTATTCATCTCTTACGTAATTATAACTTAAAACGTGATTCATTGGAGTTACCTACATGGCTACATGAATAACTAAATTATATATTTACTCGTTGTACAATCAGAGGAGCCACATAATTTTCTTTTTGTTTTCTGTCTCTTCTCCTCTCTACGGTTATGTTACTTCAATCCTTGGGCTAGAAGACGTTGGATTGTATCCTATTTACTGAAAATTTGATTCTGGAACATGTTTAGATTTGAATGTCGGAAAATCTTTATTAGAGAGTACAGATGCTAAATTTTATTTTCCCTCGTTTCGGTTTGAGAATTTGAAAGATTTCTCAAAAACATAAAGTATTTAATCCATTTTTGTTTGCTTTATAGTTTAAATTTTTAAATAACTGTTCTCTTCATATCTGATGGTCCACATCATTTTGTTGATGTGAACTTATTTAGCGTTTTCTCAACTATTGGTGTGATAACATCTCTACCAAAAAAGTCCACCTTTTAAATTATTTTGCTCTCTGATTGTTTTTTTCTCTCTCTCTCTTTCTCTCTCCATTCATCCTCTGTTCTGTTTGCTTTCTAAAAAATTGAGCAAGATGGGAAATTGTGTATCACTTCAAATATCACTCTCTAGACTCTACTACTCTAAACCCTACTCTAAACTCTACACCTCAACACCACCACAACTTAATATGCCGAGATCACACAGAAGTCGACATACTACTCACTCCACCTCCTCGACCACTTTTCAGCCCAAAGATTTTCTGATCACATGGGCATTACAGTAGGTGTCGGGATAACTACATGACAACTCATTTGTTGCTCTCCTGTACTTCAGCATATGCCCTGACTCATTAACACACTCCCGTTTCATAAGGATACATACCCGGCAGCTATACGCGTAACCCCCAAATGATTATGCCTCCGTATCTTTGGCATGCTTCAACTTCCTCTCAAGAAATCCTAAGATCACAAGAGGTTCCACACCCGGCCCCCTAATCCTAATCCTAAACCTCTAGACTCTCTAAACCTAAACTCTAAACCTAAACATAATCCTAAAACTAATCCTAAACCTAATTCTAAACCTAAGACTCTATCTAAGACCTAACACACAAAAAGGTTATGCTTAACCATTACGCACAACACCACCACCCATGCAACACAAAAAAATGCAACTACTCTAACTTAATAAGTTTTTTAATGGTCCGATAATTGAATTAAGATTCAAATTCGATTTGCGGTGTTTCATGCATGCAAACTAAACTACCAAACAACGCAATCAATAGGTTCGCTCAAGTGCCCCAAAACACTCAAGGAACCCCAAGAAAATAAATAAACAATCAATAAATACCAAGCACACACAGCACTCACGGAGAATGGCGAATGGATCCTAAGTACAGTTTGAAAAGTTTTAAGAATCAGGTGCAGCTGCTTTTCACTATCACGATCACGCCTTACTTGCTAAGGCTCGAACTAATAGACTTCGGTTTAAAAGGTAAGAGATAGCTTGTACACTAGGATTTTCTCGAACATGTGCTTGCTTTAACTCAAACACAGTGAAGTATCAACTCGGTCTTGGAGGTTTACAAAACTTCTTAGGGCTTGGATCTTCTTTTTGGATCTTCTTAGGTTTGAAATCGTTGGAAAGACTTATTGTTGATATTTGAGACTCACAATATTGGCCTGGAATCGCCTCGACTTCAACTTCATGGTTTCATTTTTTGTTTAAGATCACCATAGATGCGGCTTGCTTCTTCTTTGATCAGCTTCAATTTGGGAATCACCATTGGCTCGACATTCTTCTTCTTGGCTTGCTTCTTCTCGGACAAAGGTATGGTTCTTCATCTTCACGGCTTCTTCTTCTTTGGTTTGATCTCCACCGAGCTCATGAGTTTTAGAGAGAAACGAGAGCGCCTAGGCGGTTTTAGAGAGATGGAAGAGATGTGAGAAGTATGGCGAAACAATGGAGCTAAGGCCTTGTTATATAGGCATTTGGAAGTTCCATGAAGCACAACACTTGTCCTCCATGCGCCTTTGTCTTCTCTTGTACGATGGTTAGGTGTGGTGAACATGCGGCTTCGCGGTCCAATCTTCATTATTTAAAGCTGGAAACAAAAGTCGGAATGATTGCTCGATTATCTCAGTCGTTGGAGTTTTGAGTCTTACTCCGATTCCACACCCATGCTTTAAGGAAGAACCGTCAACAAAGAGTTTCTAGGTTCTATTCTCGCCAATCGAACCTCCTTCAAAAATTGGAAGTTCCGTAAGAAAGTCTGCCAAAACTTGGGCTTTTGCACTGATCTGGCTCCTGTACTCGATATCATACTCGCTGAGTTCTATTTCCCATTTAGCTAAAGGACCATGTAAAATCGTTCGTAAAGGAGCGGTAGTCAAGATCTCGATTAGGTGAGATGGAAGTAAGGTCTCAACTTCCAAGCAGATACCACGATGGCAAGAACCAATTTTTCCATCACTCTGTAATGAGTTTCTGTGCTTGTAAGACTTTTGCTTATATAGTAGATTAGGTGCTACTCTCCTCGGCCTTCTCGCACAATTACATCACTAACTGCGTGAGCGGAAACTGAGATGTAAAGATATAACTTTTCTCCAGTGTCAGGCTTTGAAAGGAGCGGAGGAGTGGTTATATATGACTTTAGTTGTTTAAAAGCTTCTTCACAATCATCGGTCCAGATAAATTGCTTGTTTCCTCTTAACAACTGATAGAACGGAATACATTTATCGGTGGACCGAGAGATGACTCTGTTAAGGGTTGCAATTAGTCGAGGCGTTGCACTTCCTTGTAGTTTCTCATCGAAGGCATCATTAGAAAGGCATCGATTTGATTTGGATTCTATTTGATTCCTCGATATGTCACTATGTAACCAAGGAACTCTCCAGAAGGTACACCAAAGGTCCACTTTGCAGGATTTAGTTTCATATTATACTTATTTAGTATTTTGAAACATTGGTCAAGATGCTGAAAATGTTCAGACTTTTTGAGGGACTTTACCAACACATCATCGATATAAACTTCCATGGTCTTTCCCAATTGTTCATCGAACATTTTGTTAACAAGACGATGATAAGTTGCCCTTGCATTTTTAATCAGAATGGCATTACTATATAGCAATAAATTCTTTTGTCAGTAATGAATGATGTTTTCTCTTGATCATCCAAATTTATTCAGATATGGTTGTAACCAGAAAAAACATCCATAAAACTAAGGAGTTCATGGCCCGTTTTTGATTCCACAAATCAATCAATATGTGGTAGAGGAAAGCTATCTTTTGGGCAATCTTTGTTGATGTCGGTGAAATCGATACAAAATCTCCACTTTCCATTCTTCTTTTTCACCACCACTAGATTGGCCAACCAATCTGGATGTTTGACTTCTCGAATAGAGCCCACTCTGAGGAGTCTATCCACTTCGTTGTTTACAGCTATGGCCCTATCGGGCCAGAGCTTTCTTCTCTTTTGTTTGACAGGTTTGAAGGTTTGATCGACATGTAGTTTGTGAGATAAATGTTGGATCAATTCCCTGCATATCATCAATGAACCAAGCGAAGGAACTTTTTGTGTTTTGAAAGAAAGGTTATGAGTTCGTCTCAAACTTCCTGTTCTAAACCCGAGCCTATCTTGGCCTTGCACTCCGGGTACTCAGAATCGATATAAACGTTCATCGAAACATCGGATGAATTATGTCTGCTAGGAAAAATAGAGCCATTGGACAGCCCGGAGTTGGTTAACGATATTGAGTCTTCAACATGTGGCTTGCTAAGTAGCAGGATCTAGATACTTCCTGATCTCCGTTAATTATTCCAACTCCATCCGAAGTTGGAAACTTTAAACACTGGTGATAAGTCAATGGTACTGCCTTCATCTGGTAAATCCAAGGGGTACTCAGAATGACATTGTAAGCAGCTGGGAAATCAACTACTGAAAATTCAACGGTCTTTGATACTTTTTCAGCGTGGACTGGCAACTTAATAATGCCTAGAGACATTGATGTTTTGCAAGTGAAAGATGTGAGCAGAGTTGGAGGTCCAGATATATATGTCATGTTAATCACCCTCCTTTGTAAAGTACTTAGGAAGATTAAATCGACTAAGCTTCTAGTATCAATTAGGATTTTGGAGACTTAGAAATTAAATCGGCAACATTCAGAATTATTACTGATACATCGTCATGCGGCTTTGCAAGACGTTGAATGTCAAACTCTTCAAAGGTAATTGCTGCGGTAACTTCAGTTTCCTTTAGTTTTTGCTTATTTCCATGATGGCAGCTGGTTTGTGTTGTTGAGAACTCACGATGACTGCATCTTCAAAAGTATCTGTTGGACTGGTCGCAATATCTTTGTCGCCATCAATGATCGCTTCGATTGTAACAATTGGACTACCTTCGCTACTAGTTGCATCAATGTCGATGCCACGCTCCGCTCCAGGTAGATCCGCAGACCTGACAGCTAGCTGAGAAAGAAACAAAAATTGACGATTTACTAAAGTTACATGGTCTGATTGCAAGGACTTAATTTCCTCTTTGAGATAGTTGAAATTCTGGTGGAAAGTAGTTGTTGATTGATTGATTTCGAAGATGGATCCTTGAAGCTTTTCGACAGCATTGAGGATGGCCGTGTTTTCGGTTTGGTTTTCTCCATCGTCACCGGCCATTGAAAACTTGATGAGGAGAACGGTATTGAAACGTTGGATTGGTTTATTGTTAGTACTCTCTCCCCACAGATGGCGCTAAAATATGGATAAATGATCTCACACTCACTAAAATGTAGATTTGTTTAAAGGAATAATGATAAAATTTGCTTAAGAAAAATGTTAAGAAAATAGACTGAAAAATATAAGCAAGGAAAGAGATAAATTGTCTATAGCGATTTTCATATGAAAAAAGATCAACCCCTTTACACGACTATAGGGATATATATTTGTACATGAACCAATGACTAAACGTTACAAATTAATACTAATAAATTATATAATTCTTCTTTAATATGCTGGTTTTTATTTGATTTTTAATAATGTAACGAATTCTTCTTTAATATGCTGGCCTTGTGTTGGAACGAATTCCTCCTTCAGCTTGTGAATTCATCTCGCTTCGCATATATCCTTGCTTTGTTCGCTTCTTCTTTCCACGAGGCTCCTCCTCTGTTCAAACTCCGGTTTTCCTGTCCGAACCGTTGAGCGGTTCACCCTTCTTTAATGCTCCAAACCGAACCTCTTCGATTTAACCCGCTGAAGTATGCGACACTTGTTATTAATAGAGCAAGTGGATCCTATGTGCGGATGTGGTATCAACACTCTACATTTACTAAATCAGTTAAAAAATGGTTTTTTACATGGATGAAAATTTTATGCAAAATAACAGGAGATAGAGAATGTATATTTGTTAATTGTTTTTTTTGTCGTTTAGATTAAGAACACTCACGAGCTGATTTCATGATGAACTAAAAAGTTTAAAAGATTTTTTAAGATATTCAGATAATATGATAGAGATGGATATGGAAGTAATGAAAAATTATTGCTGTTAAAGAAAAGGTTTTCAACTTATATAACTCCTCGGAAACGTACCCTAATAAGTCATAGCTGAGAAGCAGAAGAAGATGAGACGTACACATGTACACACGTGTTTGTTTATGTTTTCAGAAGAAAATGAAAAAAGTCATATTTCACACACACGTGTTGTAAGGCAAAGTCCACGATACACACGGATATGTATTTCTTTATAAAACAAATTGTCAATAAAACTTTCAAATGTTTAGTGTTCATTTTTGCAAAGTTATTGTCTAATTATGTGTATATAAATGTCACAGATTATAAAGATAATTTTCTTATTTTAGAAGTTAGAAGGTAGTTTATAACATAATATCGATTAAAAGAAATAGATATAATATGTTTAGAAAAATCATTACCAAAATGTATCTATAAACTTTAGATAACTGAAGCTATAAGCATAAATGTTGGATACCATGCTTCTCATACCAATAAAGTAAGTTAATTAACTATGAAATTTATAAAACCCATGAAATTTGGGTCTTTGAGTTTAATAGTCAAATTTTGAAATAGCAAACCACATTTGTATGTAGCAAAACTTGCTATTAACAGCAAAGTCTCAATCTCTAAGCTAAAATTCTGTTTTTGTTTGGCTCAAGGCCTTGACGACATCAATTATATTTTGGCTTAAGCCTTGTTGATGATTTCATCTTTTCATACTCAGTTTGAAAAGCAACTCTAAAAGAACTGCAAACTAATTATTATTAATTTCACTTGGAGACAAATACATGGAAACGATATTCAAATCGATCATAAACATAAGTGGAATAAGTGAAACAAAAAAACATATAAAATCAGCCTAGGCACAATCCTTGCGCATCTCCTGAACAAAACTCACCTCCACTCACTGATTCTGCTTCACAGCCTCAAGCACTTGCATAAGAGGATTGAATAGATTCCCTCAAGTCATCAGTATCACAGTAACTATGATACTTGTTAACATGTTTACTCAGTTCCATTATTTCAGCGACATCCTCATACATTGTTTCCTCCTTTGAATCTTCTTTGTTCCGTCTATTGCTACTGTTGTTTGAGAATACTATTGTTTTCTAAGCTCCTATTTCAGCCAATTCCGGTACCATGAGCGAGCAACCATAAACCGTACGTGTCCATCAAAAACCAATAAAACGCATTGTGGTTTACATCAAACTGTGACAGCTAAACATGCACCCTTATTGATAAAAACCTGAAAAAAACAAATGCCAAATGAATTCATATTTCAACTTAAAATGAAACGTAACATGATTGTTTTGTCAAGCATGCACGTATATATATACCTGCCAACACTGTTTTTCCGCCACAAAGCATAAGCGCTGCCAAGCGATCCCTTTGGTGGCTCTCCACGACCTTCCTGTTATATGACAAAAAAACACCACTAAACACAGAACAAATAAAAAGAGAAGAATTTGTACATAAACTCACCTTGAGAGTAGTGGTTAACATGATCTGCAAAAAATAATAGAAAACCTAGGAAAAATCTCTGAAAGTTTTACAAAAAATCAGAGAATTAAACACTGAAAATCATTAAATTGTAGAAGATTAAAGCGTCAGAAAATATCACAAAAGGAATTAGGTCTTGAGTTCTGATTACTGATTACCATTCCGAAACTGAGGTTGTTGCTCCATGGCTTGTAACCTGAGTTTCAGATCTGAGAAAAATTCAGAAGAAGAAACACACAAATTTCATAGGAATTAACAATTAAAGA
>CM051378.1:15033193-15058193 GCA_028015245.1 Cardamine occulta | reverse complement strand
AGCATATAACAGTTTTGAGATTAATTATCGCATATTATAAGTTTCTTTACATGGCCTGCAGTAATCGCTTGCTAAAGCTGGATCAGATGGAGTATTGTGGCACAGCAAGTTAAACTGCTACTATTCTTTAGAGTTCTATAACAGAGAGTGCCTTGGGTGCTTTTGTTGAGTGTTGCATGAAATCTATAAGTTTAAGAATTGATGCAACTTTGTTTGTTGATTGCAGGGGTTGCTGGTAGAGTTCTAAGGGAGCTCAAATAAGAGAAAGCCCGAGCATATTATCATTTTCAGGTGAATTACTCTGTCACATCAAACCCTTTGACTCTTCTTCATTTTGCCTATTCCTTATTTTCTTACATCTCATGGTGTTAGTAAATCTCACTTCAATCAGGTTCTCAATATCAAACTCGATGTGATCATCGAGGTAATAGAAATATCCAAAGATTAAATAGATTGTTACTGTAAATTATTTAATTCCATAAAGAGAAGCGGAGAAGTTACTTATAAGAATTCTCAAATTTGCTGGCCCAAGAAAGATGACACATGTCACATACGTGTCTGTTTTTTTTTTCCACTGATCTTTTAAGATACTCAGTCGGGCCTTTAACGGGCCTTAAGACAATTATTTCCTAGATTGGGCTTAAAATGACGTGGCAGCGAAAATAACTCCCACGGAGGCCTACGTGGATAGCCTGAAGCTTCAAATCTCCCCTATTATTAGTATAGACTAGGATTCGGATTCAAGCTACGAGTGGGATCATTTTATATAATTTATTAAAATATATATATATATATATATATAACTATTGATCTTTATTAATAATATATGTTTATTAATTTTAAAATTATAAAATTTTAGTTTTATTATTACGTTATTTCTTCTCTTATGTCTTGAAAGGAACATACTATTTTGTTGCTAAAGAAGATATGAAGGAAGGACACTAACACTCTTCAATTGTCTCCAATATTCTTCATAAGAAATTGATGCCGTATTACGGTCATTGTAAAGAAGCTTCTCGTAGATTTTCGATCGTGGACGGCTCCCTAATTCGCGATCATGCATTTTCAAAACTTCTCGAGCAGCGTCCGTGGTAGAGGCTACAATAACGGGGATGCTTCCGAAGTAGAGGAGCATGAGAGGACAGTAATGGTAGCTGAGATAGTATAGTGTTTGGTGAGGATGTTGGCCGAGTTGGTGAAGGTTTCCGATCAATGGAAATCTCGGTGGTGATGGCAATAGCTTGCCTTTCTTTCTTGTCGTCTTGTTTTTGAAGAAGAGAATGATAATGAACAGTACTAAGCATAAGAAAAGTATCATCATCATCATCATATTTTGTGAATTTGTTTTCTTCAAGTTTTTCTCGTGAAGAGTTTGTGTTCTTCTTGTGAACTTGGGTAATTAATATATAAGCCAAGTTTCTTTTAAAAGTACAAATTTGACAATTGGGTTTATTTAATTTTAAATTCCATTTACGGTTTTATTAGTATTCGAAAAATTATGTAATTTTGTATCTAATATTGTTTTAAAAAACCATGTATGGTACTATCTCGAGATATGTATTGTTTGTTTAAATCTTGAATCTCGAGATATGTATTTGTTTGTTTGTTTCCTCTATTTTGGATTTCAATATATTTTACAGTCGGTTAGCTTATATCTTAAATGGGTCCATCATCACCGTAACCCGTTACACACATCTCCTCTATTGCAGCCGGTATTGAACACTTGCAAGAATTGACAGAAAATTAACAAAACGATTTAATGAAACAGAGTTTTATCAAATTAAATGAGTAATTGCATGGTATTTTTTTCCTAAAAAAGAACATAAGTGCAATGAGATATTGATATGTAAACTAATGGTAATTTAAATATATTAAGAGTAGCTAATGTATGTACTATGGCGAGTAAATGAATCATTCTTCCCTCCATCTTTTTGTTCGAATAAAGAGTACAAAAAATATTCATGAAAAATAGATACTGTAGGAACGACATACAAATATACATATATTCCTATCTAGTTGTTTAAATGTACATAGAACATACCTAAAGAGAAATCGCTGCATGTGAGATTTTTGACGATAGGAATCCAAATATTTATGAGAAACTGGAGAGACCAATAAATAACAAAATTAACATTCATTAATAATAGACAACACCATACTTAAATAAATAGTGTCGACAAATACCCATGGGTTCTAAATTTTCTTTTTCGTTTTATCGTGAGTTCAAATATCTATATTTTAAACACTTACAAATATATAGATAATAACCTTCATTCGCTTTTACAAATATAAAGATAATGTACAAATATGTTTCTAAGCTTTGAAAACCAATTTTAAGACGCAGACTTGATGATCTTAAAGAAGGAAAAAAAACCCAGAATTTGATGATCTTACCTTTGAAACGATTGAATTTTCAAAGTTTTTGGGAGATAAGTCGTTGGATTCATTCCTGTTTGAAGTTAGAAAAGAAGACAGCAACATGTCAGGGTCGGAGTCAAAGATAAAGGGGAAAACGGTGCGTGACAGAGAGCCTTACCTCTAGAATCTCAGTCGGTGATGTTTGGATCTCCATTTGCCTATTTTTTCAACTTCTTGCATCACAAAGGGGAGATCGTTAGAGTGAAGTGATGCCATCAATTTTCAGATAAGACATGAGAAGCCCAGAGAGCAAAAGGAAATCAGAATATTTATAAGAGATAGATGGAGGTGAAGAATCATCAACCAATAAGGGTGACGTTTCAAATAATTGGAGGTGAAGAATCATCAACCAATGAGGGTGACGTTTCAAGTAACTGATATTGCATTGATTTTCTACGATTTTAGGAAAACACTCGATATTGCATTGATTAACGATCTTGAGGTTTAAAGTGATGTGGCTTCTTCCCAAGTCAAGTTTTTTTTTAAGATGATGTGGCAGCTTCAGAAGCAAGTTAAAAATGGTGATGTGGACATCCTATTGAGCTCCAAACACTTTCTTTTATTAGTATAAAAACTAGGTGAGGTATCAGCGCTTTACGCGGGTGAATACATTATATTAGTAATTTTATGACTTAATTTTGTTAATATGATTTAAAATGGAATCATTTAATAAAAGAGTATTTGTTTATAAATTTAAAATCACAAAAATAATATATTATCTGATAAAATAATTAGATATAATTTAAATTACGAAAAATAGTGAGTCAAAATTAAAAATCATAAGAATCATAAATTAAAAATTCTAAATATCTATTAGAACCTCTCCATCATTAGGTTCTCCAACTCTTCCATTACCAACATCCAATATCCAATCAGAAAAATCTTGTATCTTCTTAGCTTCAGTTTCACTTATATTATTAGCAAAAAAACGCATTTTCTTTGTCAGCTTTAAGACATCACAGTCTTTCCAAAGACAAGATGGATTAATTGCAGCCATAACTATTTATGGTCTGTCGCCACCAGCGATTACTGGTAGTATATGCCTAAAATCACCCCCAAATACAACAACCTTTCCGCCAAAGGGCTTCTTATCTACATTTGAAATTAGATCACACATAGTCCTATCTAAAGATTCAAAACAATGCTTACTCATCATAGGAGCTTCATCCCAAATAATTAGTTTTGCTTCTATTAGTAGATTTGCTTTGTCTGAATCAGCTTTTATATGGCATAAACTGAGCTCATGAGGATTCAAAGGAATTCTAAATCTAGAGTGAGCTGTCGTTCCACCGTCTAACAAAAGAGAAGCTATGCCACTTGATGCTACATTCAAAGCTATATCTCCTTTTTTCCTAATATAAGCAAATAGAGTTTTCCACAGAAGCGTTTTTTCAGTTCCACCAAAACCATATAGAAAGAATACTCCTCATATATCCTTTTCCACTGCCCCAATAATCTTATCATAGATTTCCTTATGCTCAGTTGTAAGCATATTGATCCATTTAGCATGGTCTTTTTCTAGTTTCTTAGTTGGATACGCTTTTTCATCTAATATTAGGACATTAGTTTGTTCAGTCATATCTCTAGGTGGTTGTGGCATACCTTCATATTCTTGTAGAGAATAACCATTCCTTTTCAGCATGTTATCCAACTCTTGAAGTGTATATCTCTTTTTAGCGTCATCAGATAGAATGAGATCTGAAACTAGTAAAATTCGTTTATTAAAATTAGAAACAACCTCTTCATGTGTCTAATTAAGTATAAATGAGTACTACAACATGTGCTTAGGAATAAATAGTTTGATAAAGCTTAATATATTACCTGGTCAGTTGTATTTTCTTCTGATTTTGTTCTCAATTCCTTCACAAAGCAAATGTCATGTTGCATCCCATACAATTTCTGGAGAAGCTAAACTATCTAACATGATGATGAAAAGCTGACGCAATTCAAATCCACTACCCCCACAAACTTGCTCTGTTTAGATCATCAATGTAAATAGCATTGATACACTCTTCAGTTGCATTGAGCTAATGTAAACAGATCAATAGGAAAGAGTAAAAACTTTAGAGAACAAAAAAAGAAAGGAACAAATACACATATTAAAGCACAAATATAGTTTTAAACTGTAAAGTTTCAAAAAAATAGATGAACAACATCCTTATCTTTTTAAGACATTAATTTGAAAAGATCCTTTAAAGCTTTTGTTTGCTCACCAATGGGTACATTGAAGGTAAGATAAGGATGACGACCCTGGAATAAATTTTGAAAGAAAAATAAATCAACATTCTAAACATTATTAAAGAATAAGAGAAGCAACACTTGAAGAACTCAGAGTTATATCTATTATGAAACAAAATGGTTGAATAATGTTGTGTTCAGACGTGGAGGACCTTCATAGGGATTCGGCAGCCACTCTTGAAAGGCTTCACATCTTTAAGGTAAGATTCACCAAGCGGTGGAGCCATTGCTTGATGTATTTAGTTTGCTGTGGATTGAATTTACTATGGAATGAATATTGTTTGAGATGGTGAATGAAGTTATTTATATAGTTGGTCGATTAGTAGATGGATATTTAGGTCAAATCTTTTTGAAAATTGAATAGGATGGATTGCATATTTTTCGGTGATATTTTGTAAAATTGCTGTGTTGAGATTTTAGGATTTGGAAATGTTATTAGATATTTAGAATATTGAGAAGGTTGATGTTTGTTGGAATTGGAAATTTTGAAGATTTGGAATAATCAATGATATTGGATTGTAGATGATATCAAAGAATGTGTATGTGCTGTGAGTAGAGTCCAATAATGTGTGTAGGCCGGATCCATAAATCTATACTAATAGGCCGATACACTAATTTTACTGATTAAGAATATATTTTCGCAGGGGGATCGGGTCAGAATTAATGGAAACGGGTTGAAATTGATCCGAAAGTGGATCCGCGTGTATGTGAAATGGGTCGAAAACTGGCATCGGCTCGGGTCGGCTCGGGTCATCGTAAAAATTGTCTTAAACGCCCACAATTTTTTTTTGTTTCATAACTAAACTGAATGGTATTTTTCGTAAATACTCGAAAATGGCTTAAATGGCACGTCTTTTTTTCTGCCCTCCCCTCTCGATTAATAGTATAGATACTTATACTTTTTTTAAAACAAATCTGTCTAGAAAACTGACACTTAACTTGCAGCGAATTAATTAATTAAAGACTAACATTCCATGAAAATTTTACAATAAGCCCAATACATTCTCAAGTAACCTTAAACATAAACATCAATTCATATTGTTAATGACTTCCAATACACATATTCATTCATAATTGTTTCAGACATGGCACACACACTTCCCCTTCTTGACAAGAGACCAAATCATAGAAAATAAGTTTGCAATGCTATTCGCTGCATCGTTATGGTGCATAGTGAGATCACACCAATCCTTCGGATCACGGGCAAATGATGGAAGTCTACCGAAAAATTCACCGTACTTATCCACCGCATTGTCGTAATTGTTGGACGCAAGATCGTTCAATTGCGGTTGAACGCAAAACGCTACTTGCGTCCGCCGAAGGACTGCAATCAAACGAAACATCTAACAGAAAGACAAAAAAAAAATTAGTACGCAATCAAACCCAACTAAAATGTTAAGTAAATAAGCCAAACAAATATTATTTACTGGTTTGATTAAGTGAGCGAGAGATTCATGAGAACTATATGGAAGATTATAGTATTCAACATGTTGTTTTCCTTGAACATCAAAATGGAAATCTACTAATCTCTTCTGTTTCTAATTTTCTATAGGGAAAAAAGTATGTGTTAGTAAAGTAACTATTACATTAGATGAAATAATTAAAAAAAAATTAGAGAAAACATGTACCTTGCCAAGTGAATACCAGAGATGCTGTGCATCATAATTTATGAGAAGAGTATCGTGGAGTTTCATCCACTTCAAACTTACAAGGTTGCAACACAAACCTAGAAGGTGTTGACTCTGACAAGAATGTGATAATTCACAGAAACACTAGATGGATGAATGGTAGATGTTAGATGAACGATTAGTAGGTTAGTTTTCTATGAATGATTGGTTTAAACAAAAAATGGAATTATACATACCAATTTACAAAGTTCGGACAGCTCTTTTTCTCTGAGTGTCCAGGTGCAACCAAAGCGGCCATTGAATTTAAGTCCTTTCGGATGCTCAAGCTCTACTAAATTAAAGGCTTCGATACCAACGTCACTTTGGATTTTTAGTGATATCATCTGTTAGGTCAGGAGCTTCGAATATTATCCCACTAATGAAAAAATAAACAAGTGAATTAACATATATGATAACTTTGATAAGTTACGTGTTTTGTCTTTTATTATTACTATAAACTATAAACTAATGCATATTTTTTCCATATGGAAACGAAAGAGATTAGTAAATTTTCATCTTGATTTTCAAAACTCTAAAACTTCTGACTTTAGCGATGGTACGTAGCACTTAGGTTAGGAGTTTCAATTTACCACCACAAAATAAACAAAAGCTATAAACACATAGTCATCAAGTCAAGACTTACCACCTCACTTCAAGAGGAATTTGGCACAGTTTATGGTTCAAACTATGGATGGATTGTTGGAACAGCGGTCAACACTGAGCTTCCACAGCCTTTCCTATTCTATCCAGCTAACTGTACTAAAGTCAATTTGCCTAGTCTCTACCGCATAGGTCACACAGTGCAGTTGGGCACACTAACGGCTGACCCGTGTGACCCAAGCTGTACCGTGATCCTCTTTACTCAATCAACAATGGGGCAGGAAATCCATACACTCTCGAAGGCAAGCAACGAATGGCTCAGTTTTCCTTTAAACATGCCATTACAACCTATTGTTGCGGTTTCTACTACTTCCAATTTGGTTCAATTAAAAAAACCTGATGGACAGACCCTAAATTTTAGTTTCCAAACTGAGAAGTGGACTACTACCTTATCTAATGGGAAGACTAGCTATGACTCCTATGCAGAATTCGCTATCCTTGAGAAGATAAAACTTCCTTTAGCTTCACGACTCAGGACAGTTGGTGTCGTAACACCATACTATCATATTCAAAACCGGAACTACACTACTACTGGATTATCATCAGAGGCAACACTAAAAGAGTATCAAGGCATCTGGTACGATCCAATGTTTTTTTGTTCAACCTAACATGGAGTGGTAAGTGCAACTTCTAAAGATAATTTTCTACTCTTCTGTTTCCATCTCTCAAGACAGTATTTTCTATCTCTCTAAGACTGTTTTCTACTTCTCTTTTCATCTCTATATATTGTTACTATATTTTTTTTCCTTTGTAAAGTCCTGATTAAGGCTGTTTCTATAATATTGAAAACAAAATTATAACAGTAATGATTCTATGTAACTGACCTTTTCAAAAGGTCCTTTTGTGGAGAGTCTTAGGGGGAGTGGGATTTCTACAAATTAACTATAAGTAGCATAAAATAAACAAATACTAAATCTAGATTTTACTTAGGAGAAGATAATATGTGCTCAGAATTTGCCCTTACGACGTCATATAGAAATATATATCAATATTTAAAATTCAAAACTAGTAACTAGTTTTTTTTTTTAAAGAAAATTCTAAGTACATATTATTTTCTTTGGATAAACTCGAGAGTGTGATTATTCAAGTCTTTAATTTGTCGTATTAGAGTAATTAATGATTTAGTTCCGGTTATTGGCTAATTATGATATTAGATCAAAATTTTAAATGTCCAAGTTTTTTTTTGGGGCTTTCTCAATATTTATTTTAATAAAATGGAATATGTTTCTTTGATTTTTAATAAAAAAATGAAAATAGATTCTCAAATATGATATGTTTGGGCTCTTTTCTAATTTTAAAATAAATAAAAATAAATCATTTTGTTTAAGATATTTTTTGAAAAATGAAATTGGATCCTTGGGTCAAGGCACTATTCATCCTACTTGGACCGGACAACCGATATTTATCCAATTTTTTTCCCGGCAAGTTGAGGGGTTTCTGAAAAATAATATTTCGTTGGACGTACCGCGTACGTAACTAATGCTTGGCCGGTTTGATCCGGTTTAATTACCTTCCGACGGTTAAAATCTTAATTACCGGTTTACCCATTTTTCGTCACCGTTGCTGTTTAGAATAGATTCTAGATGATGAGTAGGAGGGTTGATTTCAAAGCTCATGAAACGCATCAATGTAGGTCTTCGTCTCCGCTATTTTCAGAAATTTAGGATAATTCAAACTCGAAAAGTGGCTTCTTCTACACTCATACCGGATTTCGAACTGAAATCACCACATGGGACATCTTTTCATGACAACTTGCTGGGTCAGGTACTTGACACTTACCCAGATCTCAAAACACTTAGAACAGTTCACTGCAGAATCATTCTGGAAGATCTCCGCTGCAATTCGTCTTTAGGTGTTAAAATTATGAGAGCTTATTCTGCTCTAAAAGATGTGGCATCAGCACGCAAGGTGTTCGAGGAAATTCCTGAGAGAAACGTAATCATTATTAATGTCATGATCAGAAGCTATGTTAATAATAGATTTTACCGTGAAGGTATTCAAGTGTTTGGGATGATGTTTGGATTTTATGTTAGACCTGATCATTACACTTTTCCTTGTGTTCTAAAGGCGTGTTCTTGCTCTGGGAATATTGTCATTGGCAAGAAGATTCATGGGTCCGCTACAAGAGTTGGGCTCTCTTCGACTTTGTTTGTTGGGAATGGTTTAGTTTCTATGTATGGAAAGTGTGGATTTTTAGCTGAAGCAAGGCTTGTGCTTGATGAGATGTCAAGAAGAGATGTGGTCTCTTGGAACTCGTTAGTTGCTGGGTATGCGCAAAATCAGAGATTTGATGATGCTTTAGAAGTTTGTAGGGAAATGGAATCTGTGAAGATAAGCCACGATGCTGGCACGATGGCTAGTTTGTTACCAGCAGTGACCAACACAACAACTGAAAATGTTATGTATGTTAAAGATATGTTTTTTAATATGGGGAAAAAGAGTTTGGTTTCATGGAATGTGATGATTGGTGTTTATATGAAAAACGCGCTGCCTGTTGAAGCTGTAGAATTGTATTCCCGAATGGAGGCTGATGGCTTTGAACCTGATGCAGTCTCAATCACGAGTGTATTACCTGCTTGTGGGGATACATCTGCTCTGTCGACTGGTAAGAAAATCCATGAATACATTAACAGGAAGAAGCTGATACCGAATCTGTTGTTAGAGAACGCACTGATCGATATGTATGCGAAATGCGGATGTCTAGATAGAGCAAGAGATGTGTTTGAGAACATGAAGTCCCGTGACATAGTGTCTTGGACAGCTATGATCTCAGCTTATGGAGTCAGTGGAAAGGGCCCTGACGCTGTGGCATTGTTTTCAAAAATGCAAGACTCGGGTGTTGTCCCTGATTCAATTGCGTTTGTCACAACGCTCGCTGCTTGTAGCCACGCGGGATTACTAGAAGAAGGTTGGAGTTATTTCAAACTCATGACAGAGCATTACAAAATCACTCCTAGGTTAGAGCATTTGGCTTGTATGGTTGATCTTCTTGGCCGAGCCGGAAAAGTGAAAGAAGCTTATAGATTCATACAAGAAATGCCAATGGAACCGAACGAGAGAGTTTGGGGTGGGTTGTTAGGAGCTTGTCGGGTGCATTCTGATACAGATATCGGTCTACTAGCAGCTGATAAGCTTTTTCAGTTAGCACCTGAGCAATCGGGTTACTACGTATTGCTCTCTAACATATACGCAAAGGCTGGAAGATGGGAAGAAGTGACAAACATCAGACGTATAATGAAGAGCAAAGGGTTAAAGAAGAACCCCGGAGCGAGCAATGTTGAGGTCAATGGAGAAATTCACACATTCTTAGTAGGCGACAGGTCACACCCGCATTGCGATAAGATTTACAGAAAGCTAGATGTTCTAGTAAAGAAAATGAAAGAGTTAGGGTATGTTCCCGATTCAGAATCGGCACTTCATGATGTGGAAGAAGAAGATAAAGAGACGCATTTAGCTGTTCACAGTGAGAAATTAGCAATTGTGTATGCTCTGATGAACACAAAGGAAGAAGAAGACAGTAATAGCGCCATAAGAATAACGAAGAATCTTAGGATCTGTGGAGATTGTCATGTTGCAGCTAAGCTTATCACACAGATAACATCTCGAGAGATAATCATCAGAGACACTAATAGATTTCATGTGTTCCAGTTTGGTGTTTGCTCTTGTGGTGACTATTGGTGAAAAAACTAATGTAAAAAACATTACAAAACGCAGCGTTTTGATTATAGTAAGTGTAGTACACCTTTATTATATCTTCTTGGGTTACGGCTAATGAAAATATGACACGTCATCACTGGTAATGAAAATTCACCAGATAGATAGCCTAATCTGCAAATCTTTCTCCAGCTTCTGAGCTCAGAGATAGATAGAGTGCGAGAGGTTAGAGATAATACTTTTACCGATGATTGAGTCGGTTATGGCCGTCCGTCTCTCCACCGGATTCTGCTCGTCGACGGCGTTACTCAGTAATCTTTACTTCTCTCTCTCTCTGTTCGGTTGATTAGTAGCCGAATTTATGTTCTTCAATTCCTGAAATTGTATGTTTTTTTTTCATTCGTCTAGTAAGATTTTTTATGCTAAATTTGCAGAGTATCGTCCTGGACTGAGCTCAGAGGAAGGAGGAAGCTGCTTCCATTATGCGTCTCGCCGCGTTTTTCAACCTCAACGTCTCAACCATAGTGATAGGTACTGTAGATTGATTTGTATCGTCATTGAATCGTGAAATAGGTTTCTTGTTAACTGTGAATGTTAAAGTTAGTGTGAAGCGGATGTTTCTTGATTACATAGAGCAGTAAGTTACATACTTTGTCAGTGAACCTTGGAACCAGTCAAAGATCGATTCTTTTGAAATGTTTTTCGTATATTGCAGATTCAGAATATTTAGGCTTTCTTCATGTATATGCAAATTCTTATATTCATATTTGTGGAAAATAAATGAATTGACTTATATGCACTTTTCTAGGTGTGGATTTCTGAAGTACAATAGTGACTATTCAACAAGAAAGCACTCGAGGAAGAATCGAACTCAAGCAACAGCCGAGTATGTAGATTCAACTTCAGATCCAGAAAAGCAAACTGGGAAGTCAAGGTATCATCCTTCAGAAGAAATCAGAGGCTCTTTGCCGCAGAATGCTGGAGATTCCAGGCTTTCACCTGCAGAAACCACTAGAACCATCATTGAGGTGTTATATTGCGTCTTTCAATCAGCATAAGCTATCTTTTTGGTGAAAACATTTTACATGCTAGTGGGTTTAGTAGTTTTGCTTGCTCCTATTGTTGGTTGCTTCAATAGTCCTCTATAGAATCCTCTTATATAGAGAAAAACATTTTATCTTGACAAACATATGCAAGTCTGCATCGCATATATTGTATATAATGAAATATGTCCCTCCATTTTCAGTTAACTGTCTTTGATTTTTTGTCCAGGATTCATTTTGTGCATCTAACATTTCCCGTAGTGTGTCATGTTCAGGTGAACAATAAAGGAACCCTGATGCTTACAGGTTCAATTGGTGATGGAGTTCATGAGAATATTCTCTGGCCAGATATACCTTATATAACAGATCAAAATGGAAGTAAGAGCAAATCTAATCATTCTTAGTTCCGATTCATCATCTTATTTACCTAACACTGTCAAACTTAAATTACTCTAATGCTCTACAGATTTATACTTTCAAGTAAAGGAGGATGAGGACGTCATGCAGTCTGTTACTTCTGAAAATAATTATGTGGTATGTTGCACAAAACATGCATATGCTATTTACAATCTATGTATAGTGAAATGGGGAAATTTCAAAGTGTTTCGTATCCAAGCTTTGTCAGATGAAAGATCTGTTTTTTTTTCTGTTACAGTAGCTAAAGCAGCTATACTTTGACTGACTATACTGCTTTGTGTGACTTTTGCTCTACCTTATTCTGTATTAACTTATATGAAGTTATGGATGCTTTGCAGCAAGTAATAGTAGGTTTTGATACAATGGAGATGATCAAGGAAATGGAGCTGATGGGTCTTTCTGATAGTGACTTTGAAACTGAAGACGATGAAAGTGGAGAAGATGACAGTGAGGAGGATGGGGATGTAGGAGAAGATGACAGTGAGGAGGTTTAACAAATTTTATTTCACCTTTAATATGAAGTCATTAAGGAACTCTGTGAAAGGAATATGTTTGCCTTGTCTAAGCTTGCTTCACTGTTTTGACTTCAGGAATGGGTTACTGTTCTAGAGAATGAAGATGAAGACGAAGAAGATGATGATGATGATGATGATGATGATTCCGATTCTGATGAATCACTTGGAGACTGGGCAAATTTGGAAACAATGAGGAGTTGTCATCCCATGTTTTTTGCAAAGAGAATGACTGAGGTTAATTTTTTAATCTCAAATTCTTACAAAATGTGTTGTGATTTCTATTAAAAAACGATAAGCAAGATAATTACAAGCTTCATGTAATTTTCAAATTTAGGTTGCTTCAAATGATCCTGTAGATTGGATGGATCAGCCGTCTGCTGGCCTTGCTATCCAGGGACTTTTGAGTCATATCTTAGTGGAGGATTATTCAGATATCCAAAAGAAACTTGCTGATAGCAATTCTACAAGTACTAATGGAAACAAGGATCCCGTAAACTTAGAAGAGAAGCTTGAAGATATTAGTAAGGAAGGTGGTGAAGAATCTGATTCATCGCAGGTTGAGAAAACGAGAAATGTGGTAGCGTTTTACAAGCTGGAGATGATAAGAATTCAGCTTATTTCAGCACAAGGGGATCAGGTTTGTAATAAAGCTTCTCAATCTTTTTGATGTAAATTTATCCTTGTCCTTGCGAAATATTTCTCTCTTCTAATCTTAACCATTGTCGGCATATTTGAAAAACTGTTTCATACTTGTTCTTTGCTTTGTTTCATGATTGGAAAATCTCATGGTTCTCGTTTATTGAGTTTCACTTCTTATCTAGACTCTTCTTTTTGTTGCAAGCTTATGCTTAGTTAATGTCTTTAACTATTGGGAACAGACTGAAGTTAAAGTGGAAGATGTGAGAAAAGCACAGCCTGATACTATAGCTCATGCATCAGCTGGAATCATAAGCCGTTTAGAAGAATCTGGTGATGAACTAATTGAAGCACTCAAGTCTCTGTGTTGGAGACATAACGGTATTCAAGCAGAGGTAAAATAGCTACAACTTAACTCTAGTTTACGAAGTGGACTTTCAACAAGAAATTTCTGTAGGCAGGTTATGTATGAAAATCTGTTCAGAACCTTTTTTGTTTTTTCTTTGGCAGGAAGTGAAGTTGATTGGGATAGATTCCCTGGGATTTGACCTCAGGCTTTGTGCAGGAGCAAAAATTGAGTCATTGCGGTTTGCATTCTCGACAAGGGTACATTGGTTCTTTTCTTCGATGTTTTAAATTCTTGTTCCTGATCTATGATATTCAAGAAACTGTGCCAACAGAATAATTTTTGTTATAACATATCATGCAGGCAACATCAGAAGACAACGCAGAGGGACAATTAAGAGAACTGTTATTCCTGACGACACACCCATCAAACCCACAGCAACCGAAACGAACAAGTCAGAAGGAGTGTTAATGATATAGCAATCCTCTATGAATCTGCTCAGAGGAATTAGTTCCATGAACCAAAAGCCAAAGTGCAAAAGCATATCTATGGAACAAACATGAACAAATTCTTGGAGATCTAAGTTCAAGAGTAAGATCTGTGGCATCAAGCAATTTTTCAGTTGATTTTTGAACTCTCTAGTTTTGTGTTAAATTGGTGTCAAGTTTGTGGGTTACTGCTATATGCACAAATTGAGCATTGAAGTTTCAACCCATTTAATTAGAAAATGATTGCTTATGCCAAAAATCTACTCTAACCGGACCTCTGTTCTAGTATTTCTCGAACTATGTTGATCTCTTGGGTTTTTCGATTTTTTGGCTCTATGGAAATATGAAAGTTTCCCAGCGTAATAAACATTGCCTAAAGTGACCGTATCCAAACCAAAACCATCCTATGTCCAGCAAGAGTAGCTGGATCCTTAATCTGGAAATATGACTTGTCATCATAAAAAAACTTGCATACAAAGCCACACATTTAAGGTTCATAAATAGAAGAATCCAAGCACTCAGGCACCTTTAAATTTGACAAAAGAGCTTCGATAATAGACTCAAATCAATTGTTATCATCAATCAAGAAAGGAAAAACCTTTGCCATCCTGGGAAGTTACGTACAAATGCAGGTCTGTCCTTGTGGGTTGGTTCAGACGTGAGCATCTAAAGTCAATGAAGGGAAGTTTCAGTGAGTCCTTTATTCTGATTGCTGCAACTTTATACTGGATCATGATGATGTCCTTATACAAATTTGAGGAGATCTGACCTGATTCGTCCCATCGTTTTGAGGTGGATGATCATCATGTAACTTTTCATCCTGTTCACCAACCTACGACTTTTTCATTTACTCTCGTTTTATGTCTTGTAGATTTTTTTTTTTTTTTGAATACTGGAGGTTCTGAGCCGAAGTCCGTAATTTTCCTATGCCCGAAACCACACCATCGTCCCAAACGTTACTCGAACCAGCGACCTCTAAAATTCGCCTAGGGTTTTTACCAGTTGAGCTAACGACACTTGGTGTCTTGTAGAATTTTTTTTCTTTCTGTGTATAAAAAGCCTACATCATGTGGACTGAATCAAAGTATATTTTGTTTTATTACGAAACGTTAGACAAATTATGTAGCTTTGAATATTGAATGTCCGACAAAACAAAATATTAAGAAAAAAAACATAAGAGTCTCATATTTCTCCAACGATATGCATCTGGTGCAAAGTTTGTTTAAATTATGCAACTTTCTACACCATTGTTTGACTTAAGCCAGCCAATCCAAAACAAACTTTAAGCCAATTTAAGTTAAGACTAAAACAAAAGCAGGGAATTAATTTAAGACTGAAACAAAAGCATTTCCCTGTACACAAAGCCTTCTCACCAAGACACTGTTCAGGTTTCTCCTGAACCAACATTCTAATGTGCAAGATCGTCCTTTAAAACCCAGGTTGTTTCACTCCACACCCGACTGATCCTAGAGGGACCCTGAAAATGTATGACCGCTAATTAGATACACGTCAAGTCAGACAAAGGAAAATATATATATGCCGAAGAAAACATTACCGGAGTTTGAGCAAGAAACTGGTATTCTGGAACAAGAGCTGACTCGTCAAACTTTTGTCTCTGGTTCCATTGAAGGGTCAAACTTTTGTCTCTTTGCCTCTGGTATCGTTGAAGGCCATGCAAACGGACGAGTACCATGACTATTAAAACACAAACTGCTATTACACAGTGGAAGCAGCCTACGCAATTATAGTTCGTGTTACACTAATTTTACTTTCAAATGTTCAAAATATCTCTGATTTCGAATTAGGCCGATGGTTTTTGACAATTTTTTAATATAAAAAAATATATTATTTTTCGCTGTATTAATTTATGGGTCTATCTGTACTTGTATAGGGTTCATGATCGAGTCTGCAAAATATAATGACCTAATTAAATCTTATTCATTTTTTTTCATACAGGATGGACGGCCATGTAAAACACGAGTTCACCGTAAACCTTGAAATTTTTTCTAATGCGGTAAACTATTACAAAAATCTGTTTGCGGGAAACCGGACTGGAAGTTGTCTCTCTGGCAACAACCCGGTTAATCCCACATTGGAACTCAAGTTATCCAACTGTTGTGGTATTGCGGTCTTTAATACCGTGCCAGTTTCTAGTAGGTAAAATTTTGTATTTGTTTATTTTAATTTATTGTATTTATTGACTCGCAATTTTATTTATTCACTAAATTAGTGGGACAACTGGGTTAATATTGGAAACATCTAACCTAAATAATGCCATCGCCCAAGTCCAAATTTCGGAAGCTTTTGATTTTGAAACGCTTCAATATCCGAGAGGGTTTAAATTCAAGGACCCTTTCGGGTTTATTTAGACTCTTAGAGAGAAAGCTATGAATATTGAACTTTGTAAATTGGTACGTATCATATTCCTTATTTTTTTCTTGTTTAAACCAACTATTTATAGAAAACTAACCATCATCTAGTGTTATTTCGAAATCTAGAAGGTGTTCATCCTGACCATAAATTCTCCCACAAGATGACCGAATAATCTGATTATCGTGAACCTCATGGTCAATAAATATTGGGGATTATGTCTTTGTTAAGTTGCAGCCGTACCGACAGAAGTTTGTAGTCATGCGAGTCAATCAGAAGTTATCTCCCAAATATTTTGGTCCTTATAAGATCATTGATAAGTGTGGAAAGGTCGCTTATAAGTTAGAATTACCTGCAACTTCTTTGATTCACAGTGTGTTTCTGACATTTTTGACAGTTTTGGTGTTTTCCTATTTTACGATAATTCTCAATACCTTCTTTTACTATAAAGGCAATGTTTAGCCTTCGTTATTATTCATTCATGAAAATTTTTTAAGGTTTATCTCCTCTTCTCTCAACTCTGTTAAACTTGGTTTGGATATCTTCAATTTGTTAGAGCTGTTTCTTCTTTTAAGCTCTCTCGATTGGAATCCGAATTGGCGTTTTCTGAACGTTGGTTTGGTTGTTTCTTGTTAATCAATACACAGTTTTATCATTAACAAGATACAGATCAGAGAGAGGCATACCAGAAGCAGAGGAGATGGAGAGAGATAATGTAAGGGAGCGAGAAAACGATCGGCCCTGAAGGATGAAAGCTGTAGATTCATTCTTCCGATCTCTGGAGGATCGGACCTCGAGATCTCGAAATCGTGGAGCAGGAGGCGGACAGAGTTCGAGATTTTCCTGTGAAGTGGCCACAAAATTATCGGTCGTCGTCAATTAATTAAAGCGAAGAAAAACAAATGACACCTTTGGGGGTTTGAACCCAGGTCCCTAAGAAAACAAAAGAGTTATATGTAAAAGTAAAACCGAAATAATAAATTAAACAAGCACACGTATTTATTTATTCAATTATAGTACACTTTGAATATGCCATGCATGAGAATAAACAGTTTTAAAACAAACATTTGATTTATTTATATTTGATTGTAATGAATCTGTTGAATGTCAATTTTATTATTCACATATTGCTGTCGAATTTTTCAATTATATTTAGATTTTCTATATATATGTTTTTTATATTTTATATCTTGGTCTTCCTTTTCTCATTGATGGTGTTCACTTCAAATATAGTATACATAATATATATTTAGACTTAAATAACGGTTTGGAAAGTTTAAAAATTAATCAAAAAATGGAAAATGTCAACAAAAAAATTTTTTTGGTTGAAATTTCAAATTTATTGCTCAACAAAAACTCTATGTACAAAGAAAAAAAAAGATAAATAAAATAACTTACGCGATTTGGAAAAAATTAGAGATGGCTAGATGCGCCTGGACCTGGTTTCGAACTATCTACGAAGCAGACCCTCAAACTTGTGGGAGAATTTATAGTTTTAAAGAAACTATATGATTCCGAATTGCCTTTCCGATTGTGCGCGTAAGCTGATCCGATGTGATCCATTGCTTCTGATGACGGCGGGAGTTTCATAATTTCAATTTTTGTTTTGATAAAACTATATGAAGTATACAAAATTTGGAGAGTGTTCACCATAGTGACTGTTATTTTTTAGTTATAAATTTAAGAAAAAAAGAAATTATAATTAGCGCAAACGGAAAAATAAACAACTTCAAAATTCTCCCTACAACCGACCAATCTTAAATTGAACAAACTTTGGAGCAAATGTTGCTCTTTTTATTTGGATCACATTAATCATTTGCTTCTACAACCATATATTATGATATCATTAAAAAAGATACTTATTAGTAACTTAATTTGATTAATAACGATTGGTTTAAACATAACCCGAGAAAGAAAGAAGTTATCCCCTTCATTCTTCATATTCGTAATGAATGAGATTAAAAGTTATTGTTTCAAAAGTCAAAAACAAATTGTTGGATGAAGGGAATCTTTTAATATATATGGGACCGGTATGTTTGAAAAATCACTCTCTTTGGACGGTAAGGAAGTTCTTTTAAGATCCATTGCTATGGCCCTTCCCATGCATGTCTTGAGAAAACATGTCTATGAAATCAGTAATTAATGATTGTGTTTGAGTTCGAGTTTAGGTAAAGATAGTAATATAGATCAATTGGTTTAAACACAACCTGAGAAAGAAAGAGGTTATCCCCTTCATTCTTCATATTCGTAATGAATGAGATTAGGATAACAAGAAAACAAGTACAGTATCTCTTAAAAGCTACCATTAAATAGCTTCACATGATGCTGAGGTATTAGATATTTTATAGAAGGTCAATATATCGAATATCGTAGTATTTGACATTTTGTTATCTAACTATTTTATAAGGAATTAACTATTTTATTTTATTTTTCTGCTAAAACAAGATAATTCGAGCTTAATACATTGCGATAATCTTGTGAAGCAAATTCAAAGAATAAATAGGTCTCTTTTACAAATCATCCCCCATTTTGGGCTTCCCTGCTATATAGTTGCCATTAAACTTTTCAAACCATTTCTTAATTCTCTCCATAGCATAGTTATTTTTTTCAACAAATACTAATTTCTTAATCATATATAGCTCCTCTTCTTCGTTATATATACACATATATTTTTTAAGAAGTCATTCCATCATCAATCCATAATGTGAATTCTCAATTCGATAAGATAATAAAATAATAATTTTTGAATTTATGGGTTTGATAAGATAATAAGATAATAATTTTTTTGAAATCTCTATATAAATCTGTAGTCCTATTAGTACCATAAACTAATAATCATATATATATATACATATATATAAACATATATAGAATAGAATATACTAATGTATGTTTTAGTGTTTTTTTACTGAATATCACTAATAAACTATTGTATCAAAGAATTATTGTGTTGTATTTCAAATTATCGAATTGTAGTATTGTCTATTATTTCATCATCAAAATAGTTAAATTTTTATAAGTTTTTTTTATCTTCTAAATATGCACCATTTTTATTTTTATAGTTTCATAGATTGTTAAAATGGGAAAATTGAAGTCATTATCATAATTTTGAATTTATGTATAAAGTTTGCATAGTGAATTTAACAGTAGTCTTTTTTATTTATCATAAAAAAAAATTCTTCTAAATATTAAATGTTTAAGTCAAAACTACACATTTATAGCATTCAGAATATTAATTTTATGTAGATCAAATAACTTCAACTCATTTGTTTTAGAATTCTAAAATGAAATTTTAAATGATAATTTTTTGAAACTAATCACTTTATAATTTAATATTTAATATTTATTAATTTATTGATAAATTAATAACATGATAAATTAATAAAATATCAAAGTCTTAATATTATTAATTGATAGAAGTTTTACTGTACAACCCTAATTATCTCAATACAATCGAGAAAATGAAACTACAATATTAAGAATATACAAACGTAGCTTCTATAAAGATGTAAGTATATTCTCCAATAGAACACGACAAAGAAGAACAAAAAAAAAATTAAAATACAAAAACCCTCTTCGAAGTTTCGAAATAAGAAACAAGAACGGTAAAAGAATCAAAGAACGGCGGTTCCTAATTGAAGGTTTGACGGTTTGTATTTTGAGTTTCAGATTTTATGTCCAGTGTTAGTCTTTTGAGTCATATCTTAACCGCAACAGAATTGATTTTTTATATTCTATTTGTGACTCTTTTGACTTGGGCTCTCGCCACTTATCTGTACATTTGCTACAACGTCCAACTTTACAATGAAGACAACTTTAAAATGTAAGTTTCATTCATTTTCTACTCACAAATTACATAAACAAAACCTAATGAATAAGAAACTGAATCGAAATGGTGCATATGGCAGGCCAAGTTTAGGGCTTTTGGGTTGAGAATAGGGTTACGTGGGACACATCTATCGGGCCTTTTTGTTCTTTCCAGTCACCCAGTCACAAAAACCTCTACGATTCTGCCACTTGTTGGGTTGACTTCAGAGTCAAGCATCAAATATCTCATGTGGCTCGGACATATCTCCAACTTCCTCTTCCTCCTTGACGCCATTTTTTTTTACTTATCTATTGCGCCATGGTCGGTAGATTGATCGAGGTCCGTTACATCTAACCTTTTTCTTATAAATGAAATTTTCTCAATAGGGTTTATAGTTTAGAATTTATGATATTTCTTCTCGTGAAGTTATATACAAGCTCCTAAATATGTTGTTATTTATCTATATGTACGGGAAGGTGTTTGAATGGAACAAGAATTATGTGCCGAATTTAGCTGGAGTGATTGCAATTTTTATTGGAATAATGATTTGGGTGACGAGTTTACCTTACTTCAGGAGAAGAAAGTTTGAGATTTTCTTCTACACTCACCATCTCTACGTTCTTTACATAATCTTCTATGTGTTTCCTTGTGGGAGACTCGTGGTTCTGCATGATCTTGCTCAACATTTTTCTCTTCTTCATAGATCGCTACTTGAGATTCCTACAGTCAATGAAGCTATCAAGGCTTGTCTGTGCTCGGCTCTTACCTCTCGATAGCCTCGAACTCACTTTTTCCAAAATCCATGGATTGTCACACTATCTTTTTTATTACATAACTCTATTCTTTTTGGTCTTGTGTCATTTCATCGGTTTAACTTGTGAAGAAGATTCATGGGATTTCATCATAACATTAAATGGAAAAACTGAGTAAATTATGACCTTCTGAATAATTCTTTTTAAAATGATTTGGATGATTTGTGTCAAATGAATTATTAGTTCATGAGCTGTGGTGTTAGGATGATATAGTTTTTTTGATGGTTTGATATTTTGAAAAATGATAATAGTTTTTTTTGGATGATTTGAATTCAAGGAAAACTGAGTTAACTCATGAAATAGTACTACATCATGATGAGAGAAGTATATAGTTTGTTCAATATGACATCACTAGGTCACTAGCATTTGCACTTTGGCACTTTGGGTGTAGTCCACAGGCTTCAATCCACAAAGATTTTTGTTATTCCGTTTTTTTGTACCTTTAACTCTTGAATAAATGTAACTAATTATAATCATGGTGGACATTGCAGGGCTTCATTATAAAACAACAAGTATACTATTTATACATGTTCCAATCATTACCAAGCTCCAATGGCATCCCTTTTCAATAACTTCAACAAGCAATTTAGAGGAAGATATATAAACTAAGCGTTGTCATCAGAGGCCAAGGAACTTGGACTCAAAAGCTTTACAACCATATCTTTTCTTCTTCTACCGATTCTGTCGAAGTCTCGACTGAAGGACCTTATGGCCCTACCTCCTCCGATTTCTTAAGACATGACTCTCTAATACTAGTGAGTGGCGGAAGCGGAATCGCGCCTTTCATTTCAATCATCAGAAAAATCATTTTCCAGAGTAAAACCAGAGAACAAAACTACCAGATCTTCTTCTTGTTTGCTCCTTCAAACACTACCAAGATCTTTCCCTTTTAGACCTAATCTTCCCTCCCTCAGGCATCTCAGTCTGAGACATTTCTAAGTTGAAACTTCAATTGAAGCCTACGTAATAAGGGATACCGAGCAGTCAAAAACAACAATATCCGATGATAGCAATCATTTGAAGACGAAATGGTTCAAACCAAATGATAAAGATATTAGATATAAAAAGGCTTTTAAACTGCGTGATCTTGGTGCTTTGCAATATTTTCTCGGTCTGGAAATTGCAAGGTCAAAGTCTGGTATCTCTGTTTGTCAGCGTAAGTATGCCTTGGAATTGTTGGAAGAAACAGGCTTACTAGGTTGTAAACCGTCAAGTATCCCTATGGAACCGAGTATTAAACTCATGAGTGAAGAAGAAGAAAGAGTTTGTTAATCTTGTTTATTCATCTTAAGTGTCATTAAGAGTGTACAATGTGTTTTATATAGTAAGCTAATATTGAACCATCCGGTTTATAGTATACCGGTGGTTTACATGATCAATTCTTATATCTAATAAAAGACTCACCCATCTCACATGTTCTTGGATCCAACAACTTCATATGGCTTGGAATTGTGATCTTATCATCATTTGCAATGTTTCTAATCCTCATAGCCATCGTCATGCGCTATTATATCTACCCTATCGACCTTAACACAGGAAGTATCTACAACTTCACTTATAGATCACTTTGGGACATGTTTCTTGGATGTGTCTGCATTTTCATTGCCTCCAGTGTTGTTTTCTTGTGGCGCAAGAATCAAAACAACGAGGGACATCATGATTCGGAAAACCAGATACAGAGCGTCGTAGACTTTCAGACACCTATATCTTTTCCATCTTCGTGGTTTTGTAGTAGCACCGAGAGAGAGCTGGAGAGCATCCCGTATCAGTCTATAGTGCAGGCCACTAATGTTCACTTCGGCTCTAAACCTAATCTACAGAGTAAGTCATCTAGTATCAGATACATGACACAAATTCAATAGTAAATTTTGAACAAACGATATCGTTTTTGCAGAGATACTGTTTGAGGCAGAAGGTTCAAAAGATGTGGGCGTAATTGTCTGTGGACCAAGAAAGCTGAGGCATGAGGTGGCAAGGATCTGTGCCTCTGGTTTGGCTAAAAATCTTCACTTTGAGGCAATTAGCTTCAACTGGTGATCTTTCCCAATTTCTCAGCTTCGATTTTTGTTTTAAAATTGTTTTGGGTGCTTGCTTGACAAACAAGAAATGCTTTGCTACAATGTTCGATACCTTTTGCATCATCGTCGATCGTCATTCTCGGTTATAGCGTTTTGATGAGATTTGATCCTTCTCAACGATGCATATCTGTTTTTATTGGAGTAATTAGTTTAGGGAGTATACAAATGGTTAAGTTAACCAATCTCCCTAAACCAATATCTCCAATAGCCATTTCATCCAACCAAACAATATCATTCATAAAGCAAACTGAAATAATAAAAATACAACATAAATTAAAATTCATCCTCTCAATGAGGATATGAATCACACAAACACAAAGTGATCTGACCCAAGAGAGCCACTTATTTCCACAACATAAAACCGAGAAAGTAACAGCCACTTGTACATGTAGTATTGGTCGGATCAAATGGGTATTTTGTCGAGGAACAGAGAAACCACATAATCTTTCATCAACTCAGGTTGCGTGAATATATCAGTCTTCTTGTAGAAAACCTCCATGACCCTCGAGAGGTTTAGGAATCGCATGACGACAGGGAAAGAAAATTGACAAGGCTTTGTCATCAGTTCTTGGTTTATAGTTTTCCATGAGTCCGATACCATGACCTTGATTTCTTCTCTGGCTTCCTCCCATGAAACACCATATTGTTTCATATAACAATCAATGGCTGTCACTATATGCTTTCTTTTATGCTCAAACTGCATTAGTTGGACCACAAGATTGACTATTAATTAATTATTGCAAAGATTTTTTTTTTTTGAGAAATAGATTTAACTTTAACCCAAAAAAAATGAATCTTTTTTTCTTTGAAGTTAGGATCTCAAATTTTGATTGTGATCTTAACTTTTTCTCATGCTAAACTCCTAAATTATTATTACACACAAATAGTTTGTTTAAAAAGCTTATATCATACATTTTTAGACCAGTCCATTTTATTTAGTTTGAATCAACAAAATGTTTTTCTTTAAAGTATTTTAAATTAAATATGTCATTGCAATCAACCAATCAACTAATTGCTTATTTTTATCAATTAATTGCTTATATTTATTTAATTCAATTAATCAATCAACTACAGTATATATATATAGATAAAAAAATTATATATATATATATATATTTAGTTGATTCACAATATACTGTTTATTAGTTAGAATATATATATATATATATATATATTTACCTCGCAGCTTGCAATGTCATTACAAAAGCGGCCTATTAATGACGAAGCCACCAGAAGTGGTGGGAAAGTGGTTAACCATTCAAGCACATCAAGTGTGCCGTCATCCACCTTTCCTAGAAAGGAAACTGTTGACAATGCTAAAAAACTCGCCGAATAAACTCCATTTTCTCTGTACTCGTCAAATGTAGCCACGTAGTCTTCGTTCAACCATTTGGCCTCTTGAATATATGATTTAGCCGTTACTATCATCTGGTCATGAACACCAAGATATATATATAGATTCAAGATACATGAACACATGCATATGATTACTTTACTTACTACTGCTTCTATACTTTTTCAATAGAATATATGTTATTATAAATAAGTATTTTCAATTGTTATACCGAGTTTTTGGCATAGATGCCATATCCTGGCCTTCCTTCCTTCTCCATCTCCTCCTCAAGTTTATCAAAGAATTCTAACACAACACAGTGAATGTATTTCATGCTCTCTTGGAGCCCTTCAATACCACTAGGATTCCACCTTAGCAACGCGTCTGTAAATGGCTCGAGTTCTTCAATCGTGCCATAAGCATCATATGTATCATCAACTAGCGTCAAGACAATAATAAGTGTGGCAAATTTAATCCTTGCTTCTGAATAACAGGGTTCAAAGTGCACTCCAACTGC
>CM051378.1:15008093-15033093 GCA_028015245.1 Cardamine occulta | reverse complement strand
CCACAAGTAGCTTTCAAACGTCCTATTCCTTGCATACGGCAATTTGGACTCGAGGTTTAGATTATTGTACCACCTAGAACATATCAAAATTACTCAACCATTAAATTACTCCATGTTTAATTTCATAAAGAAGTATCTTAGATTGATAAAATGTGTAGCTAGAAATGGTACCTAAAGACTTGACCAAGCTCTTCGCGGTATAACATTTGAAGTAGATTAAAATCAACCTTAGCAAATTCAAGCAAAGTTTGGTCGTGGGAATCTTCTTTTTCATAGTATGAGATATATTGTCTTGTCTCTATCCTTGAGATACCCCTAGGGTATGCATGCTTGAGGGCATTCTTGATTCGGACTGCTAGATGAGGACTAGATCGAGAAGCAATATCTTCCAAAAGAGACCTAGAGAAAACGAGAGCTTCATCAAGAATATCTTCGCCATGTGTGCTCCATTGCGCAGCTTCATAAAGGCATAGCAAACCTCTTGCATCCTCGGCTAGGTGCTCCTTGAACTCTCCATCCTTGTTCTTGAACTTGTCAAACACATCTTCAGATCATGTACATATATAGAAAGTTTAGTGAATCAATAGCAAGCCTCAAAATGATAATGTTCAATGATATTTCCTTCCGCTTTGAACCTTAATTTAAATTTTATTCTAATATTCTCAAATCCCCAATATAATTTTTGACTGCAATTTTCACTTGATTTTTGTTAACTGACTTTTGTCGACTTCTTGCAATTTTACAGATATATATAACACTAGCCGAATACACCCACTTTTGTAGTTATTTGCTTACAACTAACAAGTAAACTTTTGAAAATAGTAAATTTAAAAATACACTAAACATTTCTAAAATTTTGAAAAGTACACTATATTTTATAGAACTTCAAAATAGAATTTTGAGAGTGAAAAGTACCAAAATATAATTATTTGATTTCAAATATTATCTATATTTCATGTTCGTCAATTTATATTATACTTTTATCGACTTATTTATTCTAGATACTTACATTTTTTACTGACTTGCTTAATTAGACTACCAACTTATAATTATATCTTTATGTTATGTTGGTCGATTAATATTTTATTTTGATCAACTTATTTATTAAACATAAAATTATATTATTTATTAAGTTATCAAATTTACAGACACATTTAATATAATTTTAGCTTTGATTTATATTTCTCTTAGCTGAGTTAAATGGAGCAATCCACCTCAACTATATGAGTTCAAACGGGATCCAATTAAACTTGTTGGCTCTTCATTTGTCAACCCAAAAAATTGTAAAACTTCATTAAACATCACTACCTATTAATATCTTCACAATTCAACATATCAAATTAAAATGTCGGGTTTTATTTAGTAAACCGGTAATTATGTTTTATTAAACCATAATTACTGGTTTTGATCTGGATTGTTTAATAAAACATGGTTGCCAGTTTACTAAATAAAATTGAGATTTTAATTTGATATTAAATTGTAAAGATATTAATAAATCATGATATTTAATGAAGTTTTAGAACTTTTTGGGTTGGTAAATGAAGAGCCAGCAAGTCTGCATGTATCCAGTTTGAACTCATACAGTGGAGTTTGGATTGCTACACAACCCTTCTTAGTTTTCAAAATTTTAAATTTTTACATTTCTATCTCAACTTCAAAAATATACTTTTGTGATGGGGCTCATGATGTTTTTTACTAAACATTAACTTAATTTTTTTTTTAATTTTCTTTAGATTTTGTTCTTGAGGATGGAAACATCACTCAAATAAATATTAACTATATTTCTAAATTAATCAGGATATGTAACGTAGTGGTTTGTAATAGTATTCACCACTTGAGTTTAGACTCGGTAATATGCATGTCATTGATATGGTTGTGAAACTACTACAAATCACCAGAAGACAAGAAAACATGTATGATGTATCAATCAAAAAATTCAAATACATACATCATTCTAAGACAGTAAAAAGTACTAATTAGAATGATAATTTTTAAATAATTTACTTACCGGTAGCGAGTTTATAGCCGAACTGCCTAAAAACTTGGAAGACAAGAGCAACGGTGTATAAACCGGACTCATTGTCTCTTATCATCTCTATGAAATCATGACAGCCAAACATCGCTTCCAGCTGCATAAAGATTTCATGTTCAAAGTGATAGGAGACACCGAGGCGACACAGAGAATCAATGAATTTGATGTTCTCAATTGGATTTTCTCTTGAAGCCATTAACGATTCCATCACGGTTTCCTTTAAGTGAACGCAGTTTCTCTTTGTTTCTCTCACTATCCTGTACTTAATAGCACGAGAGTTACATCATTTAGAATATTCTCAATATGTTTTATGAATTTTTTTTGTAGAGGTGTACCAACCAGATCTAAAACCGAGAAAGTTGTCAAGGGATCTTCCCATATATTCACCGGAAAATCCGCTAATGGGCGATCAACTTCCTCACTCTTACCCACGGACAAATTATGTATCAATTCCATACTTTTAAGTTTTTCTTTTTCTTTAGAGTGTATTTATAGGTACAATCAGTGCTCAAAGTTTTCTTAGAGCCTTGATATGTCTATGGTTGCACACTTGCACTAGTTGTATGTATTTATAGAGTCATAGAATGAAAAAGGCTGGTTATTAAAATATGAATTATTTAGATTATGTTAAGTTAAATTTTAACAAATAACAGAAATTGATAGTTGTCAATAAAATGTAAAATATAAATAGAAGTAAACAAACACAAATGTTCGATACTGATCAAACAATTAAATGATCGACATTCACTTAGTTTGAGCTTAACCATGTTTTTTTAGTATTATATTTTTTAATGGAGACAATTTTATAGTCCCTTAGAAGTAAGTATCGTTTTAAAAATAATTTTTTGTTTTTAATTAAGTGTCGTTTTAGAATTTCAAGGAAAATATTTGCTAAAAATTACCATTTATCCCTACAATTTTAATGTATTGACCAAGAATTTTTTATAAAATATATTAATAAGGTGTAGAAAAGAAAATTTTATTATTTTTTTAATTTACGTGAAATTAGTTAAAATAACACTTATTTATTAACAGATAAATATGAAAAATATCAAATGGGCTATCTAGGTATAATAGATTTACGAGGTACATTTATTAAGAGTAATATTTTTAACTTTAAAAGGGCTATCTAGGTATAAATACATGGAACGCTAAATTGTTTTAATAAACTAACAGTGGTTATATAATTATTAGTTAGATATCAAAAGATTTAACTAGAAAATATCATAAAGATATTCAAATCGAGTTAACTTGGTACAACCTTTAAACGCTAACTAACTACTTAAACCAATAATACTTATTGTTTACCAATAATATAAGGGAAAATATCATAAAAAAAACCTCCAACTTAATACTATTTTCCAACTAAAACATCCAATTTTTTGTGTTTCCACATAAAACCTTCAATTAAATTATTTTTCTAAAACAAACCTTAAAATAATCTAAAATATGCATGAGATTAAGTTGACTAACGGTCAACGTTAGTTTCATCTAACACTGTTAACAACAATAATTTTGTGTCAAAAAATATTATTTTTCTATTTAAATAGAAAAAGCTAAAAATCTAATTAGAAAAACTAAATAAAATAAGAAAAAATTATGTCTTCTAAATAAAGAAAAATATAATTATCTTCAATTATTTTTTCTAACAAAAATTTGTTTTTTATTTATTTAGCTTTTTAATTAAATAAAAATACAAATTTCTAAACAAAAGAAATAATCTTTTTAATTAAATAAATAAAATATATAATTTCCAGAAAAATAGGAAAAAAAAATTAATTGATTATAATATTAACAGTAAAGATTAATTAAAATTCAACATTATAAATATTGATTAAATTAATATTGTTATATAATTTAGCATTAACAATGCTAGCAAATAAGAAAAGAAAAATAAATTAATTGCTTATAATATAAAAGTTATGTTAACATTTTTAATATAACAATAGTATTAATAATATTGTTTTATTATGTTACTGTTGCGTTAATTTTTGTTAATAATATAAATAAAATTATTTATTTTTATCTAAAATTATGAAAATATATTATAACAATAAAACTTATTTTATCTAAATAAAAACTATTTTCTAAATATATATTTTTAATATAACAGTGTTCTTATTTTTTGAAACTACATTTGTAAACATTTTTTCTCTAGTTTGAACCATCAATTATGGAGTGAGTTTCTAATATTAATGTTTGGTTGGTAAGAAAAAATTAATATTTTTATTATTGTAAATATAACATTAACTAATGTAATATTCATTTTTGTTTAATAATTTTTATTTAGAGAAAGTAATTTTTATTGTTAATAATAAACAAATATTAGTTTTATTATGTTAACATTTTTAAAAAATATTATTTTATATTATTTTTTGTTTTATTTTATTTTTACTTAGTTTTTGTTTTTTCGTTATGATTTTTCATTTTTATCTAATTAAATTGAAAAATAATAATTGTTTAACAAAATAAATTGATTTTTTTAACGGTGTTAAATGTTGACCGTTAGTCAACCCAACCTTACGCAGATTTTAGATTTTTTGAATGTTTGTTTTGGAAAAATAATTTAGTCGGAGGTTTTAAATGGGAACACAAAATGTTGGATGTTTAAGTTGGAAAAATGTTCAAAATTGAAGGTTTTTTATGGTATTTTCCCATAATATAATAACTATATATTTAGTCAAATAACGAATGTTTAGAAAAATGATTATTAAAATTCTAAATTTAGCTAGAGAAATAATGAAGGTATTTCATTCAACTTCATTTAACTTGGTATGAGTTTTAAATGCGTACTATTTACTTAGGCCAATAATACGTTAAGGGTTTTACAATAATAAAGAACGGTATAATGAAACGCTAACTAATTATTCAGACTGGTAAATGGTTACTTATCGGTTTACTACTAATATGATGATAACTATATACTCATCAGTTTTCTATTGGCATTTCTTATAATTTCCCATTTTAAAATATGGTTACTAACCAAAACTTTTATGAAAAAAACACATGAAAATAAAAAACGCACTTGTGTGACGATTCACTAGCTTGATTTTTCCCAGAAAATTGTAATACTCTCTATGTTTCATATTAAGTGTAATTTTAGGGTTTTAAATTTGTTTCAGTATAAATGTTGGTTTGTGTTTTCAATGCATTAATTTGACAAAATTTCTAGTATTATCCCTATTGGTTTAATGTATTGATTAATAAAAAAAATAATATGATATATTACTGAGAGATAAAATAGATAAACTTATGTTTTTTCTTAATTAGTATGCAAAATTCTTAAACTAATAAAATGAAACAGAAGAAATATTTAAACTAACTTAAAAGCATAATGGTTTCCTTGCATTAAAAGCAGGGTTACTTGGATCGCTAAAGTTCTTTGTTGGTACTCTCTTCTTCTTTAGGTAGCATGAAAACTCTTGAACGACTATTCTCTTTGTTGCACCGAAATATTTTTCTTTGTTAAGGGATTATTGTAACGAAACTTGAAGCGAACCTCGCAAGTTTAATTTTTAAGAGTTTAAGGCTTTCTTCTTTGATTTTTGGTATAAAAATTAGATCCGTAAAATGCTACTAAAAGATTTTTTGTTTAAGATTAAATATCGTTTTAGATTTTCAAAACATATATTTGATAATATTTACAGTTTTATTTTTCATGTATTAATTTATTAACCAATGAAAAAATTGATAGATAATATTAATGAAGAGTAAAACATAAAATTTAATAGTTTTCTTTAATATGTATAAAAACATCTAAAACCATATTTATTTTAAAACAGATGGAGTATTTGATAATCGATAACCCTTCAAAGATGGTGGTATTAAAGCATCTCCCAGAGACCCATATTATAATGATTATAGGCTCCTTGTGGAACAGTGAAAGAGTAGGATATCATTTAGAAGATAGATTCCCATGCACGGTCTCTAGGATGAGTTTCTGACTAATAATAATAATAATAAAAAAAAAGAATCATCTCTCAATTGAGAAATCCAAAGAAAACTGATAAGCTACTATTGAGACAATTGTATCTTTTTTTTATTAAACATTTAATTAAACAATTAAATTATATGATTGATAATACTATTTTATTAAGTGGAGATTAAGAGCACCTCCAATAAAGGTTCTAAGATAACAGTTCTAAACTTTTTTATTAATAAAAAAATAAAAAGTGTGTGTGAGAAAGAGAGGAGTTTAGAACTCATATCTAAAGTTTCTTATTTTAGAACCCCATTTGAGAGGTTATCAAAGGAATTCTACACTTGTCTTTCATTTATTGGATTATTTTTTTTATTTAATTAAATTATACTAAAAATAGAAAAATACTTGGATTCACCCCTTATTCACCTCTTCCTTCTCTAACCAATAAAATTATGCCATATAATATTATATTAAAATAAATAATTAAACAAATAAAAAAATAAAAAATTTTAACCTTTCGGTTTGCTTAGCTGTATCATTTAGGGTATATAGTTTTATATTTTTAATTTATTTATTTTTAATTATTATTTTTATTTAAATAATAAATTAAAACTAAATAAATTAAACAAATTAAATATTTAAAAATCTTAGCCCTTGGGTTCGCTAGGTTGTATACCTTAGGGTATAGTTTTATATGTTTTGTTTATTTAGTTTTAATTTATTATTTTTATTTAAATAATAAATTAAAATTAAATAAATTAAAAAATTAAAAATTCTAACCCTTGGGTTCGCTGAGTTGTAATTCTTAGGGTATAGTTTTATATGTTTTCTTCATTTAGTTTTAATTTATTATTATTTTTAAGTATAATATTACTTGAATAATCTTATTGGATGAGTTTTCTTAATTTATTTGATTTTCTAAATTTATTTTATTTATTTCATTTGTTTAATTGTAATTTTAATTTATTTTTTGTTTAAATATAATCTTAGTTGACATACTTTTATTGATTAGATTTAAGAAAAGTGATTAATAATTTAATTTAATTGTTTTATTATAAAAAAGCTATTAATAATTAATTGATTAGATTTAGAAAAAATAATTAATGATAATATTACATGTCATATTTTGATTGGTTAAAGAAAGAGGAGGTAAACAAAAAGGTTTAGGGGTGAACCCAAGTATTGTTCCTAAAATTATGATTATTTAGATTTGTTAGAACCCCTCATAGCTTCTTAACCATTAGAGATGGTCTAAGGCTCTGATTGGTAATTTGGGAGTATTTGGGCAGAAAAAAATTCAGAGTAACTAAGTTTCAAAAAATATATACAGTAAAAAGAAGAAAAAAAAAAAGTGGAGTAATTATGTACTCCATTGAAAACAGGTTAAAAAAATCAATCAATTTGCTTTGTTAGTAACAGTAACTACCATAAACAATGAAAAAATAATTTATTTATTTTTAACTTAATTTAACTGAGTGTAATTAATCTTTTAGCTGAAAATTGTAGGCTAAAAAATATTTCCAATCACACTCTAAAAAGTCTCTAAGAGCATCATTATCGGAGATCCATACACACGGAGTCTTCCAATTTTTTTTTTTTTTAATTAATTTTTTATTACGATTTAATCACGTCATGACATTACTAAACCTGAAGATCACAGAAAGGGGTCAATGTTTTTGTGACATGTGGTGACTCTCATTTAAAAACACCTTCTTTAAATATACAATCCACATGGTCTAACCGATGAATATCGTCTTATCTTTTTGGTCCAAACTCCAAAAACATAAATATGGTCCAAACTCCAATTTGGAGCAGATAATTCAAAGTACTGGTCCCAGTTGTACAGGGAACATCTCTTTTTTGGGACATGCATTTATGTTTTTCTTTGGTTTCAATTTTAGCATGTTAACGATGTTTTATTTTTAGAAAAAAGAGAAATTTAAATTATATATTAAAAAAACAAATTCGCAATCTTAGATAAATAATTGAATGCACAATTGAACGAAAGCTTTAACTTAAAGACAATCTTAAATAAACAGTTTTAGTTTTTATTTTCCTAGAAAAATGATCGTCAGCTATACTAACTCACTAATTATAGCTCAATTGGCCATAAATCTAAAACTAAATTTTGTTTATAATATAAAATTACATAAAATAAGAATAATAGTGCACAAACTAAATTACAACCTACAAGTAAAATACCAAGTTGTATAAAATTTTATTTTAATGTTATGTAATAATTCATGAGGAAGTTATAAAAATATAATTGAAAATATTATTAAAATATAAATTTAGGGAATAAAATGAAAAACAAGAAAGTTGAAGAATAAAATATTTTTTAAAAAAACATGAAACCTCAAAATTTGAATTGTTTTTGGAAAGAATAAAATAAGATTTTAAGGTTGATTTTGGAAATGCTCTTAGAGATGCTCTTAAGTCTTAAGAATGAAATTATTCCGAAGTAAACTAGAAAATAATCGAAATAACAAGCAAGGGTTTTTTTGGATAAAATAAAAAAGTTGTACAACTATGTTTTTTTATCACCGCCCCAAAAGTTAAATATCAACGCAGATTTTTGTCAGACTAAAATATCGAAGATGATAAGGCAGTAAGGAGCACCATGTCTCTTTATGATGGGTTTTAAGATTTGGCTGCCGCCTGTATTAAGTGGACCGACCACTGATGGCTATTTAAAAACTGTGGTTCCTTTTTTTTTAATATCAAATTCCATAAAATTACATTAATTATTTAGTGATTTTTACTAAAATACATAAAATTTTGAAGATATTAAAAAATACATGAATTAATTTGTTTTTTTTTTCATTATAGTACACCAAATTTTAATTTATATTTATTTAACAGTCAAAAATTGACGGAAAATAATATTCGTTAAAACAATTAATCAAAATAAATATTTTTAAAAATTCAAAAACAATTCCTAAAAATATCTAAATTCCAAAAATAAAATACCTAGTTCTCATATTCATAATCAGCCCAAAACATTTCCTAAAATTATTTAAAATTGTAAATAATTCTAAAAATCAACATTGTAAATAAATGCAAAATATCTTTCACATATCATACCATTAAAGAACATGTTAACTTATTATATATATATATATATTATATATTATATTATTTACATTCAAAACTACTCATAACAAATAATACAACTTATTATGTTAGTACATGGCACACATAGTTATTATCTAAGTAAAATGGTAAATCATAAATCATAAACCATAACTCATACAACTATATAGTTACAAAATATTATACTATTTTCATGAAAGTATATATAAAAAATAATGGTAACTTTATTATTGAAATTTTATGAATCTAAAATTTATATTTGAAGTTTTAGAGTTTTTAAAGAGTATTAAGAGTTTTATCTTTTTGGGATTTTTATTTATGAATTCAAAATTTTACAAGTTTAATTTTTATTTATTATTTACAATCTCTTAGAATTAATTTTTGGATTTATATAATAATTTTTTATCTAGTAGTTTTTTCTCGAATGTTGCTGAATATTAAATGGATACAATTTAAAAGTTGGGTATTATAACAAAATAAAAATTAATTCATTTTGGTATCCAAAAAGTTCAATGCATTTGAGTGAAAAACGAATAGTTGTTGTATTTTGATACGGAATAATAGTTTTGGTGATTTTACTTTTTAGCATTATACGTTAGTTTTGGGTCTTTACCTTTATTAATTAAGTTAGATGTTTTCCTTTTTACATCAGGATTATAACTCAATGTCTTGTGGTCTATATAAGGGTCTTTGGTATTAATGAGAAACTTAACTTCCAAGAATTAACCTTAATCTCCATGAGAATTAGGGTTAAGAGGAAATTTTTCTCTAAGATATTCATCTTTTCTTTGATTAATCACGGCTCCAATATCTAGGAATCAAGCAAAAGTTTTGGCTCATATCAACTTGGTATCAGAGCCGAACGATTCAATGGGAGAGAGCGAATCCGTAGCAGCGTTATTCGCAAAACTGATGAAGCGTCGATTAAAACCCTTCAAGAGACTGCAGAAAAACAACAGGAAGCGATTGATTTTATTTCTACCACAACAGCGCTAGAAGCTGTCGCTACATCACACACAGAGGACATGGAACAACTCAGAGAAGAGAAAACGTTTCAAAAAGAGCTGATGTTAAAAGATATAGTGTCAGGTCAGTTATCAAAATCAACAGAAAAATCTGGTCAGAGCTCCGAACCAGGTGCGAAGAATAAGGCAAAACAACACAATGAGGGGTTGTTAGCTGGTAATAAGGCCTTAATACGCATGGAGAGAAAAATCACATATTCAGGAGGACCTTGGCCAATGAGATAAATGGTAAAAGAGCGTAGTCACCGCAAGAGTGATGGAGGAGGAGACTGGACGGTGAGGCAAATCAGAGCACTTACGGAAGAAGGTCATCTAGGTTACACAATGGGGAACTCACGCCTAACCGGAGTAGAGGGAGAAGGGAGCAAGGCAATTGTATGTACTGTACCACCATCTAAAATGGAGTTTCCTCCATATGACAGAACCACCAACGCTATTGAATGGCTACAAAAGTGTGAGAACTAATTTGAGAATCAAGGAGTAATCAACGATGCAGCAAAAGTGCGTCAGGCCACTCTTGTGCTAACTGGGCAGGCACACAATTGGCATAAAAACCTTTGGCGTTTGGTTACTCATAGGTTGGGATGGGTCGAATTTAAGAGAATTTGTAAAAGTCGTTTTGGGAAAGCCGACGATGTTAATCCGGTGGGAGAATTGTGTAACCTGCGGAACACGGAGACTGTTGACGAGTATTGCAGCATGTTTGAAGATTGTTTGCTAGGAAAAACAACGTTAACAGGGGATCAACAACTATGGCAATTTTGTGCAGGGTTAACAGACAATTTGAGAAGGAAGTAGAGTATCTCCGTTCCGAGACAATCTTTGAAGCTATGGAGTATACACGGGACAATGAATACAAGATTGATGGCGACAAGCGGACACCTACATTTGGAAGATATCTAGCACCGCCAGCTCGACAATCAGTCATGTTATCTAAGTCAATAGTGACAGGAAACCGCGTGAGCCAATGTGGAAAAGATGAGGAAGCTCCACTGCCTCGACAAACAGAAGCAAAACAAGATCCTAAAAAGCCGTTTTGGAAAGAGTTAACTAGTGCAGAAATGGTGGAGCGAAGGGCAAAAGGTCTATCTTTCAATTGTGATGAATTTTACACACCATGACATGTATGCAGACCGGCTCTTTTTCAAATCATGCCACTCATGGATGCGGATGATAAAGAAGATGAGCCTTTCAAGGAAGAAGACCTGCATGAATTTGTTGGTGGATGCGGAGAAGCTGCTAGAGGCAGACCCAGAGTTGGAGCTTGAGGACAAGCTCCAAGTCGAGGAGGGAAGTAATGATATGGAATACTAGTTTTGGTGATTTTAATTTTTAGCATTATATGTTAGTTTTGGGTCTTTACCTTTATTAATTAAGTTAGATGTTTTTCTTTTTACATTAGGATTATAACTCAATGTCTCGTGGCCTATATAAGGGTCTTTGGTATTAATGAGAAACTTATTTCCAAGAATTAACTTTAATCTTCAAGAGAAAATTAGGGTTAAGAAGAAGCTTGTTCTAAGCTATTAATCTTTTATTTGATTAATCACGACTCCAATAACTAGGAATCAAGCAAAGGTTTTGACTCATATCATATTTTTATGGAATTGAAAAGCATACGAACAATTTAACAAGGTTTCTAAGCATTATTGTAATGCCTCGACAATCACTGTTTATGGGTCTTCACGCCTTTTCTCGGCCCATGGGTTTTATCTTCGTTCGATGGTTGGTGTGTTATTTTAGAAAAATTTAAAGATTTGCTATTGTCCTTACAAATCACCACAAGATCTTTTTCTATGTTTTGTTTCACTTACTGGAAATCACTTCCCATTAGATCACGAACTCTTAAACTACTCAAACTCAAACATGCTTAACATTTTAGTTGATTAATTACAGGATTTTATAGTTGAGAGTTCTCAATCTTCTAAATTTTTCTATATAAAAGTGACATAGATTCCTAGATTCATCACTAAATCTATTACTATGAAAGTTGAGAACACTCTGCAGCCTCTGCGACATAAGCACATACAAAATTAACAGAGCTAATATTATCAAAGACGACTCTTCATATCGATATTTAGAATAGCTAGGAGTTCCACCAGAATGTACTTACGAAACCCAAACCATCATTATACGGGCCACTCGGAGGCAGTATGTGATTAATGGGTTTATTTGAACCCAATAAAATTTTGAAAATTAGCTTTATTATTAAGAGGCTTAGACCATGAATGTTTAAAAGTTTTTAAGTGGTTTTTAGATTATAGATTTTGTTTTTTAGATTCTAACTTTTTGATTTTGGTTTTTAGATTTTTCAAAAAAAAATAAAGGGAAAATTTGGAAAACATTCTCTTTATCTTGATTGGATAATTAAGTGGTTTTTGAAAAATCAAAAACTAAAAAACATAGTAGAAACTACTACCCCAGCCAAACACAAATACAGTAAAACCTCTATAAATTAATAATGTTGGGACCATGATATTTTATTAATTTATAGTGATATTAATTTATCTATAAATTAATAAATATTAATTTATAGTATAAAATAATATTTATTCATTTATAGAGATTTTTTTTGTCAAAAATTTAAAAAAACAAATTAAAAAAATTTGATCTAAATAAAATTAATGTATTGGATAATATAAATTTTAATAGTTTTGGACTTGAAAGTTTAAAATTTAAAAGAAATTTTAATTATTTTGTTAATAAATAACAAAGATTTAGATGAATTCACTTATATAAAAAATTAAAATAAATTTTAAATTTATGATTAGTAACCTTAATTGTTGCATTTAAACAGTCTATACAACTATTGAAATAAAAATTATGCATATTTATAATTTAAAAATTTATAGAAAAGTTTGTTTTATTTTATGAAAATTTTATTTTCATTATAACAATAAGATATTTTAAAATACAACATAATATTTTTATATATAAGAAAAGTTATTTATGAGTTCTAACATAAATTCATAAAAACAAAATTATATTGTCTTTATATATATATATAAATTTACATGATTATTAATTTATGTTATTAATAAAACCATATATTTACATAGAGATTCTAAAAAAAATATTATCTTATTATCTTATCAAATTTTATTCATTTTTAAACCAGTCCAACTTGAGACCAGCAAATTTTATTAATTTATAATGTTTATTAATTTATTGAATATTAATTTATAGAGGTTCTACTGTATTGACCTCTGTGAATATTATTTTGATATTTTATTAATTTATAGTGATATTAATTTATAGTATAAAATAATATTTATTCATTTATAGAGATTTTTTTTGTCAAAAATTAAAAAAAAAACAAATTAAAAATTTTTGATCTAAATAAAATTAATGTATTGGATAATATAAATTTTAATAGTTTTGGACTTGAAAGTTTAAAATTTAAAAGAAAATTTAATTATTTTGTTAATAAATAACAAAGACTTAGATGAATTCACTTATATAAAAAATTAAAATAAATTTTAAATTTATGATTAGTAACCTTAATTGTTGCATTTAAACAGTCTATACAACTATTGAAATAAAAATTATGCATATTTATAATTTAAAAATTTATAGAAAAGTTTGTTTTATTTTATGAAAAAATTATTTTCATTATAACAATAAGATATTTTAAAATACAACATATTATTTTTTATATAAAAAAGTTATTTATGAGTTCTAACATAAATTCATAAAAACAAAATTATATTGTCTTTATATATATATATATATATAAATTTACATGATTATTAATTTATGTTATTAATAAAACCATATATTTACATAGAAATTCTAAAAAAATATTATCTTATTATCTTATCGAATTTTGTTCATTTTTAAACCGGTCCGACTTGAGACCAACAAATTTTATTAATTTATAGTGTTTATTAATTTATCGAATTTTAATTTATAGAGGTTTCTTCTGTATTGACCTCTGTGAATATTATTTTGATATAAATAGAAGCCCAATAATTATTTATCTCATAAATAATTTTAATGCCCAGTAAAATTTATGAAAAGTGAAAAAGCCCCATTAACATGACCCATTAAAAATTAACCTAACTTCTTAATAACTTTTTTTTGTCAATCACGTCAGAATTCCAAAATCATTTTGTTTTCCTTTCAATTTGACAAGTCAAACCATAACTGTGAAGCCTGTAAGCCTCCATCCATGACTTCTAGTAAACAAAAAAGAAACGTTGTATGCTTGTATTACATAGCGAAAATACACAAGTGATTTTATCACCAAGACACCAACATAAATTGTTTCTAAGTTTCATCAATACATATATTAATATTTTTTGTATAGTTAGAATAGAAATTACTAATAATTTAGATGAATTCATAAAGATTGTCTGTTTAGATCTAGTATTGGTGATGTATTTTTAAATGATCGTCTCATTTGTTATATTGAAAAACATGTGCTTGATTATGTGTCAAACAAAACAGTGATCAAACGATTCTAAAATGGTAAAAGATATCTTTAAACTTTAGATTTGTCATTTGTGATGATATTTTCATGGTTTTAATACAATATGCATTTTTCGTTAAATTTAATTTGAACCCAATGAATAGATATTCTGCCTCCGCCAACACTCAATATGGTGCTCATGAGTCTCTCACCCTCCTAATCTGGTTCTTCTTTCATAAGCTCATCAAGTTCCTTCCTAGTGTTCCTCAGCTTATAAGCACGACGATTAACACATCAATATGATCGAGCCATTTGAAATGGTGGAGCAAAAAAAATACACACATAGAAAATTCGATAAAAATAACACAAAATTAAAGGAAACAAAATGTTTACCAACAAGGTAGAGAAGAGGAACGTCTTCTTCTTCTTTGATTCATTTTTCTCATGCAAAGAAGACTTTCAAAGATCTGTTAATCAAAAAGGTAAATCACAATACTTTTTCTCTCAAAGTTACGGCAAATAGAAAAAGCAGACCCTTCCTTTCGCAACCGTCGTCGTCGATCTCGGCGGCGACCACCGGATCAACCCCAATGGGGAAGCAGAAAAAATCACCGCACCGACATCCTCCTCCTCCACCCCCTTCGCACACGAAGCCTCGAGCTGCTCCTGCTGCTGTTTCAGCTAAAGTAACTGGGACTGAGCGTTCTTCTCCCAAGGAGGACCCTCCAAAATTAGCCAATTCGGCTCCAGTTGTAGCAGATTCAACATCCTCATCATCTGTAGGACCAGGAAAAGATGTTCCTGCTCCAGATCTAAAAAACCAGAAATCTGGATCCGAAATTCAAACAACGGATGCGATTGCTGCAATAACGGTTAACACTGAAGCTCTGGCTACTAAACCAACCTGGAAAGACGTTGTCAAAGGCCCAACAGCCCAGATGATGAGGAAAGGAACCCCATTTGTTTTGGAATCAGGAGAGATGTGTGTCAAAATCCCTAACGAGGTGATTGAACGGAACCACAGCAAATGGGAACCGTTCATTATAGGTCAGTTCCATGGAAATCTCCCCTCTCATGGAGCTCTCCATGCGATACTCAACGGAATCTGGAGTCCAAAGCAGCGGGATATAATTCTCTCGAAGCTAGGTCCAAAAACTATCCTGGTGAAGATCTCAAATGCAGACACTCGGAAGAGAGTTCTGAGCCAAGGAATGTGGCACATCGAAGGGCAATCTATGTTTGTTGCAGATTGGTCCCCAGGCCTTACACCAACAATGTCGGAGCTCACGGAGGTCCCGGTGTGGCTGGAATTTCGAGGAGTCCCCCCACATTTCTTCTCCATTGAAGCGCTTGAACACATCGCGGGAATCTTAGGGGACCCAAAATTCTCACATCCTTCTACGCTCAACATGACAAACTTGAAAGTGGCAAAAGTCTTTACCATCATTGATCCGAGAAAACCAATCCCCGAAGCAATAAATGTTCAGTTTGATTCTGGTGAAATCCATAGGATTGAAGTGGCTTGTCCTTGGTTACCCCCGATTTGCAGCCACTGCCAAGAGATGGGACACAGTATTCGCCGTTGTCCCTTAGCTCCCATAACTTGTTTAGCCTGCAAATCAACAGGACACTCTACTGAGAACTGCCCAAGAGCAAGGAAGAAAGGTGAAACCAATTCTGCTAAGGAGACTCCTGTAGTCACAGAAGTGAGATCATCTTCAAAGAAGAAATTGAAGTCAAAGCTGAAGGCTAATAAAAAAAGATACGATTCAGACACGGGGGAACTAGGGAAAGAAGGGGTTAAATTCATCAAGCCTAACAGTGATAAGAAGTTGAAACCCCGATCAAAGGCAGGGAAGGTGCTAATTGTAGATATTGGAGATAACAACAAGCTCTCGGAAAAAGCTAGGGGAAAGTTGCTTGCTTACGAGGATAAAGATTCTAGTTCCGGGTCTGAGTCATCATCAAACTCTGAATCAAACTCTTCCTCAGACTCTAATTCATCTGCTGCAAATTCTTCGGAAGATGAAGAAGAGGGAAACCAGAATTTTGTTCAAGTTCTTACTAAGAAGCAGAAGCAGAAGCCACTCGAGCGAGTCACTTCAAAAACTCACTAATATGTCAGTAGACATTTTTTGCTGGAACAGTAGGGGATTTAATGACCGTCTTAAACGTAGGAGCTTTAAGAAATGGTTAAGGCATAGCAAGCCTTCTTTTGGTAGTTTAATAGAGACTAAAGTCAAGATCAACAAGTCTCAGAAATATATTACGACAACCTTTCCAGGCTGGAATTGGGTTGATAACTATGAGTATGCTGAACTAGGCCGGATTTGGGTGGTGTGGGGTCCCAAAATCAAGCTAAAAGTATTGCTGAAATCAAGCTAGATGATCACTTGTGTTGTTGAGATACCTAATGTAAGATCAGAGGTTATCATATCTTTCATTTACGCTTTAAACTGTAAAGATGAAAGGCTACAGCTTTGGAAAGATTTGGAGAACTTTGCCAGGGATCAGTTTGTGTCATCAAAGCCATGGGCGACCATAGGGGACTTCAAACCCGTCAGAGAATTCAAGAGGGGGAACTAGAATCTCAAGAGGGATAAAGGACTTCAGAGAGTGCATTGAGAATAGCGAGTTATTTGACCTTACTATGAGAGGTAATGCCTATACTTGGTGGAACAAGCAAGAGGTGAGTCCTCAAGCAAAAAAGCTCGACCGTGTTCTTATTAAAGGGAACTGGCAACTAGCATTCCCCTTTGCCTTTAGCCACTTTGGAGAGCCAGATTATTCAGATCATAGCCCGTCGACTATTGTGCTAGGTAACAAAGTGGTGTCAAAGAAACTCTTCATGATTTCTCATTTCCTTATTAAGCATAAGGACTTTCTTCCGAGAGTTGCAGCTCACTGGCAGAATGCTCACTTCCCCGGAACATCAATGTTCACTCTAGCTAAGAAATTAAAGTCTCTCAAGCCGGTCCTAAAAGACTTGAACCGAGATCACTTTTCTGACTTAGAAAATAGAGTTAAAGAGGCACATGATCGTCTTCTCCAGTGTCAAAACAGGTTGTTGAGTTCTCCCTCTCCCCTTATTGCGCGATTGGAAAAAAAAGCTCACTTGTCTTGGATGGAATTGGCTCTTGCAGAAGAAAAATTTCTGATGCAAAGATTAAGAGTAAAGTGGATTAAAGTAGGGGATTGCAATTCAGTGTATTTTCACAAAATGGTAGCATCAAGACGAGCATCCAAGCAGATTCACTATCTGATTGATAACACAGGTCAGAGAATTGACTCTCCTCTTGATGTTCAATCTCATTGCGTAAATTACTTCACATGCCTCTTTGGAGATAGTCTTAGAATCTATAATGATCCAGATGCTCCTGGATTGCTAAGGTTATCCCTGTTTATCCCTTATCGGTGTGATGAGATATCTAAGACCTTGCTCCTTGCTCCATTTTCTGCGGAAGATATCAAACGAGAAGTGTTTGCTTTGCCTACTAACAAAACACTAGGCCCAGATGGATTTACGGGGGAATTTTTCAGAGAAGCTTGGAATATTGTTGGCATGGATGTTATTACGGCAGTAAAAGAATTCTTTGACTCAGGGCAGTTGTTAAAGCAGATGAATGCAACTGCAATAACCCTGATCCCAAAGACCATTGGAGCAGAGAAAATTGGTGATTTCAGGCCTATTTCACTCTGTAATGTTCTCTATAAGGTTATTTCTAAGTTGATTGCTCGGAGACTTCAATCTCTTCTGCCTGCTATGATCTCGAACACATAGTCTGCTTTTGTCAAGGGTTGTTTTCTAGTAGAAAATGTTATGCTAGCAACGGAAATGGTCCAGGGTTTTAACAGAAAGGAAATTTCTCCTAGAGGCATGTTGAAGGTAGATTTGAGAAAGGCTTTCGACTCAGTCAATTGGCAGTTCATCTTGAGGATTTTTGAGGTTGCTGAGTTTCCTATAAGGTTCATTAACTGGATTCAACAGTGCATCACAACAACCTCCTTCTCGATTAATGTCAATGGCAGTTTGTGTGGGTACTTCAAAGGTAGCAGGGGGTTACGACAAGGGGACCCATTATCACCAACTTTGTTTGTTATGGCTATGGAGGTTTTGGGCAATCTGCTGCAGTCTAAAGTTGCAGAGGAAACTATTGGTCTGCACCCTCTAGAACGAACACCTACAATATCACACTTGGCTTTTGCTGACGACATTATGATCTTTTTTGATGGCAAGAACTCCTTCTTACAAGGTATTGCAGCTTCTCTTGACTCTTTCCAGGCTATCTCGGGATTGTCTATGAATAGAGAAAAAACTGCAATCTTTTATGCTGGCTTGAATCCGGAAGAAGCTGAAAATATTAATAATTTGGGTTTCCAAACTGGCACTCTACCAATCAAGTATCTCGGTCTACCTTTGCAGCACAGGAAACTAAGGAAGTCTGAGTACTCCCCCCTAACCGACTCCATAGCTGCAAGGTTTAACCACTGGGCTGTTAAAAGTTTATCATTCGCAGGCAGGCTGCAGTTAATCACCACTGTTATCTACAGCTTAGTGAAATTCTGGTGTTCAGCGTTTGCTCTCCCAAAAGGATGCTTAAAGGCAATAGAAAAGCTCTGTAATAAATTTTTGTGGGCCAGGGATTTAACAAAGCGCACATCTGCAATGGTCTCATGGAACTCCTGTTGTCTACCCAAGGCAGCAGGGGGATTAGGACTACGGGATTTCACCTCCTGGAACAAAGTCTTAAATCTGAGACTTATCTGGCTCCTGTTCTCGAACAGCGGCTCTCTATAGGTAGCTTGGACAAAAGAACATCGATTAAAGCGCTCAAATTTTTGGAACACAGAAGTTAAGCAAACTGACTCCTGGATTTGGAAGCTTCTTCTCTCCCTCAGACCCTTAGCAAGGCCGTTAATGGAATGTGACATAGGCGATGGAAAATCAGCAAGTTTTTGGTTTGATAACTGGTCTGACTTTGGGCCTTTGATAGTGTTCATTGGTGAAGAGGGGCCTAGAAGACTAGGAGTCCTAGCTGAGGCATGTGTTGCCCAAGTAGCAACAGATCATGGATGGAGACTGCCATCGAGTAGGTCCCGATGTCCCAAGATTAAGGCCCTAAGAAACTATCTCCAATCGGTTTCAGCCTCTGCAATCTCAAGAAGACATGACTGCTTTGCTTGGGGATCCCAGGGTAATCGCATAACATTTTTTTCTACCAAGAGAACTTGGGATATTCTAAGACACGCTGCTCCAAAGTTGCCTTAGACCAAAGCTGTGTGGTTTAATTGTGGCGTTCCCAAGCATTCTTTTAACTTTTGGACAACACACTTGGACAGGCTACCCATTAAAGCTCGGTTCACGTCATGGGGCATGAATATTGATCCTCACTGCAGCTTCTGCAGCCAGCATCTAGAAACCAGGGATCATCTGTTTCTCCACTGCGAGTACTCTGAACATGTTTGGCAACTGGTCCTTCATAGACTTGGCTTTCCACCCTTCATATTTGTAGACTGGAATACTATGATCACATGGCTCCTAACTCGGTCAGGTTCTTCAAGAATCCTCAACCGCCTAGCAGCACAAGCAACAATCTACAACTTATGGAAGGAGCGTAACAACCGGGTTCACAACTCAGCTTCCTCTCCTTCTATGACAATCTTTTGGCATATTGATCGCACCATTCGGGACACTCTCCTTGCCAGGCTTGCTAACAAACGGTGTCGAGGTCTTCTCTCAAAATGGTTTGCATACTCATAGCTATCACTCTGCTATCTAGTTCTTCTAGTATTTTATTGGCTTTTTAATTTTTTTTGTCATTAAATCTCCCTGCTATTAAGCGTTTGTATTAAACTCAGTGTTTCTTTTTGGTAAATAAATTCACATATTATATAAAAAAAACGGTAATTCATAATAAGAACTAAAGCGGAGACACAGTGATACATAACAAAATGTAAACCAGATCCCTAACCTCCGTTGTGGCCTCCTCCACTGTTGCTTCCTCTTGATATTTTTCATCTCCGTTCATCTCTTCGATCCATGAAGGTTACGAATCAGAAACCTCTTGATCTTCCATTCTCACCCGATCGTTTTACTGATCTATCAAAACCAAATCATGAATCAAGAAAAACTATCGGCGATGAAGTAACAAAATCAGGAAGATTAACGAATTGATTGGGACTAATGAAGTAACAGTAATCGAATCAAGTAACAGAGAAACACAAATCGGAATCGAGGATCAGAATCATCGGAATTGGATCTCTCTCGTATAACTGACCTTGGAATCGCCCAACTCAGAGAAAACGCTATTTCTGACTCTTGGAGACAATTTTTGAAAATGAGAATTTAGGGCTTTCAAAATATCAGAAAGATATGATAGAGAAACTTGTAGTCGGCTCTTGCTTCTTTTTTTTTGTCATTTGAATTCTATTGAATATGAAAGGGTAAAATTACAAACATCCAAGATTAAGCTAAGAGGTTGGACCAAAATATGTAGTCAAAACTAACACATTCAAACCTACAAAGACTAAGAATTCAGAGGATACAACACCCAAAAAAACACAAAGGAGATGACGCCGAAATGAAAACGCAGCCGAAAGTGAATCATCAAAGCAACCAGAAAGGTCACTCGAGAATCCAATGACTACCAAGCAGCTCAAAACACCAAAGACTAAAGGGAACTCAGCACGCCAAAGCAAAGAAGAAAACCCCAAAGACTAGAGAAACTTTGTAGTCGGCTCTTTCTTCTTCTAACTGCCCATTTTATTTCTGTTATATAGAAAATTTCAAATTTGCAATAACAAAAGAAACCGCCTAAATGTGCAAATTTCAAATTACAATGCGTTTGTTTGTTAAGCAAACTTCTTCTTCAAACGGTCAACTGTGAGTTGTGAGTTGTGACGTGTCAACGGTCAACAAAAAGTTTGACTTGAACAAATACACAAAGAGGATCTTAAAATTTTGGTTTAGTTTAATGCCTGAAATCATTTTGGTTAAAGCTTAACCACCGTGAAATTTCTTATATTGGTTCAGTTTGGTTTAACTTCTAACCCAATTAGTGTCGCATTTTTATATTCAAAGCTTGTGATTTAGATTTTGATAAGAGGAAAGACCAATTTGTAGTTGTTAATATTGGATGACCGAAACCTTAAGGTTAACAACAAAATAAAAGAATGCATTTACTTTCTCATATATATATATATATAGATCCGGTCCTGGGGTAAAACCCAACAAACAAGTGCTTTACGCATCACAAATATATTACAGTTATAAGGGTATTGATTTTGTTAAAATTACATGTAGTGCAATGGTTAATGATGTTTTTGTCAATCTTAGTGAAATGTACGACTCATACTAGGAGCTGTAACTTTTATTCTATTTTTTAATTATATATGGGCCAAATTTTATTTTTTTACTTTAGACAGCCAAATTCTTTGGACTGGGCATGTATATATAAACACTATATTTTTGTATTTAGCTAGCGAATATATAAATGATCAAGTCAAGCCATCGAAGCTAAAAAATGAAATAGTCAATTTAGTACTATTTAATCAAACTGTTTTAATAGCCAAAGAAAGCAGCTTGAGTCTTTCTATATAATAGATTGTTAAAAAGTGTTGATGCGCCTCTTTAATTTAGTACTTTAATTAGTAGCTTCAACTAACACCGTGTTATAATTATATAGTTACGATATGTTGTCTTTTATCATCTCGTCAAATATAAAGACAATTAAATCAACATACATTTGAAGAGAAGCGCCGTGGTGGCTTCGTTACGGGTAGCGTGTGGCACAAGTTTGCTTGAAGCTCTGGTTTTGGGTTGGGTAATTTTGGGTAAAGTTGTAAGATCCGGATTTTAGTATGCGTCTTTGTGATTTTGCATAAAACAATTTCATGGAATTATAAGTTGATAAACATTTTTGTAGGAACTATATTCAGAGAGGTAAGTCGATTAATAGTTGTCAGTGAGGGATATTCACACTTTGATGTTCCTTGTGTGAACATATCTATGATTGGGCAAATCAATTTAGGTTATGGGCAATACACAATTAAAGCTTGATGCATAAATACAAAAAAATTTCAAAATCTAACTTGCAGTATCTAATCAAAGGAACAAAATACAAAATAGCATCGGTAAATTTGATTCCTTTTTTTTTTAATTGTAGCTAGCCTAGCACTAAGGAAGAAATATCAAATCTAGCAAAAATTTGTTTTTCTAACCACACCATGCTTGTTATTGTCTTATAACAACTTGTTCCAATATATACGATAATATTAGTGTTTTTAAAGCTTTCACAAATATTAGTGTTTTTTGGTTTCCTTTCCGATTATTTTCCTCTAAAGTTAACATTTTAATTTGTAGTCCTTAATTAAACCCTGGCAGAAGTCCAACTAATATTTTTAACAAAAAAAAAAAAAAAGACCAACTAATATGGCATCGGTCAATAAAGATGATATTAAAAGCATCAGTAACGATTAATAGTTATCACTGAGACACCACACGTAATACATAGTAGAAGTTAGATATGAATATGGAGAGATTGTAACGTGTATGGTAAAGCTTAAGAAGGGAACAGTTAAGTCCCATCAATGAAATGAAATCAAAATATGTTAGATATGTGGTTGCTCAATATAGAAATAGAAGATGAGTTAGGCATGATTGGCTTAAGATAACAAAAAAAAACAGAAAAAAGTTCTTTATTTTATTAGTTTCCCCCTAAGATAACATGCTTGGTGGCTTGGTGCGACAGACGACTTTCATAGATCATGCAATCAATACGTTATTCTCATTTTCTGGTAGTTTGCAGATGGGTCTACAAAACAAAATTTAGCAATAGCTTCGATCTTTTTTAGCTATAAAGCAAATTTTCTGTAACAAATTCTACTTTTTGATGGATTTGTAACGGTAATCAAATTGTAGCTATACGTTCGTCGCAAATTACTAAATCCACTGGTTGAAGCAACCGTTTGCAAATTTGAGGATATTAATTATTACAGTACGAGACAATGCTAGACAACACCTCGTGATAAAAATGTTTTAGAAGAGTCAAGAAAAAGAGATATCTAAAATAAAATAATCTCAGATAACATCTCTTTTACTGTCATCTTTATTACTCTGATACTTCACAACGATAGATATCAGTTTAAGTTTACCCAAGAAGATGAGGAAAAATCCATATCTTTAAGAATCCTTTTATAGGCAAAACGAGTCTAACTTGGAGGCTTTTTCTTTTGGGGTATTCATACTAATTAATTAGTATGAATCCATTTTTAAAAATCATATAATCATTTCACAAATAATAAATGTGGACTAAATTTATTAATGTACCATCTTTCACGTTTTATATTTTAATGAATATATAATAAAACCCATAATATTTATTTTTTCTAATTTTTATGAATTTGTTGTCTCTGTCACTCTGTGTACAACACAACACCTAGTGATATACATACGTTTTAGAAAAATATAGAAAAAGAGAGATGTAAAATAACATTTTCTCAAGTAACATTTTTTTTTATTTTGTCATCTTTATTAGGATATAGATCACGTCCAAACCCATACAAGTTAAAAACCGATTCACAAAAGCATCCAAAGGTCAACCCAACCATAAAAACAGTGAACAACTTAGATACCAATAAAGATATTCTCATTCTCAAGTAATAACATCTTGAGAGCGCTTTATTTATCTTAACATATACTCTGGTAGCCAGATATTTAGTCAACTTTTCTCACATAGAGCTGACAAAGTCAACGACCTCCACCATATCATGGAGTAGAGAGTTGGAGTTCGCAACCCTACAGTTCAACCTGATCTGTCCTTGAGTTCCTGTAAGAGGTGAAAGGTTTCCCATCCTATTCATTGCCTCCACAAAGGCATTGAAGAATGTTCCTGTGCCATCAGCAAATGACCTCACCAAGGGGATTGTGTCAGTAGCATTGGGGCTAGAGAACAACTCTTGGTCACTCTGGATGAGACCTTTTCCTTCTTTGAGATTCACATAGTATTTGTTGTCGAAAACCGTAGGCGTACGCAGATCGAAATCTACCAAAACGCTTTGGTTACCATTAAGAGGACATTGTCCACGAAGAGTTTGGAGGTAAGTAGTGTTGAGGGTAGGGTCTGGTAATCCAGTGCCGCTGAAGTTGTATAATCTGTCCATAATAAATCGACACTGGTTTTTGCCAAATGTGTGACCACCTAACAAAAGAAAAACCACAATAAGATAAATAATGAAATCGCTAATTAAACTATATTAAATGGTGTTTAATTATAGTTTTATTTTGTTAATTACCGGAGAGAGCAACGAGATCAGAAGGACGGTTGAGACCAACGTTAGCAAAAGCAGCCTTAAGTTGTGGAAGTGTGAAGAATGGAGCTGGGAGGTTGGCATTAGCGAGTGTTATATTTGCTCGTAAGCTGTCTCTTCTCCCCAAAGGAACCCTCCAAGAAGGACCTCCTGCCTATAATATAATAACCATTATCCAAAAATCATTATTTTGTGAGATTAAGTTTCAA
>CM051378.1:14807993-15007993 GCA_028015245.1 Cardamine occulta | reverse complement strand
TATGTTAAGAGAACAAATAAACATGTAGCATAGTTTCATTGATTATATAGTAAGAAAGTGAATTGTTTTAATCTCCTATTTCATGGAAAAAAATGAAAAATATTATTTTTGGTTAACTGAAAACGTAGTCTTGCCTAACCAGGTAAATCCTTGTGAGAACTAATTTTTTTCAATGATATTAAACTTTAACATTTATTAACAGGGCCACGCGTCTTTGAATATTCTCGATTCATTTTCAATAATTTTGTCATATAGATTGTGACGGTCTTAACCAACTAATAATATATCTACTTTTCTTTTCAAACTTTGGCTGTCGTTGTTTGACGATTTGATATATTATAATTGAAAGAAAAAACAATGTTTGTAATGAAAGAAGTTAGTGGAACATACCAAATTAACAGATTGTTGAGCTGCAATGGTGAGCACATCTGCGCAAGAAACAGTTCTTGGACATGCTCTTTCTATTGCTGTCTTCATTCTATCAATCACTGGAAATCCTCGAGCCGAGTTCGCGTTTCCAAACGCATCTTTCTCTGTTCGAAATGATGTTGTGTTGTCTAACAAGATCGATGCATCACAACCCTATAAAAAAAGTCCAAAATATTGTTTTAACAAATTATTAGTAAATATGTCCATAGCTAAATTAACAATGTTTTTTTTTTGTCATCCATTAAATTCATATCGTGTTTGGTACGGCACCATGCTCTTAATACTGTCAAACGGACAATTCACATGTTCGTGAATCCGATTTTTATAAATGTTTTGGCATTATCATTGTCGACGAGAGTTAGATATTAAATTTTTCAACAGCAAAATCAAACGTACGACATCTAACTATGTGAAATTTGGTACTGATATTTAGGATACGGTTTCACCGTAACTGAACACCACACAAAAATAAAAATTTTCCTTTTATATAAATAGAAATAAATATTATTATTAAATGTAATTCTGTTATAGTGAAGGCTATACATAGTTTCCGAAACAATTGAACTTGTAATTTTGTAAAATAAATCCAGAAAAAATGTTATAGAAGAAAACTATGCAACCATCTAAATTTAAAAATGAATAGAATTATTTTTTACCACCCAATAATTGTAGCAAATTATGTCGCATACTGTCTCTTTTTCATAACAAGTGTCATTTCGACATTTTTTACCCAGATTAAGAAACATGTTAAAATTTCTATTATACTCTTACAAAACAAATTGACTCTTGTATTATATATTTTATATTACGTTTCATTAAGTTTTGACTTGAAGTGATTTATCAACATCTAAAAGATAAAAACACAGAATAATTCATAGAGCTATAGAAATATGAAAAAGTAAAATCTTACATTTACAAAGCAATCGTGGAAGTGAAGACGAAGGATACTCGCAGCGATACGAGGATCCGATCTGAGCTCATTGACAATGACGTCACGTATGATGTTTGTGACGTTAGGACATGAAGTGTCGTAGAAGGTAGGGGTAAGTTGAGCAGAGGCATGAAGCATAAGGCATCCCAATGTGATTAAGGTTGCCCAAGTAAACGAAGTAGAAGCAGAAGAATGCATATTTTTCAAGAGAAAAAGAAAACTATTTAATTTTGGGTTTAATCGAGAATGTGAGTAATGTCCATATCTTAAAGAATCCTTTTATAGGCAATACGGGTCAAACCTGGAGGCTTTTATTTTATCAATTCAAGGGCTTTCTCTTGAACAGCAAACGAAGGCTTTTCTTCTTGTCAACTATTTCAACTAAACTATACATATATAATTGAACCCTTTAACAAAACCAAAAAAAATTGTACATATATAACAGGTGTTATTCCTCACGATATGTATATGGATACTACAAGGTTGAAAAAATGTATATGGATACTAAACATTTTAAAAAAAAATTAATATAACATCAGTTTATATATTGGTATAAGTTTTTTTTTTTTGGAAAATTGTTAAAATATGTACTATTCCTGTTTAAAAATTAAAGTATTTGAAATAACTTGAAGAATAATATCAATATATGTATTTTTAGGATCAACTACACTTTGAAACGTGTGGCAGATGTAGAGAATATTCACTCGTTCACATATATTGGGTTTTACGAGCTTTAATTTATTGTCCGGTTTTGACGAATCAGAGTAGTTGCTACGTAAGATGCATGTATCTTGTTTATCAAATTATCTCCAATAATCATCTTTATTTCCCCTCTTAACCATATAAAATGTGCATGATATAAACATTATATCTAAAATGGATAATGCAAGTCAAGACTACTCTGTAATAGACAATAACCAAACAAACATTTGGATTGTTTTTCACACTATATCAAGGGGTAAAAACTTCAGTTCTTCTTCAATCTTTGCAAAGAGAATAATAGTGATATCCGTAAATGCAACATTTTGTCACTTTACAAATAGTTATTTGTTTGTCTCAGACAGTTTATATTGTACTTAAGAATAAACTAAAAAACACAAAGTGTTTCTAATTATCATAGTAAAATTGTAACCAAATTCCTTATACTAATTTATTTTGAAACACATAGAAAACGCTACGAAATTCTTGACGTAAAGGATAAATTTAATAAAACTGTATATTAATAACCCGTGTAAATCCAAACCCTTAAACGTGTTTTCGATAGAAAAATCCAAAATAATTGTATTAAAACCAAAACAAATCTTATTCAGGACAAATCTTAGATTTTATAAGGTCTCGAAATAAGATAACTTCTCAAAGACCTAGAAAATCTATTGGTCGTCGCCCGCTAATAGACAAAAAAACAAATATCAACATTAAATGGCCAATAGCTTTTTTTCTTCCTTTGTTTTATTATCTCTTTGACAATAAGATCGATCCTCGTGTCCGCCACGTTCTTTACCTACACTCCTAAACGGTGCCCTCGAACCTTTACTCAAGTTCCTCGTGATTTTTTATTTTCTTTTCACTTTTTAACAGTTCTTAAACCCATCACAAAAAAAAAAAATCTAACCTCACCAAAAAAAATGAATTTCTATCCAAAGTGAATGTGAGTGAAGCTAGTCTTCTATGTACTTATTTGTGGCTATGTAAATTAGATAACCGGGAAGAACCTTATCATTTTGTGGTTAAGCTCATCTTGGCCGGAGAAACTCCATAGGACCAATAGCTAATAATGATATTTTGTTTCAAAGACAAATAATAATAACAAGATCGAATATGAACGGTGTCGTTTTCTGCTGTCAGGGCTGCGGCAATAATTGTTGTAGAAAATAAAAGGGCCGAAAGCTAGAATGACCCATAATTTAGCATAAATAACTACAATAATCCTCGTTTTTTTTTTGGATTTTTAAGGTGTTTTAACCCAAAAGTACCTCTGAATCTTTTGTTAGGAAAAAAATAGTTTTCGAAAATGCCATTAATTTTTTTTTCCAGTGCGCTAAAGTTATTGGTATTTACAAAAATACCACCGCGTTTTTTACAAAAATCCGCAGACCATGTTGCTGCACACTTATTTTTTTGCACATTTGTTTTAGTTATCGCGAATTTATTTCGCACATTTGTTTTTCATGTTGTCGCACATTTATTTTCAATGTTGCCGCATATTTATTATTCCGCACATTTATTTTGTCTTATGGCGGAGTTACTTAGAACCGCGGGTTTGTTTTGCACATTTATTTCATCACATTATGGCGGACATATTTTTTTTTGTTTAGCCGCACAGATATTCAAAATAGTTGCTGCTGATTTATTTTTACATTGTCGCAAGATTTATTTTCTCTTGTTGTGGGACTTATTTGTATATGTTATTGCACACTTATTTTCGACTTTGCACGCTTATTGAAAATCATGTTATCGCACGATTATTCTCTCTTGTTGTAGTGGATTTAATGTATATGTGAATGCGATTTTTTTATAGTTAGCAGACTTTTTTTTTAACGCTTTTTTTGCTTTTGTTATCGCAGACTTATTTGTAACGTTTTTGCACATATATTTGTAATGTTATCGCACATTTATTTCCTCTTGTTGTGGCGGACTTATTTGTAATGTTATCGCACACTTTTTTCTTATAGTTACGCACTTTTTTTAATAGTTACCGACATTTTTTTTAACATTACCGCACACTTTTTTAATAGTTATTGCACACTTATTCGTAACGTAATGCACATGTATTTGTAATGTTCTTGCACATTTATTTTCTCTTGTTGTGGCGCTTATTTGTAATGTTATCGCACACTTTTTCTTATCGTTACCGCACACTTTGTTTTACTTTGCTGGAATTGTTTATACTTTGGTCGCGGATTTAGTTTTTTTGGTCAGGATTTGTTTATTTTTTTGTGGGTATTTGTTTTCTTTGGCTGCGGATTTGTTTTACTTTGGCTGCAGACTTGTTGTTATCAGTTACTGCAGATTTGTATAATGAAATCTAGACCACAAGATTTAGGGTTTTCCCTTGGCGTCATCTTCTCCTTCACCTCGTTCCCCTTAGTGTTTTTTTTTTGGGCAGCCATCTTCATCTTCCTCTTTCTTCATCATTTCTCTCTAATTTTGACCTTGTCTTCTTCATTTTCTTCCTCTTGGCGTAAGTTTTGTCCTTTTATCATTTTCTTCCACTTGTATGTGGAAAATAGAGGTTTGAAAAGTGTAGATGGTTGTTTGTTGTTGATGCTAGGTGAGGATCTCGAATGATGTTTGAAGATTAAAAAACAATGTTCAACATCAAAATAAATCTGCGGCAACATAAAAAAATAATGTTCAATATCAAAATAAATCCGCGATAACATATAAATACCCATTTTCAATACTAAATTAAATCTGCGACAACATATAAATACCCCTTATAAATACTAAATTAAATCTGCGGTAACATCAAATTATCCTCCTCCACCTCCTCTGTAACCACCACCACAACCTCCGCTACGGTATCCACCACAGCCTCCTCCGCCGCCACCGCTTCCATGTGACTGAGCCTCGTTGACAGTGATGCTACGTCTGTCAAGCTCTTGTCCTCTCATTCCTTCGATCGCATCCTTCATCGATTTCTCATCCTTGAAGGTGACGAATCCAAATCCCTTTGATCTTTCAGTCTCACGATCGTTAATGATCTGTGAAAGATTAAACGAAGCAAAATCAGTAAATTTAAAATCGAATACAGTTGAAACAAAGAATGAGATCTACGAAATCACAAAAAAAACAAAAAAAACGATTTATCTCTGAGCTCATCGAGGATTTAGATCGGAACAAAAAAAACACAGATCGAAACAGATCCGTCGAATATTGAGATGGGAACAGATGTGCAACCAAAGAGTAAGCAAATGTGCGGCCAAAGAGTAAACAAATGTGCAACCAAAGAACAAATGTGCGGCCAAAGAGTAAACAATTGTACGGTCAAATAGTAAACAAATGTGCGGTCAAAGAGTAAACAAATGTGTGGTCAAAGAGTAAACAAATGTGCAGCCTTAAATGAAAGGGAGAACGAAGAACCATCAGCCATTGGCGGTGAAGCAAAGGCGACGGTGAAGCGACGGCGAAAGCAAAGACTGACGGCGACACAAAACTAAACACACATGTCCGCGGTAAGATAAAACAATAGAACAAATAAATCCGCGATAACACAAAACTAAACAAACAAGTCCGCAGTAATGGCGGTGGAAGATGAAACAGCGGTGGAGATTGAAACGAACGACGAACCCACGAGGATTTAGATCAGAACAGATGTGCGGCCAAAGAGTAAATAAATGTGCGGCTAAAAAGTAAACAAATTTGCAGCCAAAGAACAAATGTGGCAGCCAAATAAGATTAACTCAAACAAGTGCGGTTAAGAAAAAAACAGATCTAGACTTCAAATCTGCGCAAATAAGATTAACTCAAAGAAACGAACCTTAACGAGGTGAAGATGAATCGGCGGTGAATCAGAGCCGATGGTGAAGCGAATGACGAGCAGCACCTGACGGCAGCGACACAAAACTTAACAAACAAGTCCGCAGTAAGATAAAAAAAAGAACAAATAAATCCGCGATAACACAAAACTAAACAAACAAGTCCGCAGTAACAGCGGACGAAGATGAAACGGCAGTGGAGATTGGAACGAACGACGAACCCACGAGGCTCTGGCTTCCCCCTGTTCTTCTAGCTTTCATTTTCTCGGCTTAAGAGGTGTTCCATCAATGGCTGAGGCGGATCTGGCGAGTTGAAGACTTTCGGAGATGGCGGAGGCTGAGGTGCTTGAGGATGGCGGTTCCTTCTGACGGTGGATGGAAAGGAGAAGACGAAAGGAAAAGAAGGAGAAGACGGCGGAGCAAGGAGAAAACGCAAGGAGAAGAAGGACGAGTCTAAAGGACGCAGACGGCGGAGCAAGGAGCAAGGAGAAGAAGGATGACGGCGGAGGAAGGAAAAGAACGAAGGCGACGGCGGAGGAAGAAGAAGGATGAAGACGATGACGGAGGAAGGAGAAGAACGAAGACGACAGCAGAAGAAGGAGAAGAACGAAGACACAGCGGAAGTGAAAATGAGTTTTAGGTTTTTAGATTTTTTTGTAATGGTTTTTTTTTAGGGTTAATGGCAATTTTGTTATTATGTTAGGTTAGTTTGGTTTTCTAGTTTTTTAATCAAAAAAATTGATCCATTTTTTTACCTTGAATCATTCTAATTATTTCTACTAAAATCTGGGTCATTTCAAGTAATTCCCACAAAATAAAACCCAAAAACTAATAGAAAACGAGATTACCACACGTATCTATAGCGACTTATGATCCACACCGCACATAAAAACAAAAAAGATTATCTGTCTAAATCTTATGTGAAATATATAATTCAAATATATTTGGGTTCGCTTGAAAAAAATCTCTATAGGATCTGTGATTAATTTTGTGTGAAAATAGGGAAAAAAGCCACGTGAGTTCACAGTAACAACACGCAATCCTCAATTATAGAAGAGGTCCTGTCACCATCTTCTACCGACGACGATCCAACAAAAGCTGACTTTAACAGCCGCAGTACCAACTCTCTCCATCGAGTCGCTTGCAACACCACACGTAATCATATTTTTATTATCAAATGAATTGATCATAAAATTCTAGTAGTTTTGTCAAAAAAAAAAAAAAACAAATCCGATAACTTTGATCATGATTCATTTCATGTTTTAGCATGTAACCAAAGGCGGCCACTTATTTTCATACAACGTAAAATTAAAAAGTTGGCAAGAAACCACTTGTAATCGGAAAAGAAAAAGAAGAATAAAAAGAAGAAATTTTACCAAAAAAAAAAAAAGAAGAATAAAAAGACGAAAACACGTGTGATAAATATGACCAACGAAAGCTACTTTACATTCAACATCGACATTATTAAATTTGAATATAAAAAGTCCTAAAAAAACACACCAACTGGCAAAACTTTATATGGAGTAAAATTCAAGAAAAACACACAAAGTTTTCGAGTGCCCAAAAAAAAAATATACAGACAGCATTATGTTCCAAATTCTGCACTTACAAATTGAATTCTACGATGGTCAAAATATGAATACCCAATAACTTCAAAGTTCAAACCAAGTTAAAGGAAAAGTTCCTTTTGTGTGGTGTGGTGTGGTGTATGGGAATATATTCTTTAAACTGTTTGCCATATATAAAAGGAATCAAACCAAATTAGAGTATATTATAAAAAGACATAACCATACAATAAAGATACAGCATGTATATAGGTTAAAACCTTAAATGGATGATCCTCTCATCAAGGAATCGAATCACACAAACTCCATATGACTCATGAACACAGCCCCTTATTTTCACACGACTTGAAACCGAGAAAAGACAGAAACACATGTGATAAATGTGACCGAATAAAGTCAGTTTATTTTACACGTAATACCAAAGCGAGAACAATTTGTATAGTCGTAGAACTCTCATCTAATGGATCGGTATGTCGTCGAGGAAAAAAGAAACCATACAATCTTTTATCAACTCAAGATGTGTGAAAATTAATGTCAGTGTCTTTGAAGAAAACCTCAACGACGCTCGAGAAGTTTAGGAACCTCGTGACGACAGGGAAAGGAAAAGGGTGAGGTCTCATCATCAGTTCTTGGTTAAGTCTCTTCCATAAATTCAATGCCATGATCTTGATCTCTTCTATGGCTTTCTCACGTTAAATACCATAGTCTATCATATAACAATCAATCGATGTCCCTACGTGATTTCTTTTATGCTTCAATCTGCATTAATTACAAGATCAAATACTATGTTATACTTATACTCCATGAAGCTGAGCCACAAAATGGATTTGTAAGGAGATGTGTCAATTACGACTAAATCCTGTAACATTCGATCGTCCTATTCTTTGCATATGGTAGCTTTAGATTTTTGTACCACCTAAAACATACAATATCAAAATTATCAGCCATTAATTCAGGTTTCTCCATAAAAGTGTTCCTTAACCAGCTCTTTTAACTGATCTTGCAGAATGTTGAAGTCTTAACTTAGCAAATTCTAGCAAGGTTTGATCACCTGTGTCTTCCTCTAATCTTTAAGAAGATAAGACTAACAAATTAACATTTTGGATAAAAACTGTATTTCCAGATGGGACCCCTTTTTAGATCCAAAGTTAGCTCTAGAATTTTTTTTTTTATGATCCTACCAACACAACCGCAATTTTTAAATATCCAACAAAATTGGATCAAACTCTTGATACCAAGAAAAAAAAAACAGATTCATCAGACTTATTGCTTCCTTCCTCTTCCTTTCTTCACAGGCTGTGTCTCCATCTGTTCTTTCCCGGCGACGTCAGAAAGATCAACTGCATTATACACCAATAACCCCAATAGTCGGTGAGGAGTACAACAATTCATAGCCCCATAAAATCAAAGGAGATTGATTGAATCTCTGATCTCTCTGTGTTTATGTTTGGTAGGCGAAAATGAAGATTAAAGGGAAGAAGATTTTACCATCAGGTCCTCTAGCCATGAGGGTGAAGAATATGTTATTCAACTTCTCCATCTTCTTAGCTTCTTGTGCTTGGTCTGTCTTGAACTTGAGACACTGAGTTAAAAAAAAAGTAGAAACAAAATCTATCATATACTATACTTCACATAAAAAAAAAATGCACAATATGAAACAAGAAGCCTAACAGGGAGAGCTAATTAATTAACCACAGAAGTTGATGCAATGCTTTCTATCAATGAGGTCTAACGTATCGCACTTTGACTAACAAACCACAAACATACTTCAACATCCACCAAGAACAATTGCTATGGAGAGTGAATTAGATCATATATATACAGGGCAACACACAATTCATCAAGACGTAAGCAAACTAAGAAAATATAGAAAATGTAGCCTATTAGCAAATCACATTCACCAAGCCAAAAATCAAATTAACAACATAACTACAACAAAGTACGAAAGGAAAAACAAACATAAAAGATAAATCTAGTAATCATCATGGAACCTTAAGTTACATTCTCCAAACCAGCATCACACCATCAAAGCTATCATTCGACGAATCAGATACTCAACTTCAATAGCAAATATCGAATTCCATACAATTGAATTTCCTATTGAGAAGTATCTATAATAATGATAAACTCTAAGAACAAGTGATCATAATAAAGCAGTGGACACAGCAATTACCTCTTTGTTATCAGTAACCTTGAGAACCAACTTGCCATCGCAGTGTCTATACTTCATCACATACCGAGTCTACACCACAACATTGAAATCCATATATCCAATTCATTAGAAACAACAGGTACAGATTCAAAATCAATCATCGAATTCACAGTAAAAAAAATCGAGGAGCTATGTTCAAATACCATGAATCAAGCTTAGTATCTCCAAAACAATCGTAATGAATGAAATCGACAAGGATGAAAGCAAAACAAAGATGATTAACCTACATATTCGGGATCAGCTCGGAATAGCTGAACAGATCGATCCACGAATTCGTCCCATGAAACGATATAAACCATCTTGATTCAACGGGATTGAGGCGATTGGATTGTATTAATTCTCCGGGAGACTCGACGGAGAAGCAGAGAGAGAGACAGAAGACGGCTTCTTATTTGTGTTTTCAGAATTAAAAAAAAACATCGACTGATGATCAAACCGGAATAAACCGACTAAAATCAGACCGGTTCGTTAGTGTTAAAGACTTTAAGTGGTTTTCTAAGTAAAAACCCTAACCGTTCTTCTTCGAATCTTCGAACCTCTGCAATTTTTTGTTTTCCCCAGCCAAATCTCTGAATCTCTCTGTTGTTTCATCATCATGCTCTCTCGTTTATTCCTTAGACCTTCGAATCTACGTTTCGTAACCCTAATTTCATCCAAATCGAACTCTCAGATCTTCTCTTCGTTTATCCGTCCGCTTTCCACCAACAGTAACGGCGGCGGAAATGACAATGGGAATGGGCGTAATCGGAATGATGTTCCGTGGAATTTTACTGGAGTAAACGATGACAAGTCCAGTCCTTTCTCTTCCGATGATTCTTGGGGTTCTTCTGGAGTTGCAGGATCCGGTTCAGCTGGTGGTGAAGGGAAATGGCCGGAGGAGCCTAAGAGATGGAATATAAATGAGGAAGAGGATAAGGTTGTGTTTGACACTGGCGGAGAGGTGACGCCAGGGATTGAAACTGGCCGTGAGAGGAGAGTTAATAACTGGGAGGAGACTAAGAGATGGAATATGAAGGAAGGAGAGGAGAATGCCGTGTTTGGTGTTGGAAGTGAAGTGGCAAGTGGATTTGGAACGAGAGGAGAAGTGAAATCTAATGAATGGGATGTGTCTAAGCCATGGAATTTGAAGGAAGAAGAGGAAGGAGTTGTGTTTGATACTGGAGGTGAGGTGCCGTTTAGCTTTGAAACAAGTTTGGAAAATGCGGAGGAAGAGCGTTTGAAGAAGGAGTTGATTGAGAAAGAGGAGAAAGAGCTCTATGAGGTTATCAAGGGTGAGGTTTTGTGAAATCTTTTGTTGAGTTTTCTAAAGTTTTGATTTTAATATGCAATGCACTAGTACTTTGGAAAGGTGTCTAGATTTTGAATGAGTGGGGTAACAGTGATCTCCTTACTTGCGTTGTTAAGGTTAGATTTGGATAGGAGGATCATTCAAGTAGCAAGGCTATGTAATCAATCTTTTGAGAGGCATGTGTACTGTGTGGACGATATGGAGAAAGCTTGGATGTTGTAGAGGCATGAGCATTTGTTTAAAAGAGTTGTTCTTGAAGTGGATAGTATGGTGCTTACTTATGTTGCAGAACAGTTGGTGCTTAATGTGTGGTCTTTGTTATTAGTTTATCGCTAAACATGTTTGCGATTAACAATGCAAGTTAAATGAACTGAAGAATTTGCTACTTTGATCACATGGATAAATAGTTGGTTCTGCTGCTAGTAAAATAGGCACCAGAAGTAGAGTAAGTTTTGGAAGTTGAACTGATTTGGAACTTTTACTGTTGCAGGTCCTGATCGAGCATTTGGAGACCTTATTGCTAAGTCGGGTATAACAGATGAAATGCTAGATAGTTTGATAGCCTTAAAAGATTTCCAAGGGGTTGAAGGATTGCCTCCTCTGACTGAGATTGAAAACCTGCGACGTGAGAAAAGTTCAAAGAAGTCCTCAAGAGCTGAGATAGAACTCCAGATGCAAGAGGACATTGCCAAAGCACGGGTGAGACAGGTGGACGAAACGGGTAGAGCTTATGGAACCGGAAGAAGAAAATGTAGCATTGCTCGTGTTTGGATTGCACCTGGGGAAGGAAAATTTCTTGTTAATGAAAAACAATTTGATGCCTATTTCCCTATGCTTGACCATCGCGCTGCTCTTCTACGTCCACTTGCTGAAACCAAAACCTTGGGGGTTTGGGATATTAAGTGCACTGTTAAAGGTGGTGGTACTACAGGTAAAAGCCCTCCACAATCACCTCATTTTTATTTGACTATTAGTAACTCAAAGCTCGAATTTCTCTATTTACACTAGCAAGCATGATTTATAGGCTAGAGGATTTGGGGAAATGGTCATAAGTTAACAGATTAGATTGCCATCTCTTTACAAAGATGAACACTTTTCCAAGCATTTAGTCTCTTCTAACTATGGTTAACCATGTACTCGAATGTTTGGTTTAAAGGTCAAGTCGGAGCTATTCAATTGGGTATCAGCAGGGCATTGCAAAACTGGGAACCAGATATGCGGACACCACTTCGAGCTGGTAAGATACTGCACGCATCTTAGCGATATAAAATCTGTGTAATCCTTTTAATACTCTTTAGCAGAGATACAGTATATTGTCTGATCTGTGTTTCCATTTGATAGCCAGTATGTGCGTGTATTCATGTCCGTAAAATTGATTGGTCTTGATCTCTGATCTTTTTTGCATCTTCGATATGTTTCAGCTGGTTTTTTGACAAGAGACTCGAGAGTTGTGGAAAGGAAGAAACCTGGAAAAGCCAAGGCAAGGAAGAGCTTCCAATGGGTCAAACGTTAAATCCGAAAATGCGTACGATATCTTCTTTTTATCTCTGTCATTTCCATTGGGTCATCTACTTATACCTGATTTAGAAGAATCACCGGAAAATAACTTGCTCTTTTGGTTCGATCCCTTAGTTATCTTCTTGTACCAACACATTCTTCTCTTACGACTCGAGTCTTGGAAACTTGAGTTTCGTTGGTTTGTTGAGTCGGACATATATTTTTGTATGTTTTGTTCCGACAATTTGTCCTAGTTCTTGAAAAGGTGCATTGATGTTTTTAAACATAACGATCAACTAATTATATGAATTGATGTTTTTAAACGTAATGATCAACTCATTATATGAATTATATTCAAATATAACATGATACATGATTATGTTAGAATGCCCAATTCTCATAGACAAACAAGAATTGCTCACATTATTTGGACTGTAAAATATCTAAGTCTATTATATCATCCGAGATTCCAAATATGACTTGTGAGTTTGTGTAAAGACTTTCCATAAAATGGCAATGAATAGATTTTGACATCTTGTTGATAACTTTTATTCACTTGAAGGTTCTATTTTATATTACGTGCAAGCATCCGCTCATTAAATTTCTCAACATTTCTTCACTCCTACTACAAGTACTAACAAAATTAGCAATTTCCCAACAAAACCCTTTGATATCCTTTTTCTAGCTATCGAAGTAACTATTTAACTTTCATTAAAATAACATATCACAAGAAGGACTATATAATACCTTCTTGCCGTTCTCATTTCCTTCTCCCAGCATCTTAAAAGAAAAAAAACTCTTCCATTGGATATAATATACTTTGTCACAAATAGATTTTGCTTTATCCAATATCTCGAAGATGGGTATAAAAGTTTCATCAAAGATCAAAAGGATTCTCGCATCCACAGGTTTATTGCCTATTTTCATTTTTTAACTTGCCAAATGTACTTTTTTCTAATGCAATTTAATTTAATTTTTTTTATTATTTAAATTGCAATTTAATTTGTAACCAAACAAATAAAAATTCGAATTTCTTCTCCTTTTATAGCTTCGGGTAGTCCAAGTCCAAAAGAAGGTGATGACGTGGATGTCCGAGAAGAATATGCAAATGCCTTCCGTACAGAATCATACAATCAGTTTTGGACACGTGTCATATGTTTAAGCCGCAAAAAGTCCACCGTGTCTTCTTCTTCTTCACCAATCGAATCATCCTCCACGTCAGCTCGTCTCATGTCATACCGTCTCTTCGCAAATAATCTCCTAGACCCAGACCCAAACACTATCACCCGGATCCTGGATCTATCCCGGGTCGGACGATCCGACCGAACTCTTCTCTCTGATTACTTCTTGGAGACATCAAACGCTTTCTTGCTTTGCACGCTATTACTTAAAAACATTTACCGTCTTCGTTCTAAATACGAATCTCTAAAACCCAAATTTCAAACGGAGAATCATAATTCACTGGCTTTTGTAGACCAATTCGCGGAGATATCAAGATGGTTCGACCCGTTTATTTCATCCGGTTCTCGGATCCAACTAATCAGATGCGGCTGTTTAAACCTGCTAAAACGGTTAGAGTCGAACCGAGACAAGACACGAACCAAACTCAAGCTTCTCAACGGACTAACTCATAGCTCAGGGCTTCTCGTTTTGGCTCTAACTACTACATTGATTGTAACCATTGCCTCTCACGCCTTTGCTTTGTTCATAGCCGGACCTACTCTTTTAACCGGTAGATTCAAACCAACTGGTTTAAGGAATAAGCTAACGAAAACAGTGGCTAGGCTCGACGTGGCTGCTAAAGGTACATACATTTTAAGCCGTGATTTGGACACGATAAGCCGACTCGTGACTCGGATTAACGATGAGGTGGAGCACGTGCGAGCCATGGCTGAGTTTTGGGTTGGGAGAGGGTCGGGTCGGGTTCGAGCAGGTGAAGAAGTGGCTCGAGAGTTAAAGAGATGTGAAGAAAGCTTTAGTGAGGAACTTGATGAGCTTGAAGAACATATCTACTTGTGTTTCATGACTATCAATAGGGCAAGGAATCTTGTTGTTAGAGAGATTTTGGATTCGGATGATCCACCTCATTGTCCATTCGCTCCCAAATCCAAATAAAATTGTATTGATTTTTTTTTTTCTGTGGATTTTAGTTTTTCTTTTTCTAACCGTATATTATTTATATGCTTATCGTCAATTGTACTACTATTTATAGTTTAATATTTTTAAAAATTGAACAATTTACTTCCATTTTGTATACATACTATAGTGAAACTTCTATAAATTAATTTTTCGATAATACTTCGGTAAATTAATATTTTTTCCAATCCCAAATTAATATTTTAACTCAATTATCACCTCTATAAATTAATAACTCGATAAATGAATAAATATCGATAAATTAATATCTTGATAAAGCAATATTTTTTTCGGTCTCAAATAGATATATTTTGACACAATTATCATCCACTTATCATCTCTATAAATTATTAATTACTGTATATTTAATATATTAAGATACATATATGACACATCATACATGAATCATGTAACATGATTAAGATTTGTTTTGACAAAGCCTAGAACTAACACATTAGTTTCTTTTCTTTTTAAGCACCGATTTTCTCTTGGAAATAAAACCCTGCCGTATCTTTGTAGAAGCCATTTTAACCATGCTATTTGTGGCTCGGTAAAACAGTATCCTATAGCGAAAGCCGGGGATATCCTATAGATTTGAAGTAGTCCAACCTAACTCAACTCACTCGGTGCACTGCTCACATGGAATCCATCACCATACACTTTTTCTTTTTATAAAATAATTAAATGATCAAATTTTAACATTTGTCAAAAGAATCCCAATATCCATTACATGTGCCTACTATGTTACGTTTCTCAATTGTTATTTATTCCAATTTTTTACAAAAATACAGGTTGAGAAATTAGGAAAATCGATTTTAAGTTTTTTAACAAAAACATTTGGACGGCCTCTTGTTTGGGAGTTAGGAGAGACTATCATTAAAAAATGAAGCAAACTCTTTTTAGTATTTTGATATTTTCTATCATCCAATTGTAGGTAAATCAGTTGACTCATAAAACCGAGTCAGCGACTCGTCCGAACCATAAAAAACGATTCCAATTCGAGGAATCTCACGAGTTCTCCACCTTTTATATAAAGTCACTTTGTTAATATGGACAATTGAACAAATGCTTATAGAAAGTTAATTTAGAGATTGAGAAGATTGAGAGAAAAGGGGGGAAAAATATGGGAAGTATTGAAGAACTCGGTGGAGGAGACGAATTGGACTTAGATGTGGATGAGACGATCTTCGTCGCGGTGGCGGAAGATGTGGAGAGAAGCAAAACGACGGTGTTATGGGCGGCGCGTAACTTCTCCGGCAAGAAGATTTGCTTGCTTTATGTTCATCGAACTGCTCGTCCGGCCTCGTGGAGTAAGATCTTCTTCTGCTCTCTCTTTTTAAATTACTGAATTATGGTTTTTGTTGGATGCATAGATCTGTCTGTTGAATTTTAAACCTAGATGTAATCGAAATTTCTGAGTATATTTTTGTTTGTTTTAAAAAAAAAAATCTGTGAATTCTGGATGTTTTCTGTGAGGATTTTTTAATCAAATTGAAGAGGACAACATCGGGATGATGATGAGACTGTAATTTGGTTATAATGTAGATAAGATTTAACTATGGTGTTTCTGCAAAACACTGGTTTACTTGTTCATCAACGTTTAGATCCAATTTTTCTTAAGAGTTAAGAAAGTTTTATTTCCTTGTGGAAGCAGGACACTGCTGATTTTAGCTACTATTTATAGCATTTTTTTCCTTTTATGTTAATTTCTGAGGATGTTAAGACTTGTTTACCTGCAGCGCACAAAAAACTTGTTGGTGGTTCTTTTAAAAAACATGATGTCAAGGTGATTGAGCGCGTTGAGAAACCAAAAGTGGACGAGCTGATGAGTTCTTATATTCATCTTTTGTCTGAAACTGAGGTGTCAATTCTCTCTTTTTTATTCCGTGTAATGTTTGTGATTATATTCTCATGCAAGCCATCAGTTAGCCATTTTGGTGTCCAAGTTAACCGAAATATGGCAGCTCACTTTGGATAGTCATGTGATTTGGTGGATATAATTGTTCATTTAAAGATATAACCTAAACGGAAAAACCTTATGCTTAGACTCTTATATAAATGTAAAGCTTAGACTCTTAAAGCTTTTAGGCATTCTTAGTTAGGACCCTTTCATGTGATAATCTAATGAATTGACATAGTTCTTTTTAGGTTCAAACAGATAAACTTTGCATTGCAGGGCAAAATATCGAGGAAGGTATTGTAGAACTAATTGTTCGGTACAAAATTAAGTGGTTAGTAATGGGAGCTGCATCAGATAAGCATTACTCATGGTAAGATATGATTCTATATTTTATCTTATACTTTTCAAATGTTTCTTTTCTGACCTCTGAAATTCATATTATCAATTTTTTAATTTTGAAATGCCAGGAAAATGACGGATTTAAAGTCCAAGAAAGCCATATTCGTATGCAAAAAAGCTCCTGATTCCTGCCATATTTGGTTTCTGTGTAAAGGTTACCTAATCTTTACGAGGTAATTTATTTTTCTTTTTGAAGGTTGTTAAATGAGATGTGTTAATCATCGTCTTTTCCAAGTTGAACTATTAGGATACATCTGTTGAAACTTCGAGATAATATATTATGTGATGGGACTTTGGTTCTCGGATTTAGCTAGTCTACCACCTTCAGTCCACTGCTTCTACTATCTGTTTTTGTTTTCTACCACAGTACCACCATTCATTTAAGTTAAAGAAACACTCTTAAAAACAGGGGAACAAATGAGGATAGTAGTAACACGCAAACAATGCCTCCCCTAGTACAGCTGGATTCAGATAATGAGACAAGGAAATCAGAAAAGTTGGAATCATCTTATATGAGGAGAAGATTAAGATACTGGCGTAGCCTCCTTGAACAAGGTAGCAATTGGCTTGGATTTTGCAAGGTCCCTCTGCGTATCATTTCATTTGCTGTCAGTTTTTTTCTGTCTCTGTATATAACTTTGTTACAGAATTGTGCAGATGGTGAGAAAGACACAGGTCAATTGGAGAGAGAGAAGGTAGAACCAAGACCAACTCCTTATTTTTCTTCAGGTTCAAGTTCTTCCTTTGGAGAGCCGGTTGCTCCAGAGCCGCTTGGCCCAGAATTGGTTGACTCAGATACATTAACTACCTCAAATGTTGAGGTAGGAAGAGTTTTATTCATCTTTCCATTCATACTGATGATGCAGGTTATGCAGTTACTATAAGTCTCTTAAGAACTCCCTTTGCGCGAAAGACTTTACTTTGCGCGAAAATAATTACAGGGGCTGGTTTGACTTTGTGGAAACGATTTATGAGAGGAATTTTTTCTTTGCAATTTATTGAAAGCTCTACTTAAAGTGAATATGGCTGTATTCTTTTTTGTATGAACAAACATTTAAACCGCCTTGTAATTGGGTGATCCTGTGAAATTTCAGGGAAAAAAGCGTGAAGGGGATGTAGCAAGCAAAGTTAATAGGTATGATAAAGCGATGCATGATATTGGCCAATCAGAGAGAACCGTCTATGGGGAAGCTGAGAACAAATGGAAAGAGGATGCCAGTACCACAGAGGCTCTATGCAAGGTTATATTTCCATAGCGTTTCTCAGATATTAAAGAAATGGAGATGATAGTATTCAAAGTGATGATCGTCTCTATCCAATTTTGCTAGTAGTGCGATTAAATCAGTACATCTCGTTACCACATGCAAAAAAGACTTTTCATAAAGAAATATTTCACTGGGGATTTAGATTGCTAACATTAGGTACAGAACTTCTTCAGTTTATCAAAGCAAATATATATATCTCACTTTGTGGATCACGACAAATGAACACAAAAGAGTGTAGATTCTGAAGATGAGCAAGCTTTGTCTAAGAGGGAGTTATATATTTTGCTGTCAAAAGCTATAGTTAAGTATTTGATGCCAAATCTGGAGATTCTTAAGCTGCTGGCACTATGTCTAACTAGTTTCTCCGTTTTTTTTTCATGCTATCTCATAGGCTAAAGCCTTGGAAGGCCTATGCATTAAGGAGTTAAGCCAAAGAAAGAGATTGGAGGAATTGCTGGAAAATAAAAAGCATGAAGTAAAAATGGTAATAGAGCAGAACAATGGATTCATGAAAGAACTTCAGATGGTTCAGGGTCAGAATCTTAAGTTGGAAAGCCAGATAAGGAAACTGAAAGACTTGGAAAAAGAACATGGTGAGAAATTTGATACGGCTATGGAGCTCTTGAAAAGTTTTAGGCAGAAAAGGGATGAGATCCGGATCGATCATGAGAATGCAGTAAAGGAAGTAAACTCACTGAGAAGACTGATTAAAGGAGATAGTGGAGAGTCTTCGGGATCACAAATGCTCGAGTACTCTTTTATGGAAATCAATGAGGCTACTAACGAATTTGATCAATCCTGGAAACTTGGAGAAGGCAAATACGGAAGTGTCTACAAAGGGAATCTTCAACACCTTCAAGTTGCTGTAAAGATGTTGCCCTCATATGGATCTCTGAATCACTTTGAGTTTGAGCGTCGGGTAAAGGACCTTATGTATAAATACAAATAAATTTGAATATATATGTCAACATCGTCAAACTTTTTTACAAATTCTGATTGTTTTTTTGGATTTCAGGTGGAAATTTTAAGCAGGGTAAGGCATCCAAATCTAGTAACACTGATGGGTGCTTGTCCAGAGTCTCGGTCTCTCATATATCAATATATTCCTAATGGAAGCCTCGAAGACTGCTTTTCATCTGAGAATAACGTTGCTGCACTTTCATGGGAATCTCGGATCAGGATTGCCTCTGAGATATGCTCTGCTCTCCTGTTTCTTCATTCAAACATTCCTTGCATCATTCATGGAAACCTAAAACCATCCAAGATTCTCCTGGATTCTAATCTCGTCACCAAAATCAATGACTACGGGATTTCTCAGCTGATCCCGATCAATGGAGTCAACAAATCTGATGTTCATGTAGATCCGCATTACTTTGTTTCTGGTGAAATGACACTGGAATCAGATATATACTCGTTTGGGATCATTCTCCTTCAGCTTCTCACAAGGAGACCAGTTTCTGGCATACTGAGAGACGTCAAATGCGCTGTGGAGAACGATAACATCAGTGCGGTACTGGATAGTTCAGCCGGAGACTGGCCAATCGCACGAGGCAAAAAGCTAGCTAATGTAGCCATCCGTTGCTGTAAGAAAAACCCGATGAATCGACCAGACTTAGCCGTGGTTCTACGGTTTATCGATAGAATGAAAGTACCAGAAGTTCCTTCTTCAGAAGTATCATACACGAACCAGAAAGTTCCACGTCGACCTCCTTCTCATTACCTCTGCCCCATTTTCCAGGTGAGTTTCAATGCCTAAACAAGAGTTAATGATCACGGAATAAAACAAAACTCTAACCTAATGTTTGTTGTCATCATCGCAGGAAGTGATGAAAGATCCTCTGATAGCAGCAGATGGGTTCACTTACGAAGCAGAAGCAATTAGAGAATGGTTAGCGAATGGGCACGATACATCACCGATGACAAACCTGAAGATGGAAGACTGCAATCTGTTACCTAATCATGCTCTTCATCTAGCTATTCAAGATTGGCAAAACCAATGGTGATTTTACCTTTGCCTTTCCTTTTAAGACAACAATATTGCTACAGTTCAACTCCCCACCCCATTTTTTAGAAAATTGTCACTTTGTAAATTTACCCCAAAAACGTATGGAAATATATATAAGCCTTACGTACATAGTGATATATGTCGCAGTTATACTACTTATTCGAAAAATGTTACTTTGTTATCAATTGTCTTAAAGTAAGACAGTTACACATAATACGACGTCGTTCGTTTTGCCCGCCAAAAAGAAATTATAAAGCTAAAGCGTTTAATAGAAGTTTTATCTGCATTTGTCATTTGACTGTTAGGTATTTGGCAAATCAGAGTTATCAGACATACTTTGCGTCCTCATCTATACAGAATTTCACAAGTCACCATCATCATCATCATCAACATCACTGTCTCCCATGGATTTCACAGATACCGGAATCAACCACTCGGATTCTCCTATCTCCGATCAAGACCATGACCTCCTAGATTACTCTTCGTTAGACTCTGAACTTATCCATCTCCGTAGCCAGATATTCGAGTCGAGTTATCGGAAGACCGATTTGATTAGAGCGAATCACGAGTTATCTAACGAGAGAGATGCGTTTAGGCGAAGAAATCGTGAGCTTGAAGCTGAAATTTCAGAGGCGGCGATGATTAGAGAGGAAATGAAGAGAGATTTGAAGTTTTCTAGAGAAAGAGTCAGTGAATTGGAAGGAGAGGCAAAAGAGAAATCTAGATTACTATCGAATATTTCAGAATCTTTATTATCTATGGAAAATAGCTTGTCGAAAGGTGAAAGAAGGAAACTGGAATCAGAGGAATATATTTCTAACTCTGTTTTGGAGTTAGTCAAGGAGGTTGAAACGAAGGTAGAGACGTTCATGGAAACAATGGAGAAGAAGAAGATGGAGCTAAGTAGAAGTGTGGAGTTCTTGAAAGAGGAGAACAGAGATCTCAGTGTCTTGTTAAGAGCTGCCTTGTCTGAGAAACAAACTGCAGAGAAGCAGTTGAAAGAGACAAATGAGCAAAAGAGATCGGCGTTGCTGCAAATCGCGGAACGAGGGTTGCAGAAAATAGGGTTTGGTTTTGGGTTTAGGGAATCAGTTCAAGAAAGCTCAGAAACTGGAAATCTCGTGAATGACTACGAAGAAGAAGAAGAAGAGAATGGTGTGGTATGGTCATTACTTTAGTCACATTCTTTTGAAACAAAGGTTTAAGTATATATTTCGGTTTCTAATTGAATCTATTGAAAGTCTACAGGTTATAGTAATAGAGAAGACAATGAAGAATCTACGGAAAGAGATCTCTCAGCTGAAGATATCCTTGGAAGAATCAAGGTAAGCTTTTTCTTTTAACTCAACCCATAGATGATGATGGATTATGGTTAACCTCAGCTCGGATTTTGATGGATGCACACGAAACATCTGACAATGAAAAAATGTATTTTCATGATCTGACAGGTTAGAAGAAGAGCAGTTGAAGAAATTTACAGAGGAACAAGCTCAGAAAATAGCAGAGAACTTGGTGTATATCGACAAGCTGCAAAATCGAGAGAAGTTTCTTGCTGAAAACGTAATGTATTTGCGGATCCATAGCTTCTGTTTTCATATATGTATCTTTTCTCAAATCTCTTACTAGAGAGATGTTTTTTACTGAACCAAAGGTGGAAGAGCTAGTGAATGTAATAAGAGAAGTTGAATCAGAAGTAAGTAGGTGGAGAGAAGCTTGTGAGCTAGAAGTTGAAGCCGGGCAGCGTGAAGTCGAACAACGCGATCAACTAGTAAGTTTCATTCACTATTTCAAACTAAAAGCCTTACCAAAACCAATACTATAACTAACAAAGGCCACTGTTACAATCAGGTAGCAGTTTTAAAGGCAGAGATTGACAAGTTGAGATTAGAATTGTCGATATCAGAGGGAAAAATAAAACTGAAAGAAGAATTGGCCAAAGCTGCAATGGTAGCAGAAGAAGCAGCTGAGAAATCACTAAGATTGGCTGAGAGAAGAATAGTTGAACTTCTCAGCCGCATTGAACATCTCTACCGCCAATTGGAAGAAGCTGAGTCTGCAGAACGCAGAATCAGAAAGTTAAGACACGTTTGGTGTTGGCCGTTGTGGCGTTTGCCCACAGCCACTGCTCCTGCTTTGACTGCTACTAACAGTTCTTCATACATAAGCAATAGATCATTATTACGATATGATGCGTGATCTAGTAGTGTTTTACACTATAGTTGTGTAGAATATAAAGAAAGACATAAATGTTGCACAAGTCAATAACAAAACACTAAAAACTTCTTAAAAAGTCAATAGAAGTGACACCATATGTTGCATAGTCACCATGTTGGACGAGGAAACAGTGGTTGAACATCTAACGAGGAAGACAAAGCCACAATACTAGAGGCTGGAGAAGTGACACCAACGGTCCACGAATCAGCTATATCTATCATCTGCATTCCGTCTTCATCTTCGTCATCATTAATTTCAACTTGCACTTGTGAATCCTCTGGCAATGAACAAATTTTCTCCAACTCGGTAAAAACTTCTCTCATATTTGGCCGTTTCTTTCCCTTTGAGTTTAAACACCTTTTCGCCAGATTCGCCACCGCCATTACTTGTTTCTCTTTGCAAGCATCTCTTATCCTAGCATCAATGATATCCATTAATCTATTCTCCTTCATTGCAGCTCTGACATAATCTGCTAAACCCTTTATTTCTTGAGGATTCATAATGGTTATAACAGGTTTCTCTCCTGTAATAAGCTCCGCAAGAACAACCCCAAAGCTATAAACATCACTCTTTTCAGTATATTGGCTTGATCCATAGTACTCTGGATCTACATACCCAACAGTACCTGAAATTACTGTTGTCCAATGAGTTTGATCTACTGTTATAGTTCTTTGAAGTACCAAAATCAGACACTTTAGCTCTGTATTTTTCGTCAAGTAGTATGTTTGTTGACTTGATATCTCTGTGGTAAATAGGAGAACATGCAGAATAGTGAAGGTATGATAAAGCTCCTGCGATATCCACCGCAATGCGCATACGTATCTCCCAAATCATTGTGTAGTCATCAAACTCTTCATGTATATGTTGGAAGAGGTTCCCATTAAGGATAAACTCGTAAATCAGAATTGGAACTACTGTCTCAAGACAACATCCTAGGAGTTTTACGACATGTCTATGATTGATTTGAGAGAGAATGACCACCTCGTTGATGAACTCTTCTAGTTTATCTTCATCTACAACTTTGGATTTCTTGACTGCAACAGTTCTGCCATCTACAAGCATTCCCTTGTACACAGTTCCTTGACCACCTTGCCCAAGAATCCTGTTTTCACTAAAGTTTTCAGTGGCTTTCTCCAACTCTCTTGTGCTGAATATTCTTGTCTTCTCCACAAGGCCTCTTCTTGTATTTAATTGTTGTTGCAACAATAGACCTCCGTTTCGTTTGAAGAACTTCTTTTGGCGCCTTATGATTCTTCTCTTTATTAGAAATTTTCTCAACCACCATGTTCCACATACGAGGACTAATACACCAAAACCTGAACCAACCCCTATATAACCCTCACAAGATAACTCTTTAAATCATTACCTGTTTATAATTAGCTTTAAAGTTGTGACTGAATCTGGAGAAAGACTCGGTGACGTACCTGCCATGATTGCTTTCTTCTTATCGCCCACGCAGTTATAGTCTCCCAGCAAATTCACGCAAGTGTCACTTTCTCTACAGTAGTTCAAGGATTTGTTTTTGCATTCATCGATATCTATAAAAGGAAAGGTCATACATTAATTGTCAACTTGCAAGTATTCCAATGTTTTAGACGTACACACGAGAAGAAGAAGAAGAAAAAAGGGAGAGCTTAAGGAACATGTACTGACCTGTGCATCCGTTTAAGATATGTGCGTTACCTGTGTAACCACTGTTGCATCCACAACTTGCATAACTATTCTCAGAAATGGTAACATTGTCGCACATGCAGCTTATTTTGCGACTACTACCGTCAGACCTATGATTCTCGTACTCTTCTTTGCTTTTGCAGCTCAAAGAGTCTAGGAACGAAAGATTCTTAGTCTGGATGACCCATCCTAGCTTAACCGTAGTATATCCCGTAGCAAATAACGGTTCTGGTTTGGTTCCATTCAATAAATTGAAGTTATCTGTTAAGAAGGCGACTTTGCACTCTTCAGTTGTCATCAAGTTCTCGTCAGTTCTCTCTATTCTGACACCAATGACCTGTAGAGGCTCGTAAGGTATATTTTCCAAGCAGCATCCGTTACCAACGCAGCTTGTTTTGTCTTTCGTACAATCCTTGCTGCCGAAATAACGGGACATTGTGTTGTTGGAGCACCCAGTTTTGTCAAAAAATGGAATGTTGTTGTTATGAAACTCTGTTTTGGCAGTGCAGTTTAACTCGCATACCACCTTGTTTGGCTCAATGTTGGTCAAAGACACCTTACTTTTGCAACCAACCCCTACGAGGTAGTTGTCTGTGTCAACGAAATAAGGGCTTCCCGTTCAATTCAAAGGTGATCCTCTCTTAAAGGAAACTTAGGAATAAACATACTACAAACATATTTCAAGTTAAACGGATCGTAAAAGACCACGAAACCACAAAACCGTCGGAAATCCATCGGAAATTACCGAGGATTTCCGACGGTTTTGTGGTTTCACGTGTCGCGTTCTAAGGTTTAGTCTGACATATGACTAGACAAGCCGAAAAAAAAAATTCCGTCAAAAATTCCTCGGAAATCCATCATAAATCCGTCAAAAATCTGTCTGAAATCCGTCGGAAAATTTTAGATGGATTTCCGACGGAACCGTCAATTTCCGATGGATTTTCGACGGAATATAAATCCGTCGGAAAATTTCAGACGGATTTCAGACATATTTCCGATGGAATCATCAATTTTCATGTCTATCGGAAAATACGTCGTAAATCCGTCAGAATTTTCCGACAGATTTATATTCTGTCAGAAATTCCGTCGGTTTTGCGGTAAATTTCTTGTAGTGATCCTTTTTGCTACGATTATCTTAACGGTGGGAGTCAACCCACTGGCAAGTAGCAACACGTTGCCCCTAAAGATCACTTTTCATATTTCCTTTTGGATTGGAGCCGTATCATCCTTGGCAGCTTTAGTTTTTTTTGGGTTTCATTCTTTTTTTTTTCCATCTGAAATTTATCATTAAACATTCAAAGGATACATGATCATATTACAGAAGTCGGCGAAATAATTAAAAATACCCGGAAGCATAGCCCCCAAAAAGGAAACAAAGCCCCAACTTACGGGGAAACTACAATTACAAAGAGATAAAAGGGTTATAATTTACAAAAAATCGAAAAATAGCACAAAACAAAAAATATGTGAGAAGTCGTCAATAAGCACAAATATGTAACAGTTTTGTGCTATTGTCGATGGAGTAATTGGTCCACAAAGGTCACCTTGAACTAGTTCCAGCGGTTTCTCAGCTCGAAAACTAGTAGAACTAGGAAACGGTTTCCTTATTTGTTTCCCGACAAGACATGAATTACAAATCTTGTTTTCTTCTACGATTTTAGGCATGCCCGTCACTATCTCCTTTTCCACCATGATTTTTAATTTTGCGAAACCAATATTTCCAAACCTCGCATGCCATCTCCATGAAGCATCGTCGGTTTTTGCGTTTAGACATGTCAGTTTTGCGATCCCCATCCGGATTTTGTATAACCGATTTGACGACCTTGGTCACCCTCACAAGTAATCTTCCGTTCTCTTCATGCATTGTCAAGAGATCATTCTTCATTTTTACCTCACAACCGGACTCAGTTGCTTGTCCAAGACTCAAAATATTATTCTTGAGCTCCGGTATGTAATAAATTTCCGTTAGGAGTTTTTGTTCTTTGTTTCTTCCTTGGAATGTGATTGAACCTCTTCCCTTGATGTCAACGCATAATTCATCTCCGAATCTTACTTTCCCGGTGATCCCCTCGTTTAGCTCCAAAAAATATGATTTATTTCCCGTCATGTGATTACTCGCTCCATTGTCTAAGTACCACTTTCTCGCTTCTCGGTTACAAATTTCTTTGGAATCAAATTTTTCTCATTCAAAGACACCACCTCGTGCATGTAGAGAGGAGTGTCGACTTCTTGAGTCTCGGTAAGGTTTGTCTCTTGATTTTCTTCTTTCTTTTCGGGACAAGCTCTCTCAAAGTATCCTTTCTTGTCACACCGGAAACACACAATTTTTGACTGATCCTTTAGAGGGTTTTCGATATTGTCTTTTTCCGAGCTGTGGCCATTAAACCTCCCTCTTCTTCTTCCTCGACCTCCTCGTCCTCGTTCCCCTTGGCCTTGTCCTCTAAAATTGTTGAACCCACCACGAGAACCGTAAGAATCGGTGGTGTAAAGGAGCTTACTTTGATCATTGTCTTTTGCTTCATCTCTGATTCTCTCTTCATAAGCTTTCAGTCGTCCAACAATTTCTTCAAAGGGAGTGGTATTTAAATTCAATACTTGTTCAAGCGAGGCTGTTATTTGAATGTACTTGCTCCTCGGAAGACAATTAAGGAATTTTTTCACCAATTTTGATTCTTCCATTGATCCTCCTAGCGCTACCGTCTTTGAAGTGAAACTTGATAACTTTCCCGCGAAGTCATCTATTGAGTCTGTATCACCCATCTTCAAGCGATCAAAATCCGCCATGAGTGTCTGCAACCTTGCTTCCTTCACGCGGTCTGCGCCGATGTTGCGTGTCTTCAACGCTTCCCAAATTTCTTTTGATGTTTTAAGATCTCATATTTGAAGAATAAGACTCTCGGGGATAGATTGAAACAACAGAGCAATAGCTATATTGTTTTTCTTGACATCGACTGATCTGGGTTCAATCGTATCCCACACTTCTTATACCTTCAAAGTTACTCTCATTCGCATCGCCCAAACGGTGTAGTTCGAAGATGTGAGCATAGGGCAACTGATCGATGGAGGTCCGGTCTCCTTCGAGCGTGGCTGCACGTTCGTGTCATCTCCTATGGTGTGGTGATGGCGTCGGCTGTATGTCCGTAAGATCTTCGTGATTCGATTAACTCCTAATCGAACTCGTCAAGTCTCAAAGCTCCGCGATCGATTTTCCAACACGGATCGATTTTCTTAAGCTCTGATACCAATTAAAGGAAACTTAGGAATAAAGAACAACACTCTTTATTAGATTTAGAAAAGCTCTCACGAAAAACTAAATCTCTTTCTCTAAGTCTTATGGTACATCACACCAAAGACTCATATTTATATGAATTAGCTACTCTTAATTCAACTAGGAATAGATAAACACAAAATCTCTCTACAATTATCTAAAACACGTTTGTATTTATCTCTAATATCTATTAATCCTACTCGACTAATAGATAACTTTTTCCGGAAGCTAATGGAATTATCCAACATCTCTTTCCCATCGCTGGAACATCCCCTTGATGTTATTGGGATTTTGACACGCACTGACCCGAACATCGCATAAGTAAAAGAATCATAATTGCCTTCCGGGAGAGAGATATTCACAACAGTCATGTTAAACTTAGAAAGGATCGGGTATTCTCTACCCTTTGAATTTTTAAGACAGTCTATTTTGTAATCATCGTTGAGATAGCAATCTTTATTACTAATCCCAAATGGGTATGGGATCGTGATTTTCCCACATTCTTTCTGACAATTACTCGAAACAACCACAGCTGATATATTAAGGATGAGCACAAGTAGAAAAGAGACGAGATTTAAGAAAGTGTACTTGTGATCGAACTTCATGGTGGAATGAGTTTGTTACTTGCTAAACAAGCAAGCAGGAACAAAGCCTTTGTGCGTAGAAAGAGAATGATCAAGGAAAAGTTCCGGTTACTAGCGTTGTAGCTCCATAGACGTCTCTAGTTTCATAAGAACTACTTGGAAATACTTTGGGGCAATTTTGGGTACAGAGCAATAATCCCATTTACATTTCTTTTTCGTTACGTTTTCCCTTTAAATAACTCAACCAAATACGTATGAAGCTAAGCGTCAACGCTGTTTTCTAAATAGTTTAACCAAGTCTTCTCCTTTTACAACTTCTAAAAAGAGAGAAACTTTCATGCTACTAATGATTACATCTATATGTAGACAGAGGCGGACCCATGTGATAGTTAGTGGGGTCAGCTGACCCCACAAAAAAAAAACAATTATGTGTATATAAATTTTTTTGGGGTTAAAAATCAACTTTGAACCCATAAAATTTTAGGTTTATTTAGCTCATTTACTTTTTGAACCCATTAACTTACTTTTAAAAAAATTTCAGCAATTACAAGACCCAAAATCCATTTTGTTTTTGACCCCGGTAAAAAAAATTTCTGGATCCGCCACTGTATGTAGATAATATGAGTAAGGTCTCATTCTCATCTTATTATTGGTCTAGTTGGCAGCTAATTTTCTTTGTTTATAAAGAAAATGATGGTTGTTATAAAATACTTGGCAGCTCTTTTTCAAATATAATATTACATATAGGAAAAATACCATAAAAACTTTCAATTTTACAACTTTTTTCAACTAAAATCTTCAACTATTTGTGTTTCCAAAACAAACGTTCAAGTTGATAAAATTTTCCAACAAAAACCCCCAAACTATTTTTGTTTCCAAAACAAACCTCCAAATATAAAGTTTTGCTTGATCCCAATAAAGGTTAATTGACAGTCAACAATAATTCCGCAAACGCATGTTAACTATTTGTTAATTTTGTTAGTTTCGAATAAAAATCTTAGATGGAAAAACTCAATCTTGAGTCTGATTGAGGGTTAATTGATAGTCAACGATAACTCCAGTTAACACAGCAAGCGCCTGTTAAATATTTGTTAACTCCGTCAGTTTCGAATATGAACCCTAGATGAATAAATCAATTTTCTGTAGTTGTAAACTCATTTTCTCTTTAGTAAATAACTAAATACCAACAAAAAATACGTAAAAAATGGACAAACATAGTTACCAAATAATTAATGGAAGTTATCATTGATCATTAGTAACCCCTCAATGGGGCTCAATATTGGAAATTTGAAGGTTTTAAGTAAGCAAAACTTTATATTTAGAAGTTTATTTTGGAAACACAAATAGTTGAAAGTTTTAGTTGAAAAAAATTGTAAAATTGAAGGTTTTTTATGGCATTTTTCCTTACATATACATAATAAACATATTACTCAATTTGAACTACACAATCAAAATACCACATCTTACTTCTGTATGATTGGTATCAAACAATTAAACCAGTTTATCCACTTTTTTTCTTCTTCTTTTTTTCAGTTTATCCATTTAAAATGATTTATAAGCTCTATCAGTGAATCGACACAAAACTTTTTCGCATGATTGGTTGTAAACGTATACATCTGCAATCGCTCACAAAAATAACAGTTACGTTGTAGCTAAACAAAACATGTCGTTGATCCTATTACCTCACAAAAACGGTGTCGTTTTGGAGGCGAGAGACGGCATCGCTCTAGAAAGTCTCATCGTTAAGTGGGCCTTGGCAGAACAAGAAAAGTCTCAAGGAGTAAACGCTGTCGTTTTAGGGGAGTAAGTAGAAAGTCTCTTCTCTTCCTTCTTCGGCGGCGGCCAAAGCAAGTCATTCGAACAAAGAACCACGGCGATGGGAGAAGAGAAGAAACCAGAAAATGTTACAGTGACGACGAAGAAGATACCTTCATCATGCGATGTGGAGGCGCTAAAGAAATGCTTGGAAGAAAACAAAGGAGATCACTCAAAGTGTCAGTCTCAGGTAGAAGCTTTTAGATCTTCTTGTTCTCTTCCTCAACCCAAAAAATAAACCCTAATTCCCTAATTCGATTTTCGAAGCTACGAGATATATTTTGTAATAACAAAACTTAGACCAATGTGGTCTCTATGATAATGATTGTAATGAAACAACTGTTGTTTTACATATTACAATATTCACTTACATGTAATAGAACAAGATCGATCAGTAACGTAAATCTGACTTCTCGAATGTCAAGTTACCAGATTCGTCTCGTTCAAAGAGACGTTCGATAAGCTCGTCCCAACTAACTCCACGGTTCCTTCTTTTCCGGTACAATGGCCTAAAAGATGAGGATGATGATTCACCAACCATTGGTGCAATTGATTCTGTTTCTTCTTCTTCTTCTTCTTCTTCCTCCTCTGTTTCTTCTTCTTCGGTTTCGTCTTCTTGAGCTTTGTCAAACGTTCCGTACTCAGAGGACATTGAGTCAGCGTGAGGAACATCTAATGTTACTGCTCGTCTTAATGCTGCTCTGTACTCAAGATTATGTTCTCTTGCTAATGATTCTTGTCTCTCCATTTTTTGCTTCTCCGGAATCTCCATTTTCTTCTCCTTCTCCAACATTAGCTGAAGAAATTTTCCATACGTAAATCAACCGGTTAAGAGGATTTTCGTGTCTAATGAGATTGGTGAACACACACTTACGTTGAGAGCTCTCTGAGCTTCTCGTTCGATCCAGATGATGGCATGGTCTGAAGTTGCATTACAAGAAAGAACAATGTGTTCGAATCTTCCATCTACTGGCACTGCGGTTTTCACAACCGGAGGATGTCTTCCTAATCTGCAAGAAACAATTACCGAAACATGATCAACATATTTAGCTCACATGATCGCAGAGCATAAATGTAACGTCACATTTGACATTTGAAATTGGTAGCTAAGTAGGCTCATTTTATTGAGATTGTGGGGTTACTTTAGAAACAGAGTTCTTTATACCTGCAAGGCTTTCTCTCGACGATGTGATACATACGACCAGGAGCGTAAAGCCGTCTAGGATCTTTGAGCATCTTCTGTTCTGGAACACATGTATCCATCATACACCTTATGCATAGCAAACATGGCAAACTGGCCACAGACACAAAAAAACGTAAAGCCTTTACAAGTAAGCAAAGTAAAGATGATTAAAACGTCCTACAAAACAAAGTGAACTAACAAAAGCTCTTTCAAACTAAAAGAGAACTCTCCATGATGATAACAGAGAGTGCCAAACGCCCTAAAGTCTCCTAAAAGGACCGATTTTTTCGGGTTTTCTGTTGTGTGCTATCGTTTTAAGTTTCGAAAAGAAAAAGAACATACTTGAGACATAGATAATTAAACCTTTTGCATATAGAATGGTATAAATGTTCAAGAAAACACAGATAATTATTTGAGACATAATGAGATAGCTTTACCAGAATAGAGACTTGAATATGTCTTCTAAAGGTGTAGCTGTCCTGGGTAAGAAATCATCCTAAAGCAAACAGATAGAAAACACACAAATACTTTAGATCAATTTGATTTATACGCCAAAAAAATGTTTGGGAAATTTAGACACACCTGAAGCACAACAGAGTTGATCACATCTGCATATCTAACAGCCAAATTCAACGACATACACCTCGCAGGCGCAATAGCGAAACACCTAACTCTCTTTCTATCAATATTCCCCAATCTATCCGGATGACGAACCACTAACAAAGCCAACATTGTAGCAACACCAGACCCAAGTGAATGTCCAGCAAAAGTCAGAGTATAACTTGGATACTTGACAACCAATTCTTTCAAAACTTTACATTCCTCATCTAACACATAACCAGCAGACTTCAACAACCCATTGTGCACATAACCACCATCAAATTTCCTTTCACCAAGCTTATTATCTAAAAGCATTGCATAATCACTCTCTTTCGCCAAATTCAATCCCCGGATCGCAACAACTACATCTTTATGATCATGATCAAGATACAATATATAAGCAGGAGCACGACCTTTAGTGTCTTCATAAGTCTTCTTTAGAAGCAACAAATCAGGGTTGATCCCATATCCTTCTGGAGGCTCCCATAAAGGGTTTCTAATATCATCCTCGTAAACCGCTAAGATGTAACGACAAAACCGAGGAACCGGTTCGAATTCATCAGTTGTTGCAAGTCCCCAATCTTCACTGTCGTGACCAGCCGTGTGAAGACAGCGTTTATAACCCCAACGTACACAACCAATGCAGTAAACACATTCTAAAAGAGGGCAACAACCACAAAAAATCGACATGAAAAAGATTCGATTCACACAAGAGTAATAACTTATAACACCATCATCATCATTATAGAGCAATGAAGCACGAGTATCAACGATCAAAACATAAACTTTGATATTGAAATAAAGAAATTTCGAAACTTTACTACTCCCAACAGAAGAATCTTGAATTTTTTTGACTGGAAGATGTAAGAATTGAACAGGAAATCAGCAAATAAGTGAATCAAGTTAAAAACAGGGAAAAAAATGTCAACTTAGTGAATCGGAAACAATGTAATGGAGATTCAAAGTAAGATGAAATTGAAGATTGAAGTCGTACTTGCTACTCTATAGAGATAAACATGTGAGGAGAATTAGATCTCACTAGTAATATAGTATGTTTCTCTTCACTTATGAAATTTCCTGGACGAAAAATCAAAGTGAGAAACGATGAGGTTGAAGCACAAATCCAGGTTTATGAATTTGAGGGAAGGTGTAGAGTTATAGAGCGGATTAGAGCTCTGGGAAATGGGAGAAGAAATGAAATTTCACGTCATAGAAGGAGAAGAGAGGATTCAAAGTTGCCGGACTCGTGGACGCGAACTCGCTGGACTCGTGTTCGCTTTGTTTTCTTTATTGTGGCAGTGACTTTGGCTAAAATTGCAGAGGTTCTTAGAGCTTCTTGTGTTATGTGAAGAAAAATATAAAAATAATATTTTTTGACAAATTTTAGTTAAGAGTTTAAATTTCGAGAAAAATAGTTAACAAAATAAAGTTTTTAGTAGTTGTAGACTTGTAGTTTTGTTATTTCCCAAATAAGTAGTTTGCTTAGCTGATTAGTTGATTTGGTGATTTTTTTGAAAAATTGTATTTCACATAACTTACAAGATTTTCAACTATTTTTTGGCGTCTGATTAATTTTTATAGTTTATTAAAATAAAAACAAATCACAGCAAATGTGTATAATTCATTTTATTTTCAACTAAGTTAGTTGATAGCTACTGGCTTACTATCACCAAGCGGTCAAAAGAGTCATGGAGTGGAAACTTGGTTGAGCAATCCCAAACCGGAAACAAAATTTTGGTTTGCCTTTGGGATCATTTGCAGCTGTTTCTGGTGTGGGTGGATCAAATTACAAAACTTGCAAGCTTAGATTTCCAGTCACTACATTAAGATTAAATTATGCAAATCAATTCATTTAGCTTTTCTTATCCAATATAATAAATAATTTATACATCTCACTTTTGTTTTTCATTGTGTTTGGTGACAACTTACAAACAACTTCACTCTCTGTTTTGATTATTTAATGTTGTTGTTTGTGTAATCTAATCTATAGTTGTTTTGATTTCTTACTAATTGTTCTCTATATCTTTTGTTCTACCTTTTTATTAATTTCACAGTTACTCCTTGAACTGTCTTCTGAACCTCTTCCTCAAAATGTCACCAAATATTAGCATCCTAAATATATAGGTAGAACTGACAATTATACATTTCCCAATATATAGCCAAAACAACATAGTTAAAGTTGAAGAAATTAAGTAGAATCGAACACAAGGTGACATGAATTTGAAGCCCTGCACACACTAGCCCACTCGTTGAGCATCTCACGTCTCTTTGCCAACTTTACAAGGTTTTCCGGATCAATGCGTTTTGTGGAGAAAGTTGCTCTCTTCAACCGTCTTGCGTTTTCTATGATGTATGTGGCCACTTCTTTCTCATCTCCTCTTTGCCATTCGTATCCTATCCACACAAATGTCTCAAGATGAAACAACAAACATTCCGCTACACAACTTGGTGGATCCCAATTCCGTTCGTCCGGATTCTTTTTGTCATCACGCAGATATAGCTGAGAAAAATGCAGCAGTTTGTGTCATCTAGATCATCAACAAAGTACATGAAAGTGGAAAACAAAAAAAAAAGTAGTTGAGTGGTGAAATTGCTTACATCCGTGAGCTTGAGGATTTGTAGTTTAGGAGAAGTATCGAACATGATTGAAAGCAGATTCCACCACTCTTTTTCATATGTACGTAGCTCTAGACAGACTAGCTGATGGAAGATTTTACCAGTAGGAACTGTAATCTGTGAATAAGGCAACATTTATTAATACACAAAATAAGCAGACGAAAATGTTGAATCTTAAACTTACCTCAAGTGGTGATAAATGTAAGCAAAGTCGTTTTAGCTGAAGTTAGAGATTCCAAAACTTCAGCTAAAACTTCAGCCCTAACAGAGTTTCAAAAACTAATGCATTAGCAACACTTAGAGATCCCCACTCGAACACATGATCTGGAGAAGAAAGAGGACGAAAAGTGAAGTCAAAATGAGACAGATGGCTCAAAAATCGAATCTAATCCCAACATATTTACTCACAAGCAAAACAAGTCTTTCTTTAAATGGGCTTAATAACTCGGCCCTTTTTAAGTAAGGCCCAATCATACGAATTCCCTCTCTTACCGTTTAATAGAGCTTAACTACTGGCCAAGTTAGGTGGTAGCTACTGGCTTATTATTTACCAAGCGGTCAAAATAATAAGTAGCAAATGACTTACTATCACCGAGCGGTCAAAAGAGTCATGGAGTGGAAACTTGGTTGAGCAATCCCAAACTGGAATACATAACTTTGGTTTGCCTTTGGGACTAATTGCAGTTATTTGTGGTGTGGATCAAATTATAAAACTTGCAAGCTTTTGATTTTCAATCACTACATTAAGATTAAATTATGCAAAATCAACAGAAGAAGCCCAATTAGTCCGAAATAATTGTAAAAAATTAGTAAAAAGGCTTTCAAGTACTATTTGCCTTTTAAAGAGAGGCCTGATAAGAAGAAGCCCAATTATCTATTAGGGCTTCACAAGTAAAAACTGTATATAAAATTAAACCTAGCCATTTCTGTATTGCGGCCGCAGGAGGAAGAAGAGGAAGAAGAGGAAGAAGATTTCTCTGTAAACTTGTGAGTTTGTCTTTCTTACATCTCTCGTTCAGTGTTAGGGTTTCAAGTATTGTTCAGTGTTAGTGGTGGCGATTGATAAGGCATGTATTGTTCAGTGTTATGATCTGCTAGCTCCTTGGTTGTTTTGTTCACTCCGAGTTTTAACTGTTAATATAAACGTTTTCTTCCGAGTTCCTTGATTTCTTGTTCGGTCTTAGAGATTATAGAATGAGTAAAACTACAGTTTCGTTGATGAGGTTGTTCGTTTCTATGTTATTGAAAATGGCATACGAATCTGTTGTGCTTGTTTGATACTTCTATATCATTATTCATGTGGCTTAGTTTTGATTAATCTGTTGGGTGATTGTTGTTTTTGCAGCTTGAGGTGAAGAAATGAAGCACAACAATGTTATCCCCAATGGTCACTTTAAAAAGCACTGGCAGAACTACGTGAAGACATGGTTCAACCAACCTGCCAGGAAAACCAGAAGAAGAGTTGGTCAGTAACATCACTACTTCTGCTTATGCTCTATCTTTATGTTTCATTTTGTGTTGAACCATAGAATCTCTTGGAATCTAATTGTGTTATGTTTAATCTCAGCGAGGCAAAAGAAGGCAGTGAAGATCTTCCCTCGTCCAACTTCTGGACCTCTCCGCCCTGTTGTTCACGGTCAGACTCTCAAGTACAACATGAAGCTCAGAACCGGTAAAGGATTCACTCTTGAGGAGCTTAAGGTTTGTATTTATCTATCTCCGTGTCGTTCTTATTTATATAGCTATCATGTTTTTATTTATTGATGGGATTATTGATTTCTGCTTGTTGGTTTAATCAGTCTGCTGGTATCCCAAAGAAGTTGGCTCCTACTATTGGTATTGCTGTTGACCATCGTCGCAAGAACAGATCTTTGGAGGGTCTTCAATCCAATGTCCAGAGGCTGAAAACCTACAAGGCTAAGTTGGTTATCTTCCCGCGTCGTGCCCGCAAGGTTAAGGTACTCTTTCTGCAACTGATTCGATTTAGTGTTTTGTTGTCTTCATCAATTGATTGGATTTGGTTCTGATATCTGTGTTGTTATGTTTAGGGTTTAGTTGTCTTTATCAATTGGTTTGATTTGGTTCTGTTCTCTTTGTTGTTATGTTTATGGTCTAGTGTTCTTCACCAATTAATTGGATATGGTTCTGATCTCTTTGTTGTTATGGTTATGGTTTAGTGGTCTTCATCAATTTGTGATATCGATTTCCTCAATAAATCCTCCTCCACAATAGGAACATACAGCATCACGACCTCGAAGCCAAACCAACTGATTCGATTTAGTGTTTCGTTGTCTTCATCAATTGATTGGATTTGGTTCTGATATCTTTGTTGTTATGTTTAGGGTTTAGTTGTCTTTATCAATTGGTTTGATTCGGTTCTGTTCTTTGTTGTTATGTTTATGGTCTAGTGTTCTTCACCAATTTATTGGATTTGGTTCTGATCTCTTTGTTATGTTTATGTTTGTTTGTGTAGGCTGGTGACTCTGCACCAGAAGAGTTGGCCAATGCAACCCAGGTCCAAGGAGACTACATGCCTATTGTACGTGAGAAGCCAACGATGGAGCTTGTGAAGCTAACCTCTGAAATGAAGACATTCAAGGCTTACGACAAGATTCGCCTGGAGCGCACCAACAAACGCCATGCTGGGGCTAGAGCCAAGAGAGCTGCAGAGGCTGAGAAGGAAGAGAAGAAGTGAGGATCTTCTTCTTAGGTAGACCAATGTTTTATCTTTATCATCTTTTGGATCTGAATTTTTGTGTATCAGACTCTGTTTTATCCTTAAAAAATCTTGGATTTTGTTGCTACCTTGCTTCTTCTGTCTTTATGGAAAAGCATATCACACATCTCTTCTTTCAAGGTTTTTACACAAGCCACAACCATCAAATTTAAAATTATCTCATGTCGTAAAAAAAACTGTGTTCCTTTGTTTCCATGTCTCAACTACGAAAATTTTCTAAATAAATATGTGAAAAGTCAAAACTTTGAAATCAGGGTAATAGACTGATGAAATTATGATATCACAAAAGAAATCAGGGTTTAAGAGAGAAACACACAATCCAATTTAAAGTTGATGACTAATTCTTAATTACCTTGTTTTGCTGCCTTGTCTCCTCGCTCTTGGCAGAATCTTTGGTCGACAATAGTAGAGCTTTCCCATATTCTCAGCTCTCCTTCCTAGCTTCTTGATTAGATCTTACAATGCTGCTTGATATGTTTACAATGCTTCTTGATGAAAGTGTTTTTTTTGATAAAGGGTTTTCAATCTTCTTCTTTTTTTTTACGGCAAAGGGTTTTCAATCTTTATCATTGTTTTAGAACTGAAGTTTTGTGTGTCAGACTCTGTTTTTAGTTTCATCAGTGTATCTTTTCAGTCTTCGATTTAGATGCTACTTTGCTTCTATGGATTTAATGAAAATATCATATCACGCATCTCTACCAGTACCTAGTAGTTGTTTGCCTTCAATTCGTATCCGTTTTTGTTACTTCCTTACTGTACAGTTCCACTATGTATTTTACCAAAACTTGTTGTCTAGCTTTTTGAAAAAAACATAAAAAAAAATTTGGGAGATTAAAAAATATTTAATTATAAAACTAAAATTATATTCTACTGAGACTTTTTAAGTTGTCTCTTCCTGAACATCTCCATACATTACAGTAGTTAAACAATAATCACGTTGACTCTATAGACATAAGTGACTAGTTTTGGATACTCTGTTCAAAGCAAGTGTCTTATTTATGAGAACCATTATCAATTACCTAAAGTTACAACTTATGATGATTATGTCAATAATAGAAAACAAAAACTCAATGTCAAACAAACAAAAATGAAAGAAGAAAGAGAAATGGGTTTCAATTTAGAGGTTTAAAAGTCGTGAAAAATCATAATGGCATCATCAAGCTTAAACCTAGTGGAAGAGAGCAACAATCCCTTGGCTTTGATCTTATTATCTCTCTCCCTCGATGACAACAATATCACCTGCCACAAATGCAAAATAACACTTTTTATAGCATCTTGAAACCCATCAAAATCTAATCTTTTAGTAATTTCAATCAATCTATGACTAACCTCTTTCTCCAATTCTAACTCATGGGCCAGCCTAAGACTCAAGTTTAAGGAAGCATGATACATTTCATCCAACATCTGCTTCGTCACAATCAACTTGTTTACCTTCCACAATAAGAAGGGTACATATGATCCCGTGACCACCAGTTTCTACCAACAACAAAAGAGGACAATAGTAAATCTCAAGATCAAACCAACCAATCTTCTTTAGGTGAGAAAAAGAAATGAGATTTGGTTTTCAAAATATGAATACCTGCATATGTAAGTATCCATCTTTCCACATCTTCAATAGGATTTGAGGCGTGTCTTTCTTTTCAGTAAGCGCAGCATCATCAATCTTGACAGAAATTTACAAAAGTAAACATCATTATTACCTAAGGATGCTTCTGTATTATTAATCAGAAGAAACGGTCACTAACCTTATTGGTCTCAACAAAACGCCCTTCCTGTGATAAGTATCTGAACATTCTGAAAGCTTCTTTCCCATATCTTCTCATAACTACTGCTTCTATCTGAAAACTCCATCTCAAAAGGTCTCATTTTCTATTTCAGAAATATTTCAAGCAAAGTAAAAATCAATGAAACGCACCTCGTCTTTCTATGCTACGCTGAGAATGGATTTAAAATCTGCAAAACCAAATAACAAAACAAAATTAAGGATAAGTTTGAATACAAGAATTAAAAGACTAGATTTCGGAAGTAGTTGTTGTACCAACAACGTATGAATCATTCCCCCCAATCACAAATGCTGGTAGATATGAAGAGGTAGCACTCAATTGGTCAAGGCATGCTGGTACCAAAGTGCGACCTGCTTCTGTCTTCATTACCTCTTGATAAATGGAAGAAAGAGACATTGGAACTGTTTCAAAGATTAAAGCAAATTCAGTTACCAAACATAACTCCATATGTGATTTTTTTGGTGGAGAGTGTAATATGATCAATAGTGAGTATCTCAAATATTACCAGACTTGTCTGTTTTCACCTTCTTCTCATGAGGCCTTCCCATTTCTAACATTGCCTTCAAGACAATGGCACATCCTTCATCCCTACGCTCTTTCACTATCTCCACACATGCCTTTGACATAGAAACATGTGATCAAATAAATAATTAGAACCAAAAAAAGATAAATTAAGAAAACAAATTTTGAAATGCCAATGAACAAAGAGTTTTATGTATCATCAAACAACCTCAAAAGGGAAAACTAACCTTATGTCTAAGGCGGCGGATGAACTCCTCAAAATTAGGACGCCAAATTACTTCATTGTTATGATCTGATGAGTCCACATCTCGTTGTTTACACTGAAATATTCAGTTCAATGAGAAACATCAAAGCAAAAGGTATTCAGTGCTACATCATTAATAATGCATGCTTATAAGTTATAAGATATTCAAAACTGGATATGGTATGAATAATGATACCTTCCCCTCAGTGATGTTGTTGTCGTTATCTGCTAAAGGTGAATTTGAATCTTGTTCGAATATATGTGGAAACCTTATTGCATCAACCGGAGTTGCTGCTTCAAGAACACGTTCCTCTAAGGTTTCCGGTTCTTTAAGAATCTGTACAATACCAAGAGATTGTTTATTAATATCGAAACAAATAATCAATCAAACTGAGAGACACGTCGCTGTAATTGATAGGTATGATCACCAATAAATAAACTGATATATCCGACGATATATAGTGTCAGTTTTCATACTGACATACCATACACCAGAGAGACCTTATCAATTACCTTGGCAGCTTTAGAGCCTTTTTTCTTTGCCGGCTCTTGTTCTTTGTTTCCAAGAACAGGTTCTGGAGAAGGAATGCGCTCAACAAAACGGTCAGCAACCAATTTCTGAAGAGATTCTCTGATCTCTTCTGAACCAGTTGGCTTTCCTGAATCTGATCATGTACGGAAAAAAACGTATATAACAGATTAGCATACATTCGGTTTGACACATTATTATGATCAAACAAGATACAGAGATATCAGGACTCACCTTTGTCTCTTTCTATCAGATGTCCCAAGGTAAGCCTACCGTTACTAAGTAAACCATCAAGAACTGCGCCACACTGTAGATATAGATCAAAAGTATAAGATTGGTATGTCTTAAAGCATAACCAATTAAACCAAACACTAAACAGAGAGTGAAGGGGAAGCAGGATTAAACCTTAAAATCAAGTTCTTCGTTCACAATCCTCGAAAACTTGTTATACCTCACCCGATGCAGAATGTTGTTACACAGCACAATATATTGTACAGTAGCTTTGCTCTCGGAACCATCTACATGTCAAAAGAAAACAACAAGACTTTCATAATTTTTCTCTATCAAATCTTCAAAATGAAAGAAAAGCAACCGCGCAAGTACAGAAGACAAGAAAAATCTAATAAATATAACACTGGTATAAGATAAAAAAAAAAAAGGTGGCAACTTGCACTCTATACTGAAACAAAGAACAGCCTTCATGTTCATAAATAAGTTTGATCTTCAGGTAACAAAAACATGACTACTTTCATTCCATGCCTACGAAAACACTAGGTAATGCTTTCATATCTAATCCATTATCTTAACAAGTTTCATAGCTTGAAAACCTCACTCATCTCTAAACCTACTTAAAACTCCTCGTTATCTAAACAGAACTCCGGTTTAGATAAGATAGCAACAAACTAAGTGAAAATAACCATTCAAGCTAGAATCTAAGTCAAGATCACAAAATCCTACGCATTCCCATTACCAAGTAACAAAGTGTTTACAATCAAAACACACAACCACAATGCAGAATAGATATTGCCTGGAAACTGAAAAGCCAAACCAACAAGTAAACTGGACTAACCAGGCGGTTCAATAGAAAAAGCTTGAACGCAATTGTGCTGAATCAAGAGGCACAAAATATCCTTGACTTGGTTATAACTCATGTCTGGTTCCACTAAACGGGAAATTTCTCTTGAGGAAAGAGGTCCTCTACGGAGAAGAAATTCACAGACTTTCTGCAAAATAACCAAAACCCGTGATCAGATTCATTACACATAAACCATAAATTCATAATCTTGGAAGGGTTTTCAGGGTTTTACCGATACGACGGAACCGAATTGGACGGTGATGATGTGTACTGCGTAGACAATCCCATATTTAGTCGTGGTCATTATTTTTGTTTTTGGGGTTTAGGCAAAATCGAAAATTTGATTAACTATTGCTTAAAAAGGACAATGCCCGGAAAGTTTCTTCCTTTTCGATTTGATGGAGAGAAGTGTCAAGAGCCTTTAGTGGGTTTTCGACGACGGTGATTGCTTTTGCCGGTGGCGGGAGGTTTGATCGGTAAAAGCTCTCAACTTTATTGCTCTGCTTGTTTGTTTTAACCTAAGCCCAATATGATAGAGGCAAGGCCCATTTGTTTTTTTTCCGCAAAGATTCACCGATTCAAAAAAAAAGATTTCCTGACAAAATCATTTTTTCCAATTATTTGGAAACCAAAAGTAAAGAAAATAATAAAACAAATATAGATTTAAAAATGAAAAAATTTAAGATTCAAAATTTTGGTGTCAATATATTAACACATATCAACGTTAATTTTATATGATATGATGAAAAAGAAGTTGAAAAAAAAAAATCTTAAATTTATAGGTCTTTGCCAAAAAAAAAAAAAAACTCAGAACTCCAAGTATTGAGGTAGATAAATTAATTTTCAACGTTGTATAGATTAAATTATTTTAATTTTTTTTGTTAGTCGATATTAGTGAAGTTAAACATATAATTATTAACTTATTATTGACTGATGTGGATAAACCTAAATAAATTTCAAAAATGTAAAAAAACAAAAAAAAACAAAAAACAAAACAAAAAGAGTAAATACTCTGAGGTGAATATTCTTTAATTCATTCTAAGATTTGTTTATTAATGTATGCATTATAAGTTTTAACCCTAAGACATTTTATATACTTTAAAACTGACATTTTAAGAAACAGAATATAATTTATCTGCTTATTCGAGTAGAGTTTCGAAAATGGTATACTTTGATTTTATTTTTTTGTAACAACAACAAAAAAAATAAAAAATAATGATAAGTTGTCTTTTGAATAAGATTTGACTAATGACAAAAATAAAATGCTATTATCAACGTAATAGTATAGAATTAATTAAATATTTATGGGGAAAATAACATTTTTAACCTTGAAAGTGACATATTGACATATGTTAGCACTTTAAACCTCGAAAATATTACACTAACATTTTAAACATTAAATTATTTTTATTAACACTTTAAACCTTGAAATTACATTCCGCGTTTTCTCCACCAAAAAATTCACTACAAAATAGTTACCAAAAAATTGACGGAATTTTTGATAGTAATTCGACAAAAATTTCTGGCGGTAATTCGACAAATTTCCGACAAAATAGTTTCGTCAGAATTTTAAAAATCAAATGACTATATCAATGTGCATATTTTCCAACGGTCACTAGAAAATCCGTCATAAATTGATTGACGGATTACCGACAGAACTATTATGTTGAAAATCCATCAAAATTCCGTCACTACAAGAAAAAATTATGGAAAACTGACAGAATTTACTATTAGATCTTAATTCGATGGATTTTTGACATAATAGTTCTGTCGATAATCTATTGAACAATTTCTGACGTGTTTTCGAGTAACCATCAGAAATCCGTTGGAAAATATGTACGTTGATATAACCGTTTTAATTTTCAAAATTTTGATGGAAATATTTTGTTGGATTACCGTCAAAAATTTTTGTCATATTACCGCCAAAAATTCCATTAGTTTTCCGGTAAGTATTTTGTAATAAATTTTATAGCGGAAAGACAAAAAAGATAGTTTTAAGGTTTAAACTGTTAGTAAAAATAATTTGAATGTTTAAAGTGCTAATATATTATTTTTGAAGTTTAAAGTGCTAGCAAGAGACATTTTCAAAGTTTAAAATATTAATTTTCTAATATTTATATATCTAATTGAATAGTGTAGATATCAATGATAAGTTGGAATTTCCTTAATTTTTTATTTTCTAAATTTCAGTGATCGACAATTGACTGTCACGTAAGAAGAACAAACACAACTCAAATTCTTCTATCGTAGGTACATGAGACCATGTGTTTTTCTGTTAGGAGAAAGGAAAATGACTTTTTCAGCTACACAAATATGACTGTGTTACGTTGGCGTACTTATATTTTTATTCACATGCAAAGTTTTAATATTCTTTTCATCTTTAACCAAATAAACATAATTTGACTTGTAAAGTTTACACTATAGATTAAGCTTAGAAAATAAAAACCTAGAACCTGCTGCTTTTGGACAATTATCATTGAATTTATACCAATTATTTGAATAAATCATGATAAATTGATAATATATACATCCAAAACTACAAATACAATATATTGTGGCCTTAGATTCATAATTTTGGGACTAGCTAAAGACATTGAAAACGATATAATCCGTTAGTGCCGTTGTTTAAAACCGATAGGATCTCATAAAACAATATAATCATTTGTATAGTATGGACAAACCAAAATTGGTAACTTCAAAAAGATAGAGATCTTATTTTAATCTTTTAAAGATTTTTTTTTCTTCACTGCAAAAAAAAAAACAGTCGGAATTCCGACAAATTCTAGCATAATTTCTTTTCTTTTGGTGATTACCAACAAATTCTTGCTATTTGTATAATTTTTTTTTCCAAGCACAGAACTAAAGCAGTTTAATTTAATCTCTTTATTAATAAACTATAGTTTCTAAAGAATCTTATTATAAATCCGTGCAATTAGTTTATCCCACCCACCTCCATTTCTTAAGGGGTTTATCATCTACTTATCTTCTTTTTATAATATGAAATGAGTAGTGCTACTTAGTACTTAGGAGCATCTTTAAAGGCAAATTTGAAATATGATAATCCGACTCAAAGCCACAGTAAACGGCCTAAAAAAATACTACGGCTTTCTTAAGCTTTTTGCTTATAACAAACTGAAAATTAAAGTTTCATGGATAATTAATTGAAACAAATTTATCAAAAAGAAAAAAATCACGGGTAACTTTTTTATTAAAAAAAAAAACACTATACAATGTTGATCTTGGAGAAAGACACAAACTGAAGCTGAATACTTCGATGTTCTTATTAACACAAAAGCAAAAGTTATATATAACCTCGAGATGAAGACTCTGTCTTCTTACAATTACTTGAAGCAAATAAATAGAAAGCACTACTAACAGAAGCAAGAAAGTCGGACAACCCATTGACTCTGTATACATCAGAGATTATTTAAAACAAAGAAACAAACTAAGACCAATTCAAACCCAACATTGCCTCTCCTAAACTGAATACGGTAGTAATCAGTTTACCTTCTCGCACACTCCAAGTTTTCCCTTAGACGCACAAAGATCTCTAGACGCAACGGCTTAGTTAAGATGTCTGCAACTTGTTCACTTGTACCGCAATGAACCAACTTCACCACTCCTTCCTTAGTAAGATCTCTTAGAAAATGGAACCTGACATCAATATGCTTGTTGCGACCATGAAGAACTGGATTCTTTGACAACTTAATAGCTAAGCTATTATCACACATGATTGTGGTGCTTCCTAACTGTTTCAACCCAAACTCCTCTAAGATCCTTCTCATCCAGACACATTGACAAGCACAATAAGCTTTTCAGCTTCTGTCATTGATAAGGTCACTACCGGCTGCTTCTTTGACGCTCATGCCACAGCTCCGCCACTGAGCAAGAACGCATAGCCACTAGTGCTCCATCTATCATCGATATCACTAGCATAGTCACTGTCCGTATAGACAGTTAACTCACCAACATATTTCCTCTTGTAAAATACACTAAAGCCAAGAGTACCTTTCAAATAACGAAGTGCTCTTTTAGCAGCTTGCATATGTTGATCATAAGGATCTGCCATGTACCTAGCCAATAAGCACACAATGTACATCATATCTGGCCTTGTCGACGTGATGTACATTAGACTCCTAATGAGCTGCTTGTACAAAGTCGGATCCACCTTGTTCCCATCTCCCTCCTTTGAAAATCTTGTTCCTGGCACAATTGGATTTTTCACTTCATTTCCATTCAGCAGATTGAACCTTTCCAAGATCTCTCATTCCTCTATTTTAACAAACAGTGTATGCTCGTATTCGCATCTTTGAAAGCCTTCTTTGGAAAAGTACACCTCAATTTTGTTGTACCAAGCGCGAGGTACCTGCTTCAAACTGTATAAGGCCTTTGTGAGCTTATAGACTTTATGCTCCTCTCCCTTTATGATGTAACCCAACGGCTGCTCTACATATACATCTTCAGACAACTCTCCATGTAAAAAGGCACTTTTTACATATAGCTGATAAACACACCAATCTTCTTGAGCTATCAACGCCAGAATTATTCGTATAGTGTCCCATTGCAACTGGAGCAAAGACTTCATTATAGTCTACACCTTGTTGTTGTGCATAGCCCTTTGCAACAAGTCTGGCTTTGTATTTATCAACTTCTCCTCTTTCATTTAACTTTGTCTTGTATACCCACTTCATGCCTATCTTCTTTGTTTCTTTTGGCAATTCCATGAGAAACCATGTTCCATTCTTCTCAATGGATTCCAATTCAGTCTCCATAGCATTTATCCACTTATCATCTCCTTTGACTTCTTTGAAAGTGACTGGATCACCAAGTGGAGCAAAGAGTGCAAAGTCAGCTATGTCTTCTTCTTCTTCAGATAGATCTCCTCCAGTTTTATATTCTTGCAGGTAAGATGGTGGCCTCCAAGTTCGTGTTATCGGAGAGATCTGAGGTATCTCCTCCGAAACACCAACTGTAGTTTCTTCTTGTCTCTAAGTTCGTGTTATCAGAGAGATCTGAGGTATCTCCTCCGGAACACCAACTGCAGTTTCTTCTTGTCTTTCAGCTTGTAGCACATGTATCTCCTCTCCATGTACTTCTAATTTTTCTTCCTCAAGTAATAATGGTTCATTACTTGTCCTTCCTTCTGTTTCTCTCCAGTTCCACCTTTTTTCTTCTTCAAATATCACATCCCTACTCGTCACAACTTTCTCTTTTGCTGGATTGTATAAACGATATCCCTTTGACTCATCGCTCACTCCAATTAGCACACACATGATGCTTTTATCATCCAATTTCTTCCTCTTCTGCTCTGGAACATGAACATGTGCCAAGCATCCAAACACTCTGAAATAATCCACCTTTGGTTTGACTCCACTCCATGTCTCTTCTGGCATCTTTTCTTTCAAAACAGAAGTAGGACTTTGGTTCAGCACATGGACTTCCCATCTTGCAGCATCAGGCCAAAACTTTTTGGGAACCTCCTTATCGTTTAGAATGCATCGCACCATCTCCATAATTATACGATTTTTACGCTCGGCTACTCCGTTTTGTTGAGGCGTAAAAGCGGTGGTGAGTTGTCTGCTGAGCCCCGTCTCTTCACAGAAGCTTTTAAACTCATTGGACATGTATTCCCCTCCTCTTTCCGTCCTCAAGCATAAAAGTGCCTCTTCGGTCTCCCTCTCCACTTAACTCTTGAATCTTGTGAAATAAACAAAAGTCTCTGATTTATTTGACAAGAAATAAATCCAAAACTTTATGCTATGATCATCAATGAAGATAAGGATATATCTTCTGTCACTGTTTGAGGCTGGAGAAATTGGACCACGGAGATCTGAGTGTACCAGTTGTAGTCTTCTTGATACACGCCACATACTCTTCTTTGGAAAACTCTCCCGATGTTGTTTTCCCACAAAGTAACTTACACACTTTCCAGATTCCTCTGTCTTCTTTAGATGAGGCATCCTTTTCACCATGTTCTGATATTGCAGAGTTCTCAAACTTTTCTAATTGAGATGTCCATACCTTCGGTGCCAGAGTTGAGATTCTTTTGTTTCAGTGATTTGGTTGCATTCTGATACTGTATTTCTGGTTGATGCGATCTTGAACAACTTGTTTGTCATGTTCTTTGATTGCATAACCAAGCCTAGATGAGGGTGAAAAACCTTGCATACTCCCTGCTTCATCAATACTTCATATCCTTTTTTGATAAGGTGTCCTATGCTGACCAAATTGCTCTTCAATTCAGGAACAAGATAGACGTCGGTGACAGTGTGTGCTCTTCCCTCAACTCGTAGGCTCACACTACCTTTCCCCGTCACTGCCAATGAAGAATTATCCCCTAATTTCACTGAATGATGAAATTCTTCATCAAGAGTTGAAAACCATGATTTGTCTCCGCATATATGGTTACTACAACCTTAGTCGAGGAACCAGACTTCTTCCTTTTCATTGTTTCCTGTGACAGTCATCAACAATACACCTTCCTCCTCACCATCTACCTCAGCGTAGTTAGCTTTTCCATTCCAGCTTGGACATTCGTATTGAAAATGCCAAAGTTTATGACACTTGAAACACTCAATTGTTTACTTGTTAAAAATCCGTCCTCTGCCTCTTCCTCTTCCTTGTCCGGTTCTTCCTCTGCCTCTTCCTTCTCGATTATCATAAGTGACTTTGAACACTTGCTCTTCTCCTCCATAGATTGGTTTTCTCATCTTCGATTCGTGAACCAGCAACGAACTCTGTAGCGAATCAACTGAGATGCTATCAATGTCGTTGGACACCTCAATTGAACAAACAACGTAATTGAAGTTCTCAGTTAGTGTACGCAAAATCTTCTCCACAATCTTGACATCTTGCATGTCATCTCCACAATTTCTCATGTCGTTAGCCACCACCATTACTCTTGTGAAGTAATTAGTAATGGTCTCTCTGTTCTTCATCTCTAAAAGCTCAAAATTCCTCCTCAATGTCTGTAATTGAGCGCGCTTCACCCTCGAATTACCTTGGTATTTCATCTTCATCGAATCCCAAAGCTATTTGGCAGTCTCCTTCAACGTGATAGTCTTGAGAATCGATTTATCAATCGCACTAAACAAGTAGTTTTTGGCCTTGAGATCCTTCAATCTTGCCTCGGCAAGAGCTTTCTTCTGCGCCTCAGTCAGCATATCTTCATTATCTGGTTCCGTGACTCCCTCTTTCACCACACCAAAATACTCCTTCGATCTTAAGAGATTCTCCATGAGAAGGCTCCAATGATCGTAGTCACCGTCGAACCTGGGTATGCTTGGCTGCACAAAGTTACTTGATTCTCCCATTTCACTCACCGTGTTTATCACTCTCTCACTCGTGTTTGTCACTCGTCTCTCTCACCCGTGAACCAATGCTCTGATACCAGATTTGTTGATCTCAGAGAAAGACACAAACTGAAGCTGAATACTTCGATGTTCTTATTAACACAAAAGCAAAGGTTATATATAACCTCGAGATGAAGACTCTATCTTCTTACAATTACTTGAAGCAAAGAAATAGAAAGCACTACTAACAGAAGCAAGAAACTCGGATAACCAATTGACGGAGATTATTTAAAACAAAGAAACAAACTAAGACCAATTCAAACCCAACATACAACTCATCGCAGTAGTATTACAATTAATAATTTAGCGACCACTCATCTGTTTGTAAAAATATAGTTTATTACTGTTATTTGTTAAAATGTTATATTTCATAATTTTGGTTGCACATAAAGTTACCTTCCCACGAATAATCTTACTCTTACTATAGTTATTTATTATTTTTACTAAATTGCTGTATGTTTTCACCAAACTCTTTCATATTCTTATTTTGCCAAAAGAAACCGTAAGCTAGTAGTAAGCTACTATGTTACCTACCATCCCATGTCTAGCTATTTTTAACCGTTCGGTTCAAGGTTTGTACCGTAAAAAAAACATTATAAAACCCACCTCTTCAAAAACCGAAAAGCCGGTTTAATAGTCGGGAATATACCAGCGACCCGACCCCCCCTCCGCCGCCCCACAAAAATTAAATAGATCTAAATACGGAAATATTATGACCACACGATCATAAGAAAAGCCGCCGCGATGATGTCCACGTGGCATCGTCTCTCAGGCTTTTTTTTGCTTCTGCATATTCCTTTGGTTCTTTTTTCTTTTTGGTAATTTATAAATACTGCGTTTTCATTTTCTCTCTTCTCTGCTTCATATCCTCATCGTCGCTCATTTTTTTTTTAATAACGGAAACATGGATAGCGATACACTCACCGGATTATTGAAAAACGTCGCCATAAAATTCCCCGATCGGCGTGCACTCTCTGTTTCTGGAAAATTCGATCTCACTCACGCGCGTCTTCATGATCTAATCGAACGCGCCGCCTCACGCCTTGTCTCAGCCGCCGGCATCAAACCCGGCGATGTGGTGGCTCTCACCTTCCCTAACACCGTCGAGGTAGTTTTTTCATATCTTTTGGATTTGAGTTTCGTTTTTGGTTTTATTTTGCGTCCTGAGGATTCTCATGGGAAACAGAAATGGTGTGTGAATTTTAAGAAAAATTTAGAAATCGCTTCTTAGTTGAGAAATTTTGATTTCCAGATTCAGATTATGCTTTTTGGATGATTATTTATTGATTTTTGATTTTTTTTGTTTCTTAGTTTGTTATAATGTTTTTGGCGGTTATACGAGCTCGAGCCACGGCGGCGCCGTTAAACGCAGCGTACACGGCGGAGGAATTTGAGTTTTATCTCTCCGATTCAGATTCAAAGCTATTATTAACCTCTCAAGAAGGAAACGCACCGGCTCAAAAGGCAGCTTCAAAGCTCAACATCTCTCACGTCACCGCCACTCTACTTGACGCTGACTCGGACCTTGCTCTGTCCGTGGCGGATTCCGGATCCGTCGTTGACTCAGCGGAGGAGTTCGTTAACAGCCCTGAAGATGCTGCCCTCTTCCTCCACACTTCTGGTACCACGAGCCGTCCAAAGGGTGTACCGCTTACGCAGCTCAATCTGGTTTCATCAGTCAAGAACATTAAATCGGTTTACAAACTCACCGAGTCTGATTCGACCGTGATTGTTCTTCCTCTGTTCCACGTTCATGGATTGTTAGCTGGACTGCTCAGCTCGCTTGGAGCTGGTGCGGCTGTGACTCTTCCAGCTGCTGGTAGATTCTCAGCAACAACGTTTTGGCCAGACATGAAGAAGTATAACGCCACTTGGTATACTGCTGTTCCTACCATTCATCAGATCATACTGGACCGCCACGCTAACCACCCTGAGACAGAATATCCTAAACTCCGGTTCATCAGGAGTTGCAGTGCTTCTTTGGCTCCGGTAATGCTCTTGTTTCCAGTCACAATGGTCTTCTTTGGATTGCTATGTCTTTTAATAAATTTATGGTTTTTGTTTTTCTTGGTTTTTCGTTAGGTGATATTGTCAAGGCTTGAAGAAGCTTTTGGAGCACCGGTTCTAGAGGCCTATGCAATGACAGAAGCAACCCATTTGATGAGCTCAAACCCCTTACCGGAGGAAGGTCCACATAAGCCTGGGTCTGTTGGGAAACCAGTAGGTCAAGAAATGGCGATCCTTAACGAGAAAGGCGAGATACAAGAGCCAAATAACAAGGGAGAGGTTTGTATAAGAGGACCAAATGTGACAAAAGGTTACAAGAACAATCCAGAGGCCAACAAGGCAGGTTTCGAGTTTGGTTGGTTCCACACTGGTGATATCGGTTACTTTGATTCCGATGGGTATTTGCATCTGGTGGGTCGGATCAAAGAGCTTATTAACCGTGGAGGTGAGTGTTCGTTTACTCTTTGTGATGGCTTTACTGTTTCACAAGAATACTAGTCTTTGTCAAACAAATTTATTTGCTTTCTCAATGGAATGGTTGGACTTGTCAAAAAAAAACCCCAACAAATTATAAATGAGACTAGTCAAAGAAAGATGCTACTTTGTTCAGTACTATGTTCTTTTGTATTAATGAATAATATTTCTATGTGTACTTACTTACAATCTCTATTTCAGGTGAGAAGATATCCCCAATTGAAGTGGATTCAGTACTCTTAAACCATCCAGACGTTTCTCAGGGGGTTGCGTTTGGTGTTCCTGATGAGAAATATGGCGAAGAGGTAAAACAAACTTGTGTTTAAGTTGCTCTAATTTGAATTTATGAATTGGTCTCCCTTATCTACCATGATGTTGTTAATTATCATCATCAAAACATTATGTGAGCTTACTTCATTAATGCTCTTAATAACAGAGTTTTTTCCCTGATTTATACTTATATCAGATTAACTGTGCGGTGATTCCAAGAGAAGGAACAACAGTGACCGAAGAGGACATTAAAGCGTTTTGTAAGAAGAACTTGGCAGCTTTCAAGGTGCCAAAGAGAGTGTTCATCACTGATGACCTCCCCAAAACTGCTTCTGGTAAGATTCAGCGCCGTATCGTCGCGCAGCATTTCCTAGAAAAACCCTAAAAAAACCAACACAACACCATCTTACTCAGATCCTTGGTGATGAGTCTTAGAGTTCACGCAAGTGGGTTTGTATTCTCAATTGGTTCTTGGTTTTTATGTTACTTTTTCATATGTTTCATGGTTGGTTATAAGAGAACATGGTGGGTAAAGCCGTCAAGGTGTAGTAGTTAAATTACAAAATTGGAAATAAAGTTGATAAGAGTTTATAATAAAGAAGAGTCTCTTTCTTTCGTTTTCTGCGTCGTTTGTAAAAGATAATGCTACCGAACCAATGCGTCGTGGCCAAGTTGACAACTACAAGCGTAATGCCAAAACGGATAAATCCAAGGATACCAATAAACATTTAATTTTCTTTAAAAGAGAAAAGAGATATTTATTTTATATACATTGTCACTTTAAGGGCTATAAACCCACGATCTTAGTGGACAGGTAGGCTTCCATAGGTCCACGTCCACCGTCCGTTGTTTTTTTACTGACATTATGTAAATGGTTCACTTACTTCTTCTCCATATTTGGGATAAAAATCATCGTCGGCAAAAGAAAACACAACCTTATAAAAATAAAATAAAAATTCAAAGACGAAAATATTTTTGTTATAATTAGGTGTACAAGACACTCGTGGCAATAATTGGAGTACTGCACGATCGTTGCCATTTTCTTTCTTTTTGTTTTGTACTTTGACATACCAAAATATCTAAATCATATGAATAAATATACAAAACGTGTTTGGACACATTTTGCTTGATATTGTTAAATTTGAATATCTTCTAGTGCAATGTATTGGAAAGTCGGCTTTTATATACCCACAAAATATAACTATGTTCAATTTATATCCTCATTAAAAAGTAGGCTAAAACATATATTTATTAATTAATTATTTGAATATCAATTATATCCAAAATCATAAATCTACGTTAATGTCGTCGCGTCCACATCGCAAAATCTGACATGTCATCCACATCGACATAGACATTTACCACAAAGAATTGGGGCATAATTTTGCACAAAAGCTTTTAACAGCACAGTAACTGTGGAGCATAATTTTACACAAAACTATAATTGAAGGCTTGATGTTCAAATTATTAATGTTTTAGCCTACCTTTTTTTAATGAAAAGATGAATTGAACATAGTTATGTTTTGTGGGTATCTAAAAGCCGATTTTCCGTAATGTATTAGCATATATTAACAACGATAGGAATTTCTACCAAAACTAAAGTTAAATGCAAATGCTTTTTCTCTACACTACAAAACTTTATACGCCAATCTAATTTTACTAACTGGTCTGGTATTGTTTCCTCCAGTACTTACCCTCCCACTGTTCGATCTTACTAGTCGTACTCTGTCTTCTTTTCAGAACCGAGTAAAACGACGCCGGATCATAAGGAGGCGGCATTGCGCAGGGACTGGTCTCTGCAGGGCGTTTCACGAGTGATTCCATCATAAATTTCCGCTCATTTCCATCCCTTGGGCATGCCATTTTCTCTGAGCAGAGCTCGGTGGAGTTCTGAGGGATCTCTGGTTTAAACCGGAGGAGTTTAGAGTATTGAGTTAAGAGATGGAACATGTAATCGTACACATAGTCCATCTTGAGTTCTTCTTGCACAAACTCACTCGCCTTTTTTCCGATGTCTTCTGCCTGGTAAGGAATAGAAAAACAGCAATCCGAGTAAGTCTTAGACCCGATTCTCAGTCAAACATTTATGAAATGCTTAAAAATGTGAGTCTGATTCATCATAGACAGCGAATAGAGATTGGAATCCAATAGACTAAGCCCAGTGCGTGGATTGACATAAATGGACATATGTGTGCGCGTGAGTCTCGCTAAGCATTCTATTAGATTATACTGAGATTGAGAACCAGTTAACAGCCAGGTTTATCATACCTTCTTCATGTGCAAGTTGCCCCAATCAACGGCGAATTTAATGGAGCGGCATTTGTCATCTTCCTTGACGGGCCAATAATGGTGACCTGGAAACATACCTCGTGTGAAGAAATCATAGTAATGAGGTTTCACCATCAATGTCACCGAGTCACAAGCCAGAATGTACTTCTCGCTCACTGACCACGCAGACCCTTCTATGTAAATCTTGTACCTGCATTACAATTTTTTTGCATAAACCATTTCTTAGAACCCTAAAAGTAATGCTAAAGGTTCCTCTAAAGAGTTAAAGTGCTACTACCTGTGATGGCATTGGCTCGCCATGTCTGATTGCTTGTAACCTTCCTTTGATTCCTGCACCCAATCCTACAAGAAACACACCAACATTAACCACAGAAACCTCTTTACTACGATTTCAAAACCACCAACTTTTACACCATAGACCATAATACATCAACGAGTAAGAACTAAACCAATAATTTCAATGCATCTGATTACAATGGGGGATCAAATCGGGGATCTTCTTAAATAATTGAATTATAGAACAAGAAGTCAAGAACAATGTGATATCAACATAGATTCAATTACCTGTTGGTACAAACGAGCTTTCCAGTCATACTCCTCGGAGACATTACATTTCATAAGATCTAGTCTTGTGTCAGCGACCGTTGGATTCCCTTTCCAGTAAGCATAAGGTTCTCTATCTATCCATTTGGTTCTCTGGTTCCCTTCCTTAAGTTCTTTCAATAGACTCTCCCATGGCTTTATATTAACCTCAGCCCTACAAAACCAATGCAATTCTCATCTCTAACCTTCAAACTTCTCTAAAAAAACAACTCTCACAAGTTCACAACTATTCCTTAAGCTACAAGTCACTATGGGTTTCATTTGTCAAATTCAAAACCACTGTGGTGAAATTGTAAAACCCTAAAAGCTATGGGTGCTTGAAGAAGAAGTGTTTACCATCCCCAATAGGACCAATCAGGAAATACAATGTCGAGCGTCTCGTCGTTCGCACAATAACGGAACAACGGCGGTGGCATCGGTTGATCAACTCCGGCGAATTCCGCCGCCTTCACTACAGGCCAGTCAACGCAGTCAAACATGAGCTCGAGATCCGGAATCTTTCCCGGATATTTCCGTAGGAGCTGTACGAATCCCCAGATCGTGAACACATCTCTCGTCTGAAAAGCCTCCCGAAGCTTCTCGACGTAGATCCTCCCGTTGATGATCGCCAGCCGAAAATTCGCCGTCGCATTGGCACGCTCCAAGGCTTCCCTCGTGATCCCGGTCTTCTCCCATGGACGTAGATCCTCATGGATCCATCGGAAATAGTCAGGACACGTGGCGGATGGAGAACGGTCGGATTCATCTTTTCCGGCGCCGGATCGGAAACTCGTCGGATAATTGTTACTTGGGCAAGTTACAGTATCGTTGCCGGTGAAAGCGGCGCAGCTTAGCGTGAACTCTTTAGGCTTTTCCGTAATTGGCTTAGTCGACTGAGGGTATATTGGGGATTTAATAGTTTCCGTCATAGCCACGGTCACCGTTTCTTTCTCTATTAAAACCTATAGTTAATAAGTAAAATTAGTAAATAGCGGTGGTAAGTTATTGACTAAAACACAATCAAGTGATTATTAAGGTCCCATGTAGACACGTGTCAAACTCCCCGTGACTTGTTCAACAAAAAGTAATGGTAACACCACAAATTAGGCGCCAATAATTAGTTTTAGCACCACCAATTACCATAATCCGACGTGGCAAAACAAAAATCAATGTGCGATCTTTTCAAAAAGAAAACGATAAAAAGTAGTGTCGTTTCAATGATAAATAGAAACTCTAATTATAGTAAGTGTGCGTACGGAGGGATCGAGGAGGAGGCGCGTGGAGAGAAACGCGCCGAGGAGGAGGAAAAGGAAAAGGGAGAAGAAGGCGTAGGATCGGTTAGAAGCACCGGTGCTGGTTTTGACGAGGGGAGACAAAATGGTGTCGAAATTACGAGAATGTCCTCCTGACGCATAGGACGGTGAGTTCCTCATCATGCCTCCTTGCTGTTGTTGCATGCCAATTTGATAATTAATCAACAAAAGTGAAACTAAAGATGAATGAAGAGAGGTAAGAAATTTCAAGGCAGGTAGAGAAAAGAAAAAAAAAGAAAAAGGAGAGTTGTTTTTTTTGGTGAGAAAAGGAAAGGACAGAGAATCATGTGAACCAGAACAAGAAAGGGTTGGTTAAAAAAAAAAAAAAAACTAAACTCTTTCAATGTTTGCAGGACTTTTTGATGATGGTGTTACCTCGGAAAGTAATAAATGTTTAGAGTTTCTAGGTGAAATGATAGACAAATGTACATTTCTTTTAGTATAAATATGCGTATAGTTTATTCGGTAAATAACAATGAAAACTAACAGAATTGTAAAACAAAACAAAAAAATTTTAATTGAACTGTAAAACTTTGGAATATGATATCAATAAAATAAGGTGAATTTCGGGAAAAATAAATTAATACTAAGGCCTAAGTCGACGCCAGGATCCAGGACCAAGCCCAAAGCTGAAATAAAGAACAAAGCCCCTATATTGTAACTGTCCAAACCAATCAAAAAATAGACACAAGTGTTCTTGATTCATTTGTAAAACATCAATTAAAAAAAAAAAAGGTAACAAACCGAGCATTGATTTGGACCACAATAAAGCACATTAGAGACACATGTGATTCCGAGAAAATGGACCCTTTTGTTTATCTCTTTTTTTTAAGTGCTTTCTTCTATATCCTACTGTCGACGATCTGGTTACGACATATATAGAGCTGTCTTGGTCGGAGTTCACTGATCAAGTGATCATTATAGGTTTAGCCTTTTTGTGGATGTATCAAAAGTGTTTACATCAGAATCTTTTTTGAATATTCATAACCAGTTTCGTTAATGCTAATGGATAATTAGGTCTCATGAATTTTGGAATGAGTAGTCGTCATCGTCATGGGAAAATCGTAAAATAACAAACGGTTACTTAAATCATAATCTTGACTTCTGTTAATTAAATGGGAACATAATGATGGAGAAAAAAAGCAAAATAAAACGAATTATGGATGAACAAATCTTTTTAGGAGTGCCCTCTTTGACAAATTTGAATTAAAGCTCATGCTTAATAATTGTCCATGTCCCTACCTTAATCACAAACTTCACATCAAAAATTAGACTATACGCTCTTGCTTTTGCAATAACTCTTTAATATATTGTCAATTTTATCCACAAAAAACGTTGAATAGTTTCAGTGTTTCACAAGATATGTCAATGAAAGTCAAGTATCTAAATTCTAAACCTAACCCTCGTCGTTTATGGTTGCTAATCAAAAGTTACGGATTGATTTTGCATTTTGTTTATTGTATCATCGAACATTTGAGTTACTCGAAACGCTCTTTGATATATAATTTTCTATATCGACATATTTCATCATAATTCATGATCGATACCTCCAAGAAATTGCGTTTAATTTAATAAACAATATATAAACTAAAAAGATAATATAGTTTATAGGTTTCTCGATTTTTGTTATTTTCCTAAATGAGATTTCTCAATTATTTCAATGACATTATTTCATTACCAAAGTATATTAATAAAACATGATAAGATACTTGAACTAAAAAAGTGAAGGGTTCACAAAAGCGTTGCATAAATCCGTATTTTCATATGCTTTATAGTAGGGACTGCTTCTATATTATCAATATCAACTAACCATTTAGCAGATTATAAATTTGGTGATCCCATATTATTCGTGTGGACCATATAACTCACTGAAATTTAAGAAATTTATCAATAATAAATCTAGATAGACATCCATATTTTATAAATAAAATGGATAAATCAAATGAAACGATGGTAGCCAAACGGTCATGGCTAATCTATTATACTTTACGGTTCATATTTTTTAACTTCAAAAACTCTAATCTACATATCTGTTGAAAAAGATAAAATATAAAAGTAAGATTACAAGTAATTGGAAGAGAGTGAGAGCGATATGATTTGGGGCAGAGAAGCTCATACCTTTTTTGTTACACTATTTCACGCGTGCTTTGTTCTTCCTTTGTCTCCCTATTTCACAACCCAAGAACCCTTTCCATAATAACAAATACTATAATAAAATTTGAAATAGTAATCAAAATTATAGTCTGTATTCACACATACATGTACATAATCAACCTGTATATAGAGGTTTACTCGCTTAGGTGTTAGGAGCCTTTTATGCACTGCTTCATTCTCTTATCTCTAGAACTAAGTACAAGGTTGGTGGGAGTTTCTTTTCACAAGGGACTAAGCTTAGATTGAGTTTTTACAAGATCATGTCTGTGAGTATCTATGTTACTCTAATCTTCTTTCTTAATGTCCATCATTTAAAGATACCAATACTAAATAGCTGAAAATGTGAGTTTGCAGATGTCAGTTGAGATAAGAGTTCCAAACTTAGATTGTGAAGGATGTGCTTCTAAGCTTAAGAAGACTCTACTGAAGCTCAAAGGTATTCAAAGCTTTTGATTTGAATCTTATTGTTTTTGGTCTATTCTAAGTATGAGTGCTTAATGCTGATTTTGGTTCTGTTTTGACTCTTGTTTTTTTCTTCTCTATTTTTTTTTTTAATGTTAGTAACCTTCTAATATGAATGGGTAAGAGTTTTGGTGCCAATTCGAGTTATTATGTTAATTTTTGCGGTTATTGTTAATATGTACGTGCAGGAGTGGAAGAAGTAGAAGTGGAGATGGAAAACCAAAAAGTGACGGCTCGAGGATACCGGTTAGAGGAGAAGAAGGTATTGAAAGCGGTACGAAGAGCCGGTAAGGCGGCTGAACCGTGGCCATACCGGTTAGGTAATAGCCATTTTGCCTCTTTCTACAAATATCCTTCTTACGTGACCAACCACTATTACTCTGATGCACACCGTACGGATCCCACCGGTGGTGTCCACACTTTCTTCCACACTCCTGCTGTTTACTCCGTTGCGGTGGCCGGCGATGAGATCGCGGCTTCCATGTTTAGCGATGATAATCCCCATGCTTGTACCATTATGTAATTTTTTTTTTACTATATATACAAAATATGTTTTCACTGCATCTTGTCTAAATTTGATTTGATGTGTTTATTTTTTTTTGTGTAACCAATGTTTGAATGTTGGTTCATTTTAAGTAAGACCAAGGGGGTGTATTAGACTGAGCATTTGGAGAGATTTGAGTTTTAGTGACAAATCATGTGTTATTGAAACATGAATTTTAAAAATATCTTTTAAAATCCATTGTTATTGGATTGATGATTTTAAATTATACACTTAAATCTACTGTTATTGAAAACATGATTAGAATTTGATTTAAAAGTTTCAGGTGAGATTTGACGAAATTTCTTAGTTAAAAATACAAAAAACCAAATCCCATGGTTTTAGGTGAGATTTCAGAAAATTTAATAACAAAATTTCTAATTAACCAAAATTTTACCAAATCATCTCAAAATTCATTAAAACTCAAATCTCTCCAACTACTCAATTCAATAACCCCCCAGAGTGCCTTTACGGAATTTGGTTTTGTTTAGTTTTAGAATGTTAGTAACCAAAGTAAAAACTAAATTTAATATGAATGTGTTAGTATTGTCTTGGTTTTTTCAGTTCTATATATATGGGTTGATTTTTAATTTTTGTATTTTAAAGATCGAGAACATAAATTCATTTTAACAAAATTAAGATTTGGTTTGGTTGGTTTATCCGGATTGTCGGACCTTTTGGTCAACGATATTTACGTGAAATCAAAATGGTCACACCTTTTGCTCAACGATCTTTTACCAATTCACCATAGCTTACGCTCATTGGAAAGCCAACGAACGATGCTGTAAAGTGTAAACACAATACTTATCCTCCTTTGATCGATTTTGAATGATTCCTCAATATGGGGCTATGGGATATATCGGTCATATGGTTTAAGATTGAACCAAATTCAACAGAGATTTTTTTCTCTCTTAATGGGTTTATCTTGTTTCGGCCCATTTAAAGAGAGGCCCAATGACACTATATAAATACATTATACCCTGGCATTTTATGTTCCCGTGGCCGCAGGAAGCAAAAGCCCTAACTTGTGAGTGAATTATCTTTTCTCTTAGTTGTGGTCTCTCGAGTCAGTATTAGGGCTTCTCGAGTCGTTTCATTTTTCTATAAAATTGACGGAGGAGAATTTGGTGGAGAGAGTTTCCCAGTTTTAATTAGCGTGATTTAGATCCTGAAGATATTACTAGTTTCTTATCTGTTTTGCTTGTTTGATGTTAGGCCTATAGCATTATTGAGATGGCTTTTAGCTTTGCTGTGTGAAATTACATCATTTGATTTCTATTGAGCATTGCCTAAATGCATGATTCATAAGTGATTGTTGTTTTTGCAGCTTGAGGTAAAAAATGAAGCACAATAATGTTATCCCGAATGGACACTTTAGAAAGTCATGGGAAAACAATGTGAAGACCAATTTCAACCAACCTGCCATGAAAACAAGAAGATGAATTGGTTAGTAATGTCACCACTTTGCTTATGCCATCTTAAATTTTTCTGATTTCTCCAACTTTGTATAATTTATTACTCTCTCATCAGCGAGGCAGACGAAAGCTGTGAAGATCTTTCCTCGTCCCACTGCTGGACCTCTACGCCCTGTTGTACATGGTCAAACCATTAAGTACAACATGAAGCTCAGAACCGGTAAAGGATTTACTCTTGAAGAGCTTAAGGTTTGTAAATTGTAATTATCTATCTTTTTTCATTTAGCTTTCTTGTTGGACTATGTTCAGATTCTTGATTTCTTTTTGTTCTTTAAATCAGGCTGCTGGTTACCCAAAGAAATTGGCTCCTACAATTGGTATATCTGTTGACCATCATCGCAAGAACCGATCTTTGGAGGGTTTTCAATCCAATGTACAAAGGCTGAAAACCTACAAGGCTAAGTTGGTTATTTTCCCGCGTCATGCCCGTAAGGTAAAGGTACTCCTTCGAAGCAACTTGTTTAGCTTTAGTGGTTTTCATTATTGGATCTGATCGATCTCTTAGTTGTTGTGTGTTTGTTTGTGTATCAGGCTGGTGATTCTGCGCCGGAAGATTTTTCCAATGTAACACAAGTTCAAGGAGACAACATGCATGTTGTACGTGAGAAGCCAACAATGGAGCTTGTGAAGTTGACCTCTGACATGAAATTGTTCAAGGCTTATGACAACATGAACCGTCTAGAGGGCACGAACAAGAGACATGCTGGTGCTAGAGCCAAGATGGCTGCTGAGGCTGAGAAAGAAGAAAAGAAGTGAGGATCATTCTTTTTACGTAGAGGAAACTTTTATCATTATCATCTTTTGGATCTGAAATTTGTTGTGTCTGTTTTTGGTTTCGTTAAGGACAAGTGACTTTTCAATAAAAACTTACTTATATGAATTAGAAAAGAATTAAAATATTATCTTTGTTTAAAAATAAATCTAAACATCATTTATGTCGAAACATCAAACAGTGTCGATTACCTTAGAGTCACAACTTATGAAAAAAGAGTGTGAATGGCTTTGTTTCTATTTAAGCAGATGATGAGAAACTTCTGTGGAAGGAAAACAAAGAGCTTATTTCATCTCTAAAACAAGGAAGTTGTTGAACAAAGATATGTTAAGCATGTTTATGACCCAAAAATTCGGTTCGGTAAAAGGCTTTAAGTACAAATAAAATAGAGCATTAAGCACCAGTTCGAGCCTGTTCAAAGTGGTTGAGTCTCAGCTGAGCACATATCCCACCAAGGTTCGACCCGTATTGGTACCAAGTTTGGCAGAGTATAAATAGTAAAGTACTCTTGCTTTCATCCGAGCATGTGAGTTCCACGGTGCTTCTCTTTGCATCTGGAGTCTCTTTCTCCCTATAGATGATATTCCTCGTCGATGTATAATCTCTTCCATCAAAGGTGGACCCAAATGAGGTAATCTAAATTATCTCTTTTTTATTTTATTTTATTCTTCATTGGTACCTTTAATAATTTTGGTTATAGTTTAATTTTTCTTATGTTTGTTTAGTTTTAGAATGTTAACCAAAACAATGAAGCACAACAATGTTAGTTGTTTCATTTTTTGTTGGACACTGTTCAGATTCTTGATTTCTGATTGTTCTTTAACTCAGGCTGCTGGTATTCCCAAGAAATTGGCTCCTACAATCGGTATATCTGTTGACCATCATTGCAAGAACCGATCTTTAGAGGGTTTTCAATCCAATGTCCAAAGGCTGAAAACCTACAAGGCTAAGTTGGTTATCTTCCCACGTCATGCCCGTAAGTTCAAGGTACTACTTCGAAGCAATTGGTTTAGCTTTTGATATAGCCTCAGAATCACACCGAGTTTAGATCACTTGATGATCAAAGGATTCTAAACTTTTTGACTTGCGGAAGGTGGGATTGAAGGTAGAGATGGAGGTGATGATTAACTCACTCAATCGATTGAAACAAAATGAGCTGAATGAATCACTCAAACAACTAATTCTGTAATCCTATAGAACTTAAAGAATCACTCAATAAGAACTAGAGAAAAAAATACAAGAATTCACAACTTATAAAAAAGAGAAAAAATACTTTTCTTATTAGCTAATTTCGATCAAGGGTGATTTGTACAAGAACAATGAACTGAACTTATAAAGGGCTCGTGCTATGCTAAACCAAAGCAAAAGAAATCACAAACATTGAATAAAAGTGTGGATGTGCTTGAGTCTTGAGAGTTTGAGTGCGAACTGATGGATCCTTGGGACGTCTAGGCTCAGTAAATAGTCTTCAAAACACGCAACAATGATGAAGGAAAGAGCCGTTGGGAATTGATTCTCCTTAGCTCCAAATATGGTAAGTTTGGCCTTCCCTTTTGAATCATGTGTGGGTTCAGTGTCTTGTGTTATTTTGGAATCTCTAAAACGACATGTAGTCTTCTTAGGAGTGGGGCAAGACATCAGGGCGTCGATCTCCAAGTGGTTTAGGGTCTTACTTTATTCAAACCGATCGGTATTGGCCAAAATAGGAGCATATGTACCAACTCTAGATTTAGCTCAGTCTTGGCTTTTTTTCCTTCGATCATAACTTTTCAAATATGGCATTTGCTGATGAAAACTCAAGCCGAGGCTGAATGCTCGAGTGTAACTTGATCTGGAATATGCTTCTTGTCGATTCTCAGCTCCGGGTGTGGCTTTGTGTTCCAAATCAAAATCTGGTTGTTCAAAGTGGGTTCTGACTTGATCTTTCTTCATAAAATAAGTGGTTTGTGAATGAATATCAAAGCTGGCGTGAAAGGAACGAGTGGATTCTTCATTGGGTAGCTTCCTTGGCTTGGTGACAGTTCCGGTGAGGTGCTCATGTGCGATCTCCAAATATGATCAATCCAATTGGGTTCTGGCTCGATCATTCTTCTTAAAACATGTAACTTGCGAGTGATCATACAAGTTGGGCTCAATGGGTCGAGCAGTTTGGACGGTCAAACATGGTACTCCTTGATTCTCGTCTCCGCGAATGCATGCCGTGTCGTTGGGCGGTTTGGCTCTGGCTGGCTTTGTGTTCTCTTGGCTAGATGTGGTTATGATGTCCTCATCAGCTTTAGTGATCTTCATTATTGGATTGAGTTTGGTTCTGATCTCTTAGTTGTTTATGTTTTTGTTTGTGTAACAGGCTAGTGATTCTGCACCGGAAGATTTGCCCAATGTAACACAAGTCCAAGGAGACCACATGCATGTTGTACATGAGAAGCCAGCAATGAAGCTTGTGAAGCTGACTTCTAACATGAAATTGTTCAAGGCTTATGACAAGATCCGTCTAGAGAGCATGAACAAGAGACATGATGGTTCTAGAGCAGTGGCGGACCCAGGATAACAATTTTCCTAATGCAAAATAATGTTTTAAAAAATTAAAATAAATAAACTTTTATTTTTGTAATTTTTGTGTATCACACACTGTTTTTGTATCAATTAATGTTTTTGTATATTTCTTCTTAGGTGGAAGAAACTTTTATTTTTTTCATCGTTTGGATCTGAAATTTTTGTGTATCACACACTGTTTTTTTATTTTATAATAAATCACTGTTTTTTTTTTGTTTCGATCAGTTTTTTATCCTTAAAGCTTCGATTTCGTTATTGACAAGTGACTTTTGACTTATTATGAATTATATATATACAAAAATCTCTGTTTAAAAAAAATCTAAACAACATTGACGTCGAATCATCACTAAATGGACCCAAAAAGAATGAGTGCGAATGGCTTTGTTTCTGTTTAAACAGATGATGAGCAACTTCTGTAGAAGGAAAACAAAGAGCTTACTTCATCTCCAAAACAATGAAGTTGTTGAACAAAGATATGTTAAGGATGTCCTCACCCCACTTGGGTTCCTAAACATGTAGATGCAGGAGTAAGTTGTATTATTCATATGCTCTTGTACTCCTTCAATGCCTATGAGGCTTTCTTGGTTTAGTTTCAATTCACATGTTTCGTTTTGTATTGTATGTGTTTATGTGTCGAATAAGTTTCTTGAATTTGTTGATCAAAATAAAGTAACTAAAAGCACCGTCCGCTATGGCTTGTGAATGCAGCAAATGTTAATACCAGTCATGAGTCTGCCCTTATTTTTTTATGCTTACAAATTCTATCCGAAATATATTTCATAAAATAGAGCACAAAAAAAAAAACTCTAAATTCTAGATTGGGTTTGAAAAGTTCAAGTACCTAAACTCTAAACTCATTGTTCGAACTTTTACTGGTATTGATAAAAGTCAAAAAATTTGTATAGTTTTGAGCTATTTGAAAAAAATTATATACTTTCAAATATTTTAAATAAATTTTCATTCAAAATTTAAATTATTTGAATGGATAACTCGGTTACCCATCATATACTGTTATACAAAATCCGAAACCGTAACAAGAAATTTAAAATGGAAATGAGTCTAGTTGTTAAGTAGGTAACTGTCCCAAAATTAGACAGCTTAAATTGCTTAATTATATGACACGATGACAAAAAATAGATACATATGAAAATTAATTACCTCAAATTGTTTGCCGGTTAAAGCGAAATAATAAGTGAACCATTCTTAACCGAGAAAAAACTCGGGGTAAAAGGCTTTATGTACAAATAAAATAGAGCATTAGTCACCAATTCGAACCTGTTCAAAGTGGTTGAGTCTCAGCTGAGCAAGGTTCGATCCATATTGGTATCAAGTTTGGCAGAGTAAAAAATACTCTAGTTTTCATCTGAGCATGTGAGGCTCGTGGATGCTTCTCATCGTCGCCGGAGCAATATCTTCGTCCCGATGTGGGAAAGTAATCATTCCCAGTGTATCTGGAGTCTCTTTCTCCTGAGATGATATTCCTCGTGGATGTATAATCTCTTCCATCAGTGGTGGATCCAAATGAGGTAATCTAAATTACCTCTCTTTTTTTATTCTTCATTGGTAAAATAATGATTAAGAAACCTCTATCCTTTAATAATTTTAGTGATAGTTTAATTTTTCTTTAGTTTTATAATGTTAGTAACCAAAGTAAAACGAAATCTAGTATCAATGTGTCAGTGTTACAGTCTCAACGATTGCAAAATATCAACGCTCTAACAAATTTTAAATTGAAATTAATATAGGAATTATATATATTTTATTATAGAGCGTCATAAAGTTTTTAATTCATCTTAATATGTGACTGTCACTACTATACTACTACATCAAAGAGAGCACTTCTTCAAGACAACATTCTCAATCGGAATCAAATCAGACGGAAACACACAGTCCTCATTCTTCACCGGACCTTTCTTCTCCGGCAACAAACTACACGGCTCCGGCGTAACTCTGCTCGTAACTCCAGCCACATTTGTACAATTCCACTGCACCTCCTTAGCTTTAGCAGCCAAAGCTATAGTAACATTCGAAATACAAATACCTGTAAACGGATCTTTATCAATCCCGACGAGACTCGCTGACATCGTCACGTTCTCCGCCGTCATATCACGGTAATTAATATTAGTAACTTCCGGCAACGCTTTGGGATTGAATCCTTCGTCAGGATGCTGATTATAGTTTCCACTCATCCAGAAAACGTATTTCATCGTCTTCATTGTGTTCCTCCTTGCGAATATGTCTTTGACGTAAGCGCCAAGTCCCGCTGCGGTTTTGATTCGGATGGCGGATTCGGTGTTGATTAATGTCGCGTCTTCGATTCTAACGTCTTTGATTCCTCCGGACATTTCGCTTCCTAAGGCTACTCCTGCGCTTTTTGGAGAGATGCATGTGAGCCGTCGGATTGAGAGTTGTTGAGTTGGCATTCCGAATTTGATTCCGTATTCGTCCCAACCGCTTTTGACGGCGATGCAATCGTCGCCGGAAACTATGTAACAGTCTTCGACCAGTGTGTTTGTGCAAGAATCTGTAAAATAATCAGAAACAGAGTCGTTTAAACACAAAACAGAGGATGACAAAGTGCCACGTCAGATGTCTAGCAATGCCACGTAGGATATTTAGTATAACTAGCCACTCCAAAAACCCAAATTCAAAAACTGAATATGAGAAAGAATTAAACGAATTATTTTTGTTTAAATATATCCTAACAAGAACCAAAACGAAATATCGTCTTTTTGTTATTGTTCTATATTCTTTTTTTATATGTAAAAAATTTGGAGTCTAACAAATATTTTGTTCTCGTTGAGCCAAAAAAAAAACAATTTTTTTCTAAAAATCCATATCTAAAAAGGGACAAAACATCATATCGAACCAAATGTATTCTATATTTTTATATGACAAAAATTTCAAAAACCCAAAATAGACAGCATCCCTAATATCTAATAGTGCCACGTAATATAGTAGTATTGCCACATCGGATATTTGTTTGGATATTTAAAATGCCACATGGGATAACAATTCTGCCACGTAAGAGAAACGTTACCTGGGTTGATTCCGTCGGAGTTGGGAACAGTGACGGGAGCGATAACGGTGACGGATTTGACAATAACGTTCTTACAATAGACAGGATGAATATGCCACGACGGCGAATCAGTCAAAGTGATGTTCGAGATCTGAATGTTTTCGGAGAACAAGAGCTCGATCAAGTACGGTCTGGTCAATTTAAACTGCTTCTTCTTGAATTTGTCCCACCAATACTGTCCCTGTCCGTTGATCGTCCCGTTATTACCTATAATAATCCAACAAACCATCAAAATCAGATTCCCAAATTCGATCATATGTATTTAATAATATATGTAGTGATTTGTGTTGGAACTTACCGGTGATAACCACGTCGGTTAGATTTGTACCGGAGATGAGACTGTTGAATCTCCCGGTTCCGGTACCGTCTCTTCCTTTCCCGTACGATGGCAATGGAGCGACCACTGGCCATTCAGATTCATCCTGTGTTTGTCCAAACCGGAGATTTTAAAAGTCGAACCGAACCGGGTGCATTAACTCATTTTAATGCATTTAGATGTGTCTCAAATGATGGACAACGTCAACGCCTCTATTAGGTAAAATTTGATTCATTAGGAATAGTTTGATTTGGTTTAATCAGCATACCTTGTTATAGTATACGGAATTAGGGAAATGCCTAAACCAAAATTTGACTTTGGTTAAAAAAAGAAGAAAATTGAAACCTGTTTAAACACACCAACCTGAGATGCAAGGATGGTAGCACCTTGTTGGATGAACAAAGTAAAGTGGCTGGTAAGGTTAAAACTTCCGGTAAGCCATTTTCCGGCAGGAACTACGAGTTGAGCTCCTCCGCCATCTGTTGCCATTTGGCTGAGCTTGTTTATGGCTTCTTTAAACGCTTTTGTATTCGAAGTTTTTCCATCTCCAACCGCACCAAAATCAGTCAGCATTGCACTATGTTTTCGACAATTCAATGCTGAATATTCAATTTTGGAAGTCGCCAATTTGTGGTGATTCCGACATTCAATCGCCGAGAATTGGAATATAGCCAAAAAGACTACTAGTATAGCAAACACTGACCTAATCATCTGCACAATATAGAAAACATGCAAGTATATGAATAAAACTGACGAATAATTATATCGAAAAAAGGAGATAATTTGATCTTCTCTAGTTTTGATGAAAACATTAAATAAGTTATTCATCATCTAATAAAATATAATCTTATAACTTTGTCACAAACAGCGAACAATAATGCATATTATTAGTGGATATGTTACATATGTAAAAGTATTACAAACTTTGACAAACAAATATATTTACGATGGTATTTTTTGGAAGAAAAAGAATCTATGTTTTTACCATAAGATATTTTTTTTAAGAACTAAACAAAGAACAGAGAAATATAGTCTTCCTTCTGGTTTGATTGTCTATGGGAGACAACAGAAGATAGTAATCAAAATATAGGATCCCTATATATTTATAGATTTTTGTTTCTTACAATTGACAAAACGTACAATATTGTTATTTCAATTGTGCTATTTTAATTAACATTTTTCCTAATAAAATTACCAAAAAATCAAGAAAAAAGTAATAATGGAAAATATTATATATATTATAATTATCTGATTTTGTTTCCATCTTTATAATAATACAATTCTAAAATTGTAATTCAAATTATTCAATAGTTAACCTCATACTACATATTGGGATTAGAATTCTCATTGCTAACCTGATTCTTACCAACTTTAAACTTAGACCAGTATATTTTTAAAGATATGTTATTAAATTGTATAGATTTTCTATCATTAAGAAAATAGAAAAATAAAAGAGATAGGAAGTGAAGAAGAAACAAAGATATTTTCTCCTTTTTTTTCTCTATTTTCACCTCCCTCAACACTACATACATCGCAAGTAGTTACTTATTTCTCAAAAGAGAATCATATTTCTGTCTTTCTCATTCTCTTTTTATTTGTTTCATACTTTTAGTGAATAGATATCTTATTATAAACTTGGGTTGCACGCAGGAGAAGCCGACATGTGTCAAAATTATAATTCACGAGATCATGACATGTGTAGCATATTCGATGAGATTTTAACACGTGTAAATAATATTATGTTATTTTTATTTTTCATAATAAAAAAGGAAAACTAACAAAAATAAATAATAATAAAATAGATAATTTTTTGCTTTTTATTTTTTTAATATAGATTAAATTTTATCATCCCAATAAAGTTCAAACTTTCCTTTTCAAATATAGATTTTTAGAATTTATATTATTTAAGTGCCAAATGATTTTTTATTCTGCGTTTTTTATTATTTGAATGAAAATATTGATTATTTGATGGGATTTTGTCATGTGTAATTTTTTTTTATGTTATTTTCATTTTTCATAATAGAAAAAAATCAACAAAAAATTAAAAAAATTAAATAGATAAACAGATAATTTTGCTTTCTATTTTTCTAATATAGATTAAATTTTATTATCTCAATAAAATTTAAAACTTTCCTTTTCAAATTTAGATTTTTAGAATTTTATATTATTTAAGCTCCACTAATTTCTTTTTATTACACATTTTTAATTATTTGAATAAAAAAATGATTATAATTAGCATGATCACAACATATGTTGCTTAATCGATCAGATTTTGACACGTGTAAAATAATTTTGTGTTATTTTCACTTTTCTTAATTGAAAAGGGAAAAATCCAAAAAGAAAAAAAATAATGTATGTAACTTTTACTTTCTGTTTTTCTAATATAGATTTAAATTTTATTATTTCAATAAAATTTAAACTTTCCATTTCAAATTTAGATATTTTGATTTTTATGTTATTTAAGCTCCAATAATTATTTATTACACGCTTTTAATTATTTGAACGAAACAATTGAATGAGTATAATCGAACTATAAAAAATGAAAAATTGGTTAAATTTTTACAAATATAACTAAGAACTTTGAGATATTTTTGGTTAATTTTGGGTATTTTAGTTATTTTGATATTAAAATAATTAATATTTTCGGGTTTATGATTGTAGGGTAATTGAGTTATATCAAGTCTAAATATAATTAAGCTTTTTGGGTATATAAATTTTTTTTGAGTATTTTGGATATTCATTCAGTTCTCGGTTCGGGTTTGGTTCTTCAGATATAGAATTTTAGGACCCATTCATACTTTTGTTGAATTGATACCTCTTTTCGGATTGGACTCGGTTTGGTTATTCGGGTTTAAGATATTTTATCCAAACTTATTTAACACATTGGTCGAAAAAGTAAACAACAAGATGAAACAAAAAGCTAATAGACATGATATATATTTTAATATGTTGATAATAAAATTTAATATAGAAAGTTAAATAAATTATTTCATGTATAAACATAACTTTCTTTTCTAATAAAAATGTTTTATATTTCTTTCCCAAAAACAATTTAAGATATATCACTAACAACAAATATTTAATTTAATGAATTTTCTTAAATTTAATTTATTTTAAAATTTAAAAATCCGCCCATCCGATGGGTCCTAATCTAGTATATGTTATAAACCATGCCAAAATATGGTAGATAAAGTATTTAGTGCGGATATAGACTGACAAATGAGAATTGTTTTTCAAATTTCTCAAAAGAGAATCGTATTTATGTCTTTCTCATTCTTTTTTTATTTGTTTCATACTTTTAGTGATGAGATATATATGTTAAAACCATGAAAAATGTGGTAAACAAAAATTTAGTAGGGATATATCATGACAAATGAGAATCGTTTCTCAAATTTCTCAAAGGAGAATCGTATTTTTCTCTTTCTCCTTTCCTTTTTATTTGTTTCATACTTTTAGTGATGAGATAGATATGTTATAAACTATGAAAAAATGTGGTAAAAAAAGAAATTTAGTGGGAATATATTTTGACAAATGAGAATCGCTTCTCAAATTTCTCAAAGGAGAATCATATTTATGTCTTTTTCCTTCTCTTTTTATTTGTTTTATACTTTTAGTGATGAGATATATATATTATAAACCATACCAAAATATGGTAAAAAAAAGTATTTAGTGGGGATATATATTGACAAATGATAATTGTTTCTCAAATTTCTCAAAGGAGAATCTTATTTCTGTCTTTCTCCTTTCTTTTTTATTTGTTTCATACTTTTAGTAATTAGATATATATGTTATAAACCATGCCAAAAATGTGATAAAAAATATTTTAGTGGGGATATATCTTGACAAATGAGAATCGTTTCTCAAAATTTTCAAAGAAAAATCATATTTATGTCTTTCTCCTTTTATTTTTATTTGTTTCATACTTTTAGTAATTAGATATATATGTTATAAACCATGCCAAAAATATGATAAAAAATATTTTAGTGGGGATATATCTTGACAAATGAGAATCGTTTCTCAAAATTTTCAAAGAAGAATCATATTTATGTCTTTCTCCTTTTTTTTTTATTTGTTTCATACTTTTATTGATGAGATATAAGCGTTTTGAGACATGTTGAAAGTGTTGGTAAGCAAGGTTGCACACGTGGAGATGATGTGTAATACGATGGACTAGATCGACATGGCCCTTTAAAAAAAAAATATTAAACCATTATTTAAAAAAATATTAAAAAAGAAAATAAAAATTAAATAAAAATAAAACAATACATGGATCTATCCTCAGATCGCTCAGATCGAGATAACACTTTTCTTTCTTTAGATCCGGATAAATATCTCGGTTCAAAGCAGAGACAAACACTTCGTATTTAAGCTTTCTCAACCTTTTAGCAACATGAAGAAAATCTTTATCATTGTAAATAATTAGAGCTGGAGCCAGTGGCTTTTTTCCCAGGCAGTATATGAGTAGATCAATCAATAACCTCACATCACAAATATCACGGTGGAGAGCTACATAAAAAAAGAAATAACTACTACAAAAAATAAATTCATATCAATCAATAATTAAATTAATTTTAATTTAATATTACCTTCCGTTGAGAGTGATACCACATATGTGGTAACATGATTCGGTAAAAACTCTAGAAGGAATCTCTCAGTATGATAGAAATGCAAGTGCTTAGTGGAAAAACTAAGACTCCTAAGTTTTTTTACAAAATGGTTGTGAAAATTTGGTACAGTCATGTGCTTGGGGATAGCTACATTCTGCATGTCCATGAAAATCTATAATATAACAAATAAAAATGGAAGGAGAAAGACAGAAATATGATTATTCTTTGAGAAATTTGAGAAATAATTCTCATTTATCATGATATATCCCCACTAAATTATTTTCTTACCACATTTTTGGCATGGTTTATAACATCATACTTTTAGCGATGATATACTCAAAATACTATCAATGAAGGAGTATCGTATTTATATCTTTCTCTTTAAGTCTTTCAAATATATTATTTTAAAACTTTTATTATAATTTAACTTTTATTTAAATTTTAATTAATAAATAAAACTTAAAACCAATCATATGTTAATGTGAGGCCAATCATTACGTTAATCTTTGAGGTTGGGCCAATTCTTTGGATTACAACCAATGGGGGTGGGCGGGAGTTTGTTTGAAAGTATATCATACTTCTCATTCACCTTGCTATTTAATTGATAAATGAAATAATTACTCTTGACTATAGGATTGATGAAGGAAACTACCGTACTCCTCGTAGAATTCTATTCATATGTTCCAGCTGAAAGATAACCAACCAATCCAATTATGTGAGAAGAAATGAATAAACAACAGTTTTATTTATATTACTTTCTAAATGCTTTGAGATTATTTTTTTTTATAAAAAAAATTTAGCTTCTTTAAATTCAACAAATACTATAGAAAACAAATAAGAGAGTATGCCAATTTATGAAAAATATAAAAATCAGAAATTTTTCCAAAACATCCATGAAAGCCTCATATGCTTGCAAGCTCTTCTGTTGCTCATCATCTACGATATTTATCTATCCATTTCCTACAAAATTCCGACTACTGATCAACCACGCTACTTGAGATTCTAAAGTCAGAAAGTGAAGTGGATATATTGATGAACATTTCAAGAATTGAGTTGTAAACTCTATTTAAAGCCAAAGGAATCTACTACTTTCGCTTTCACTCTTCGGTGAGAACTCTTCGGTGAGCTTCCACTTCCGAGATATTTCTCATTCCTGCCGCTCCGACTTAATTTGGTAGAAAGGAGTTGTTTTTTTTCTTCAACATTTTCTTTTCCCCTGATTCTAGTCAGAATCTTTCTTTAGTTTTGTCTCTTTACGAACTGAAGCAAATGTTTACAAGATCTAAGTTGGAAAATCAAAAGAAAATTTAGTGGAAAATATATGTTACAAACAGAATTGTGCCTAGAGTTTTAGAGATCTAAGACAAAAAGAATAGAAAATAAATTTGTTTTATATATTATCATAATAAAACAACATGTAAAATTGGGTATTACTATTCTTTACACATGAAGCACGTCTCTGGTTATACGTCATGCAAAAGAGGTGGTTTATAGCATTATAGGCTTAATCTCGTATTTAAAAACTAGAGTAAGAATACAATGAAGGTTTGCTTATGGGAAATTGGGAATGTTACTTAAAGATTAGATATAATCTCTTTAATTAAAAGAAATCAAGATGTAGTCATAGAGAGTTTATCCATAGTGGTTTGTTGGATTCACCTGCCCTCCTCCCATTCAGAGTTGGCTTCGTGTCAATTTATCAGTATGCTATTTGATTGTTACCGGTGAGTTCTTTGTTGGTTTTGGTTCGCATTAATTAATTATTCTTATTATGTTTGCCTTTTATTTTTAATGCGTAAATACATATATAGTTGAAACTCACAAATAAATTATCATTTTTCTTCTATCATATAGTCATTATTAATTAACAGCTTTTTGTTGTTGATAAAGTATTGTTACTATATTAATTAACCAAAAATTATGGTTGAATTCACAAATATCATTATTAGTTGGGGTGCATTTTAGGAATTTGTGTTAGCAATAATGATCGTGCACAACAATAAACTGGAAAGAATAGCCTTTGATTCGTTTTCTAACACAAATAATTGTATTTAAGAAAAATTAAAAAGTCATGCTATGCCAACGAGAGACAGGACATTGCTTAATCCAGCTCAGTTTTCGTATCTACAGTTATTCTCACCATTTCTATCTATTAAATAAACGAAATTTCTATTTCATTAAACACAAGAGTTTTCAGATTGCTCTTCTGTCGTAACATTGTAGCTACCACAAGACGACATGACTCAAGAAGAGCAGAAACAGGTCATAGAGCCCGAAACCACCGTGTCGAACCCTTCACCGCCGTCGACGGAGGAGAAGTCTGACGATTCCAAAGCCATTGTTCTCGTCGTTGCAAGTAACAACTCATTCTTTATCAAAAAAATAAAAATAAAGTAACAAATCATTTATATTTTCAACGAAAAAGAATTACATATTTAATTTGTAAACTCTTTTTTTTTTTTTCTTTTTCTTGTTCACAGTTTCGAAAGCTATATAGTTTATAACATTTTTAATTGTTCGAATTGTTTAGTTCGTGCAAATGTTAACTTAAACAAAATAATGTTATTTTCCGCAAAGAACCAATTGTTTTGGTTTGTTTTTGTCGTTGCAGAAGAAGCTGAGGAAGAGAAGAAAGAAGCTTTAGTTAACCGAGGTAATAAACGAATTCATTAGAACATGCATGATTGATACAGTATCAGGAAATATAAACAATACTTTTATTGAACTGATGAAGAGGAGGAGTCGAGCATTTTCGGCTAATTTACCGCATGATTATTAATTTGATTTCTTGCATTTTGCTGATTATTGTTTGGTGTGTGTAACATATATGGTGTGAAGATGCTGTTTTGGCTAGACTCGAGACAGATAAAAGAATGTCTCTCATCAAAGCTTGGGAGGAGGCTGAGAAATCCAAAGTGGAGAACAAGTGAATTCTTCTTTTTCTTTTAAAAAAAAATCAGAGAAAAAAGAAGAAGTTAAAAGCCTCTAATGATGAATTTATGAAATTTTTATCCTAGGACTTTAATATTTTGTTTCTACTATATATAATCTAAATTTAATAACTTAAATGACACAGAGCTCAGAAGAAGCTTTCTTCAGTTGGAGCTTGGGAAAACAGCAAGAAAGCCTCTGTGGAAGCTGAGCTCAAGAAGATCGAGGTAACCAAAATACGTACATTTTTCCTATTTCAATCTTTTATATTTTCTTCATGAACCACTGGCCCTTTAATTTTGTTTGAACTTGGAATGATAAACACAGGAGCAACTAATTAAGAAGAAAGCAGAATATGCAGAACAAATGAAGAACAAAATAGCTCAAATCCACAAGGAAGCTGAAGAGAAGAGAGCAATGATCGAAGCGAAACACGGAGAAGAAGCTCTCAAGGCAGAGGAGTTAGCTGCAAAGTATCGTGCCACAGGAACTGCTCCAACGAAGCCATTTGGGTGCTTCTAATTTTATATGGAGTTGAAGTTGCTTTATGGTTTCATTGAGAAAGAAAGGATTGTTTGTGGTGGTTTTGTTAGTTGGTGTAAAGTTGCATGGCCATAATGTAACATCTTCTTATGTTTGGGCCTTGGGGTGATATGTTTACATGGCCATAATGTAACATCTTTTTTTTTTGTTTTTTGTTTTTTAAAAACTTTCTAAACTTCCAAATATTTCGTTTTTACTATTCACTTTTCTTCTCAAGTGTCATGGCCCAAGTGAAGTGACCTGACCATAATAGAACCGATGCACAAATACGGCTAATTGAAACTAAGAAAAAAAATCTTAGGTATCTTTACAGCATCCATGCAACTCGTACAAAAAATTCTTATTAGTTTAGTAAAAAATAAAAGTGAAAAACTAAGCAAGAATTCACACGGAAGTAAAAATATGGACAAAATTATGTCTCCTTATTCACAGAATCACAATCAAGTATCGTTTTAGGGGTATATATTTTTCAGCTAGCCCAAATACCAAGGCCCAACATTCAGGGCCCAATAAAGTCAGTGTTATTGTATATTTCTCGTGAAAATTTCTTATATATAAATGAGGTCTTGTAAATTAGGGTTTTCTCTAACGTTGTCGCTGCCGCATTACAGTCTCCTAAATCCTTGCCTCGAGCTTCGACGCAGCAGCCATGGCGGAACAGGTTAGTTGATCCTTATTCCCTTTAGACTTTGATCTCTCGATTCCCTTGCTCTTAAAAGTTCTCATTGTTTCTCTTTTGTGTGTTTTCAGACTGAGAAAGCTTTTCTTAAGCAGCCTAAGGTCTTCCTTAGGTACTTCACAAATCCATTTCTATCTATTCACTGTGATAATACACTAGTTTTAGCTCAAAGTTGTTTATATATATGGTTGCTTTGTTTCTCTGTTGAATCAGCTCGAAGAAATCGGGAAAAGGGAAGCGACCTGGAAAAGGTGGAAACCGTTTCTGGAAGAGCATTGGTTTAGGCTTTAAAACTCCTCGTGAAGCCATTGAAGGTTTGTTTCATTTAGCTTTACTAAGTAATTCTAGGTTGAATCTGATTGGATCTGCATTGAGTAGCTTTCCCTCATTTCAATCTGTTAATCAACTAGATTTTGAATTAGTAGAATGAGCATTGATTCGGATATGGAGCTAAACCTGTTGGAACTAATCTTTAAGTTCAGTTTCTTAGGCGTTGATTGTGTTTTTTTGTTTATGATGTGGAACTCAGGAGCTTACATTGATAAGAAATGTCCCTTCACTGGAACTGTTTCGATTAGAGGTCGTATCTTAGCTGGTACTTGCCACAGTGCTAAAATGCAGAGGACCATTATCGTGCGTAGGGATTACCTCCACTTTGTGAAGAAGTACCAGAGGTTATTTACGTTACATTCATACTTGATACTATATTTTTACTGAATTGTTTTACATTGATGTTAAGAAAGTGTTATCCTTTTTGTTATTAGGTATGAAAAGAGGCATTCCAACATCCCTGCTCATGTCTCACCGTGCTTCCGTGTCAAGGAAGGAGACCATGTTACCATTGGACAATGCAGGTTATGATTCGATTTCAGATGAATAAGATTGTCTTTGTTGATTGTGATTTTTGTTGCAGTTGATTTGATCTTGTTTATTTTTTTTTGTTTTTTTAATTGGTGATTTCAGGCCATTGTCAAAGACTGTGAGGTTCAATGTGGTGAAGGTGATACCAGCTGGATCTTCTTCTTCCTTTGGAAAGAAGGCTTTCACTGGAATGTAAGGCGCTTTTTTTTATGTTAGTTTATGTTTTTGGATAAAAAAAAGTTGAATTGGAATTGTGTTTTCACATTGAATTTTCCTATTTTAATTTCTTACTTTTTGTATCATTTTCATCCCAATCTGAGATCTCGTTTAAACTTTAGTATGGTTACTCTTCTACCATTTTCACCAAAGTTAGATATCTCTTATTTTAGTATGTGAACACCGGTTTAACTGACCAATGTTTAAAGTCCAAACCAATATTGGTCTGAATTAGAAGGGTTAATGAGTTAGGTAGAACAGATCTTAACATAATAAATATACACACATCAAATAATACAAGGATTATGACTTTGTAAAAATATAATATTGACTAAGTCTATCGAAAGTGTGTATTTACTCTTTATTCTCTTCTTAAAATCAACCACGCACTCTTTCCACATCAGACCTTTCTTCACCTTTACATTGAATATTACTCGTTAATAAGACCGTCGAACAAAAAGTTGTCGGAAAAGGAACTACAGAAGTCGATATCATCGGGCAACAATGAATTTGGTACAAACTCATCCAAAGAGTTGTTTTCCGAATAACGTGGTCCGCCTAATCCACTCTCATCCGGTACAACAAGGTCTTGAACAAAACTAGACTTTTCAGGTGATTGATCCATAACCAAACCGTGATCTGATAACCATTCGGAGAAGACGAGACTTGGAGAAAAGCTTGAGATGTGAGCGTTGAATGATTCTCCGACATTGATAAACGAAGATGATGTTTCGGTTGTACTCTGCAAGGCCTTAAGTGAGTTTGTGCTCGAAGATGTTTGAAGAGTTCTTGTGGTTTGATGCTGTGTCAACGTTTCTCTTTTCTTTAGATAAGAATGCCAATAGTTTTTTATCTCGTTGTCGGTCCTTCCAGGTAGATATTTCGATATTTGAGACCATCTTGTAAGAAACAAAAAAAAGAGACAATTATCAAACAGATTTTGAAAATACAATTGTTATCTAAAATTAGAATGACTTACTTGTTACCCAACATGGAATGGAGTGAGAGAAGTGTAGTTTCCTCTTCTTTAGTGAACAAACACTTCTTAAGTCCAGGTCTTAAATAATTAACCCACCTTAATCTACAACTCTTTCCATTCCGCTGCAATCCTATATTATGTTAAAAACCAATTACTTATTTAGTTTGATCAAGTCCTAATCAAATTACATTAAAAAAACGATACACTCTAACATAGTTTATATTCTTATACAAACGTCTAGTTGATTTTCTATAAATGATGACAAGATCAAAAGAGCCTAACTATTTATTTACTGAAGTAAAAAAATCATCTAATTAGCAGATTTAATAATGGTAGCTATAAAATGAAATGATAATGTTGATTAGGACTTGATCAAACTAAATAAGTAAAAATTACCTGCTTGAATAGGAATAGTACTCCAGCATCCATGGCCATATTTGAGCACATGACTCCTAAGCTTCTCATCTTCTTCCGGTGACCACAATCCTTTCCTTTGCTTCTCCTTTGATTTCAAATTTCGGTTTGATTTTTCTGATTTAAACACCATTTTTATTTTTCTTTCACTTATTTAATTTGAATATATAAATATTATATATATACGTATATGATACTGAAAGGAGCTATATATGAATACATGTAGATTTGTGATGACAATCTTTGACATAGATACGTGGTTCGAAGGGAGAAATATATATATATATAGGCTTTTGAATGTCAGTTTTTTTTATTTAATAAAATAAAACTAAGACTAGTAAGAAAAAAAGAGAGTATATAATTCATACTTGTGTAGAACTATTCATATGAAAGAGGGCTTGTTCAACACGAAACAAACCTAAATTATTTTGTAGATAATATCTCGCATTTCAAGCGGCTGCATCAAATCTTTATTAATTTTTATGTGGAGCCAAACCTTTTGAATTTCAGTATCATTATTTCCATACGACAATGCATATAATTAAAGAAAATAATTATTTTCTGTAGATTAAAAAAATATTTTGTTTCAGGACAATTAGACTTTTGTAAGTTTGTCTATGTTTTGCTTCCCTTTTCAAATTATGCTAAGGCAAACTTAATATAACTGCCACAGTAATATAGTTGTGACTTGTGAGGTTATTTATTTGCTTGCAATTGTTAATTTTTTTCTGTGAAGAATTGCAACGCTTGCAATTAACTGATACACTTGATTAACCTCTAAATTATATTTTTATTTTCCTCAAATGAATCATCTTTAAACGATATGGCCGGTCTACTTTTAATTATACCATAACAAATTATATTTAAACGACCATACTATATGATTGCATCTGATATTATAAAAGTATCCTTATTATTTAATGGGTAGATGCTTGATTCGAGTTAGTCGGTAAATACTTGAAGTTGCCGGCAATTATTGATTAACTTTTTACTGTTATATTGTTTTGTTTACTATTAGATCAAATATACATCATGCATAGATGTTCACGAGAGTTTAATTTTTATCTTTAATATTGTTTTGTATAATTTAAAGTTTTTACAGATAATTTAGTAAATTAATTTGCTAATGCTGTTTAAGTTATTTTCATTAATTAGTTTTTGTTTTGATAGCATTGAAAACATATATATTTATAGTTTGATTGTTTGACTACTAGCTAAACTGTATGGTAGTGGATTAGTTAGTGAATAGTGAATTAGCGATTAACCGGTTAATTGTTGACCAAACTTAGACGACATCTAAGTACATGTTAACTAATTCAGCTGATTTTCTCAAAACTCAGACGGGTTATAATTACGATTAGCAACTAGTCGATTAGTCGATCGCTTTTTCGTTTTTTAACATGCATAAGTGGACATTTTCATAAGTCCTAAATAAAATTTAAATTAAATAGTTGACATGTCAAATATTCTCATTGGTTATGAATAGAAATATTCTAATTCAACTGTTCAAGTTAGGAAAAAGTTGATGAAGACTTAACAATTTTTAAGTTTTATCTAACACCTACTTGCCTTCCTAAAGAGAAACTCTTGTAAAATATAAAATATAAACATATATATTATTGGTGTTATTAGTGAATTGGCTTTTGTTTTTGTATTTATGAAAATATTAATTCAATTATGATTATAATATTAGATACTTGTATATAGTACTATTTCTGAAAATATTTAAGTAATATAATAAACTATCGGTTTGACAATTACGAATAACTTAATGATTTATATTAGTGTTGTCGTTGTATCACTAATTGAATTTAAACTTGATATTGACAGGAAAACATCATTGATTTAACATTCAATTAGGCAATTTAATGTTTTCTAACTTTTCTTTGTTAAAGCAGAACATGATTAGCCTAACAAAATGACACATATTAATATGATTATTCTAGTAAAATATGTAATAGATTTACTTATTACCTTATTATATACAAGTTCTACAAAATGAAAAAAAAAATACTTATAAGGATGTAGTGTTGTGGAAATGATACGATTCTATATATTTTGCTGGAAAATAGACTATAAATTAGAAAATATCATAAAACATTTAACAAGGTTTATGAAACATCTAATACTTTTTAGAATGCCTCTATTAGACTCCATTGAAATTGATGAAATGATGCCTTTACTGAGTAAAACAGCGTTAGCAACCGACACTGGGATGACGTTAGCTGCGGATTAATTATTGGTGTTGTTTATTTAAAAGTGATTATATAATTTAAATTCAAGATTCGGATATCGTTTTTTATGCGATGACAGATGACTTATTAGCATGGGTTTTGTAATTGCATATATATAATTTCTGATCTAATCATACAATGATATATGATCGCTTTAAATATCACAGAAACAAAAGGATAAACTTAATTTGATGGTGTGTCACCGACGCTCCGTGAGAAAAAAAAAGCCAATAAGAAAAAATATGTTACATTTTTATTACATAAAAAAATAAAATTTTAACAGCTTTGATACGTTGTAAATGTGTAGTAAACATTTACGAAGAATTTATGTAATGATGAAACATTAGAACTAACTTATATACATAAGTAATTTAACTAAAAAAAATAACTTATACAATTTATGTAATGATAAATTCTTTATATAAAAAAAGAAGTAACTTAATTAGCTGAATAACCTTTAAAATATATAATTATAATCAGAACAAGTCAATTCATGAACTATTAATAACTAATTTCCACATTTATGGATTTTTTATTTGTCAATTATCGATTGTTTTATTTTTGATCGAATAAAAGAAAAGAAGTGTAAGTATCTTCTCAATCATATGCAGGAAATAAACAGGCACACAAAAAGCTCTAGAAATGAACAAAAAGTTTTATGAATTTTAGGAAGTTTGATTGACATATATCAATTGTGAACTACTAGTATAGTTATATATAATGGATTAATGGAAATAAAATAGTTATTAAGGATATAATAAATTATAAAACAAGTATTGTTTGGAATCAACTCTTTGCCCCCCATTTGCGGATAGAATTGACCAAAGTATCAAATTGTGATCGTAAGAGCCTAAGAAATTTATACTTATTTTTTTTGTTGGTCACCAACAAGAGGTGTTGATTAAGGAGAGTTTAATTAAGTAACAGAGAAGTGGTTTTCTTAAACAGTGACAATATAGTTTGCTTAAACTTAAAATAAATCTCCCCTACCTTGCATTTGCATATGCAAGTCGTGGACCAATCACGTATTTTCTAATTTCTTCTATTTATATCTGTTGTTGTCTACCAAACATGTTTTTTCATTTGAATTATACCACTTCGTCATTTCGAGTTTCGTTTATCAGATATAAAAAAAGAGAGACTATACTAACAAAATTACTACTCATTTCAGTTTCCAGATTTGTTTCGATTTATCTGAATGGGACACCTCTAGTTAAAATTTTTAAATCACACGGAGAGTTGAAAACCATGGTTGGAGTTGGAGGATTAATATTTTATTGATATGTGTCTTCTTGGAAACGGTCTTCACATACTAATTAACATGTTTTATTGGTACGTGACACATGCATATAAAAATATTCTTTCATTGATGGTGGATGTATAAAAAAATCTTATTAAAATCGGCCTATCATTTTTTTTTAATTATTATACTGCATAAAAAGTGATATATTGTTTTTCAAAAAAAAAAAAGGATCATTTACACATGCCAAATTATTAATTTAGAGAATTATATCAGTAAGATGATTTACCGTGACTAATACGCTAGTTAAATTGAATGAAGCAAGGCAAGGTAGAGAAAATATAGGTTTTCAAGTTTAATAGTTTTCATGAAACCTACAAAGTTAAGAATAAGATAAAAGAACTCATAACATTATATGAAGTAGAAGAACTATTCGTACCATTGCATAGTTATCATAAATGATCATAGTCCTCTTTTGTTTCAGAGGTTAATGTAATCTTTCCTGATATTTTCAAGAAAGATCCTAAGTTCTCTAGCTTTTCTGCAATGTTCTTCATCATCTGTCTCTGAATCACTCAGCTCAATCACAGTCTCAAGTTGGTGATCATAGCTCTTCTGTTCTTGATAACTTCTTGACACGCTCCGTGAACGAGCTTCAGGACAAGGGCTTATCAGATCAATAACTTCTGCTTCCGGATACAACGAACAAGAACTCGAGCCGACATCGAATCTATCCATGGTCGTCGTCGACCAAGCATTATTGCAATTCTCTCTAGCAGGTGAATCTATAAGACACAAGTAATCATGCTTCTTGGAGTTTTGCTGTTCTTTCTCTTGCTCTGCTTCTTCTACGGTGCTTGTAGTAGTTACTGTAGAGCTTGAGCTTAGAGCAAGGTCTTGGAGTTTGAGGCTGAGTTCGGTAACAGAGGAATATTTGGTCGATGAACTCGTTTCCTTCTGTGTTCGTTTCGGCTTCGGTTTCTTCTTCTTTGCTGCCATTTTCTCCTTGAACTCTATGATCTTCTCAGGACAAGCCCTGAGAAAAAAAAAAACACAAGAGGATAAATAGGCAAAGCCAGAACTAAAACAGTAATTCAGTGAACACCAACCAATTTTGATGTTCTATGAGTTCTAGTAGTACCAATTTGGCTGCATAAAGAGATCTAGTATTAAGTTTCGATTCGATATTACATAGCTCATATTTGGTTAACTGACAACCATAGTCATTATTTGCAGCTCTCTGGAAGCCAAAACATTACTCTTCTATGTAGGCAAAGCCAAATTAAATCACTGAACTGGAACGTTTTCAGTATCCTGTTTAGTTCACAGCTGACCATATTATCTGAAAATTTGGTTTCTTCAGACACTTTTCCAATACATTGATTCATCTTGAATTTAAAGCTTTTGCATTAAAGGCCATATATAAAACAGGTTAGATCATTGTCAACTGTATTACCAGACTTTGAGCAAATGAGTGAAGTGTCAGGCTTTGATCATTATAATTACCTTTCTACAAGATCTGCAGGAACAATTGACGTCTCTAACCCTTCAACTTCAAGATAATCCCATGAAACTTCATAACATTCTCGTCCCTGTACTTTACGAGTCTTTATGATTTCAGACACCGGGCACTTCTCTGGCATCTGCGGCTGCAGAAGAATTTTTATTTTTTTCTTGCAAGAGTTAAGACAAACTCAAGTTCTTGTTTAACTTCCAACTAAATATTGAAAGGGAAAGCCAGTTAACTTTAACTGCTAATTTTCCTCAAACTCAAAACGAAACCAAAAGTTTCATATTTACCAATATCACCGAAAAATGCTAGACAAAGAGGAACTTTGTGTCAGAAACTCAGAATCAACAACTTCCCTTACCAATCCATAACCTTTTATGCACCGTATGAATTTGATGAATTTATGTTATATAGAAAATTCTAATGTAAAACCGAAAATGTTGTTATGTAGTTTGCTTCAACGGTTTACGACATGATTCTTGAACACAATAATCGAGAGCCTAAGACATGATTCTGGGGAACTAAAATCTATATAGTTAATAACTAGCAGAGAGATAGAGGGAGAGAAAGAGATGTACCTTGTGGAGAGGAAGGTTAACTCCAACCTCAGTTGATCTTGATTGCAGAATAGCGAACCTCCTCAGACTTCTTTCAGCAATTTTTGGAAGTATGTATTCATCTAAATGAAAGATAGTGAGAAAGAAGAAATGTTGGTTTCACAACTGTTTCTGCACAATGTCTGCAAATGTAACATAGTAGGAAAAAGAAATACGTATAAATCCAAAGTCATACCTGTTTTCTCAGGGGGCCACTCAAAGAACTGGTGGCATATCTCTTGAAGCTTAGTGCGCTGAAAAGAGAATTCAGCCAGAGCCCTACAAAACCAACATTTAAATTATATCATCTCCTTCATCCAAAATCTGAATAGACATTCAAATTGGAAAGAAGGTTTAACCTGGAAACTATATTAGAGTCTGCTTGGTGGCACTTGGGGTTCATGAACGCATCAATCACCTGTTTGATCTGTTCCAGTCCTTCTGGTTCACGATTATTTCCTAAATCAAGATTACAGAAAGAGCTTCTATGATGTAAACATTCTGTTTATGCTAACACCAAATCAACTAACTGGATAAGCAAAGCATGTCACATCACAAACACGAAGAAGTTGTTGCTTTAAATACCATTTATAACCACCAAGGGTAAGGTCCCTTTTTTTCTGCACACAGGAGTCCTAACTTGCTTCTTTGATTTTCTCGGCTTTTCTGCAAAGGCAAGTCCTTCTGATGCAACTTTTTCAAGGATAACATTTTCTCCAACTGACCTAACAATCTCACAAGCTCTCCCCTGTACACAGAAAAAGTTTATTCGTGAGTCTGTCACAATCCAACTCTTAGTAAAACCCACAAACTCGAATAACATACAACCCCGATAGACGAAGGTTTAAACGCGTGAGTTATCAACACACCTGACGAATACCACGAACTCCCTGAGAGTAGTCACTGCCAAGCAGAAGCGCTAGAGCTATCTGGAACCTCACCGAAGAAAACGTAGTATAAATAACTTTAACATATGGAACAATAGTCAACAATGTGTAGCCAGTTTTCTTGTCTACTGATGCAACTAAAGGAATTGAGCCTTTGTAGCTACAATGTTGCAGTGTCACCATTCACACACACAGTATCATCAACAAAACATTCTAGGCTAAAATATCAAAGGCCGTTTTTGCAAGTACGCATTCATCAGTCATGCTTATGTCGATCAAATCATTTTACAAGAACATGATGCAGCTTCGTGAAAATGAAAGAGCAGGGTTAAGTATATAAAGCTAATCAGTTGAAGAGACTCGTTAAGTTACCAATGAGTTCCGTCCAAGCCCAAGCTTTGTCCTGATGTCATCCATCTCATAGCAAACAACGTAACCTCCTTCACCTAGTTCATTGACAGATTTATTAAGCCATATAATACCATTAACCATATCAAACGGTAAGAGAAACCAAGACTGCATTCAAAAAGGAAACCATTAACCATACCAAAAGGTAAGAGAATCCATTTACCAAAGGGGTTCTCTTCACTCACCAAGGCATATTTCTCTGTAGACAGTCTTTGCACCAAAAAGGAAAATATCCGAATCAGAGCTAAAACAGGCGTCCTACGGATGATCATCAAACCCATAATTTATTATTTGAATATTGGGTTAACAGCATGACAAACAAGAAACTGATTATAGCTGCAAAATGATTCTTACACATAAGGATTCTAAGTTTAGCAGAGCGCATTGTGCCTCAGCCTCCTCAATCCTGCATTTGAAGGAAAAACACATAAGAGAATCTAGTTGAGAATATTACTGGGCCTCTCAAACAAAAACTAGACCAAATATACTTGAAACTCCATGTTTATATGCAAGAGACTCAGACCAAAGTCTCATTGTCAATCTAGGTGTGTCTTGAAGAAGTACCCGTCTAAACAAAGTATCCCCAGTGTAGATGCAATAACTTTGGCCTCTTTTATTATGCAAGAGAACTCGGACCCCATATTTCTTCTGAGTGAAGTCTCTTTCCCAGGTTCAACACCATCGTCAGCAATCTGGCCGAACCATAAATCATTAAATCGAAAAAACATTCCGCTAAATAGCAATCATATGCAACGCTACTAGCATTAGTGCCTCATTTGGCATCGTTGTACCTCAAATCTTGCTTTTAATCGATGCCTGTAAGTTGGTACTTTGATTCCAGGAATTGAACCATCTACAATTACAAAGCACATAGCAGTAAGTCAAGGATGCTCAAAAGCATATAAAAAAAAAACCAATACTTTAGAGCAAATCACTGATTACTTCTGCCTCTGCTAAAACCATTCTCAATGACAACAATACAAACGCTGCATAAACAACAAACCCACCAGCGAAATGGCAAAAATTTGTTCATCTGATGAAAATTTCGAAACTAGTAGGGCTAGAATTACCTGAGACTAAAATGATGGAGCAATTAAGGGCAATTAGAGCTCGGAGTCGATGAAAGAGACCCCGAAGATAAACTTTTTCTTTAGTGGCGCAATAAGATTTGTTAACTTTATGCAATTCCACCATCCAACACGACAGATCCACGCATACCCTTTTGTTTCTACATCAATTAACGTTCAACAGAGTCGTCAAGACTACGCCTTTTCGAAAAAAAACCCAGAATTGCGAGATGAAATTAAAGGGGAGAAATTGAGACGAAGCAACAAACTCACTGAAGATGATCGAGCGGGAAAGTCTTCTTGCAAGGCTCGAGTACATCCCAGAGATACTTCACGCCCATTGCTTCCCCTTCGAGATCGCCCAATCCCGAGAGAGAGAGAGAGGGAAGGAGGATTTTGAAAATCTGAATATTTGAATTTGAAACTCTGGATGTATTTTTTTTTATTTTTTATTTTTTATCATAAGCATATATAACCAATGAAGTGAAAGCATATTACAATCATCATCAGTATTAGCCGAAAGAGATGAGAGTGAAAACAGAAACCAAACCTATCAAAACTAATCCGGAACCATAGCAAGGCACTAATTCTCGATCACACAACCGACGGATTAGACCAAACTAGACCACTCAATTTCTGTTCAGCCACATCGAAGCTCACACGGAAGAGACCATGATAACTAGCCTATCATAGCTATCCCAAACAAACAAAACCGGAAGACAGGAACAAACGGGAGAGCAAGGCAAGCTTTTGACTCTGGAAACCACCATCGTAAACGAGTATGACGACCCGAGAAAGGAAAAACTCACCAAAACAAACGCAAAGGATAAACAAATCTGAGGAGGGAGAGAGGATGAGGTTAATGGTGCATATAACATCTTTTCGTATTACATTATAAAGTTATTTTCCATTTTTTTTTACCAAATAATAATATTACTGTAGTGTAGAAATAATGTAAATTTGAAGCTTTTCATTAACCTGAATTAGATGTGTATTATACGATTCATAAAGTCTCTTTTTATTGAGCTTGATTCTTGAGTATATACGACTCATACTTAAACCCTGAAAAATCTCACTAATTTCTCAAGAGAGATTGTGACCTTCGTTACATTGATTTTACTCCTTTGCAGCATCACCATCTACAGCATCACCATCTACAGCATCCTTCTTCTCTATGGTCTCGGCGGTTTTCTCGTCTATGCTTCTAGAAGTTTCATCATGGGTAACCGCAGAAGCTTCTTCTTCAGTGTTTGTTGTAGAATGACCTTCCTTTGAGTCAGCGATTGTTTCAGAAGGTTCTGAACTCTCTTTGCCTTCTTCATCCTTCTTTTGAATGGTCCCGACTTTGACATACTTGCTCATGAACTTGTACTCCCAGTCTTGTAACGCCTCTAGCTCAAATGCACTGAGACCCGAGATATCTCCAGTCAAGTCTTGGTCCTCGAATGACATCTTTGCCAAAGCTCGGCTTGCATCTTTCCCTGCAAACAGAGCATATGGCCCTCCTGGTCCATAGAACATTCTGAAGAAAAAGAAGAGATGTTATGCAAGTTAGTAAGAGTTCATTAGATTGCAAAACTACCGTTTGCGACATGTAAATATGATTCATATAAGATATGTAGTACAGCTGATGAACTATGTGTAAAGAAGAAACCATGATATGCATACATTACACATTGACATGTGCAATTGTGCATCGATGAATGGTATGATAACTCAAGTGATTACGAAAGATGTTTTTGTAAAAGAGCTATTATCTTGCTGAAAAAATCAGGGATCTAGAAAACTGCAACGGGGTCATCTACCTACAATGTTAGCCAAAACCTAATTTATAAACATAAAAAAACTGTACCACATTAGCAATATAGAAACCAAAACCTTTCAAGAGTTGGTATGTTATCATTCTAATCTCTACTCTCTACTAATTCAAGATGTTTTCTTAACACAGTAGGAGCAAAAGTAAAGATTTTTTGGGTAACTTGAACACAAGACAATTTGATCAGTTCTTCTAATGAGAAAACAAACACTAAGATGCAAAAGCAAAATAAAAAGCAGACAAAAATTGAAACTTTGGATTTAGAATCAAACAATCAACCAAAATCACTGAATTAGAATTGGATTCAAACGTTTCCGGTAATTCACTAGTGGATCAATTTGATTAAACCATAATTTCATGAAGAAGTAAAAGATTTTACCTGCTCTGGGAAACATCATAGATCTGGCCTTTGATAGCCATAAGAAGGGGCTTTTTGGAATCGGAACCGTCATACTGCTTAAGCTCCTCCTCAGTGATTTCTCCGAGCTGAACCGGCGGTGGAAGAGGCTCTGATTGCGGTTGTACTTCCATAGAACGAGGCCGGTGAACTTCAGGAGAGACGAAGAAACCGGAGACGACTTGATAAACGGCGAAAGCGAGAGCTAATACGGTGAAAAAAGCAGCTGGTGAAAGTCCAGTGTAAGCTGTGATGGCTTCCTTCAACGTCTCCCATAGTTGCAGAACCATGATTGAGCAATCGAGAAGAGAGACAGAGACATAAAGAGTCACAGAGCTAAATCTTCTTCACTATTTGTCTTCTTAATTTTTTTCTTCCTAAGATTTTATAATTTATTTGCAATTGAGAGAATTAAACATAAAATATTTTGAATTTTGCTAGTAAAAGAAAATAAATGGTTAAATACTGTTAATTAGGTTTAACTTTAAGACTTTGTTAATTTATTATGAATATATTACAACTCTATTTATATAACTTTTATGACTGTATGTTCTAATTGGACTTAAAGTATATAGGTTGGGCTTATCTCTAATATTTCCCCTCAAGTTGGAGGGTGAAGGGTCTGAACATCCAATTTGGACAACACGAAATCGAACTGAGGACGTCCAAGTGCATTAGTAAAAATATATGCTGGTTGATCCTTCGTTCATACGTGAATCATTGTGACAAGACCATCCCGACAATGAAATAAAGGTTGCAAACAAAACTGGTGCTGCTTCTTCAATAATGTCAGGCGAAGCAAAAGATGGATGTGCTGAGCTTGTAACAGCGTAGGAAGCACAAAAGAGGAACTCGCAACTGGCGATGATGACAAAATCTCGACCTGAGACATCATAACTGGTGCCAGTGTTAACGGTGTACTTCCCCTGTCATTGGAACTTGTGACAACGGTTAACAACCAATCAACGTCGACTGCCAAGGACTATGATGGCAACGACGATGGCAACATGATCACACAATCACAAACTTGCAGCGATTTTAAAAAAACAATTCATAACGAAGACTACAACGAGAACCACAACAACGACAACTCTGTTTTTGTAGACGAAAAATAGAGCAAGAAGAAGATATCACGATCTTAATTTGCAACACGCAAACTCGGAACAACGAAACACCTTCTTGGTGACACACCAAATCTTGGTGAACACACATATGGCATAGCGGAACACACATATGGCATAGAGGATTTGATGTTTTCTTGAATGATAATTCTCGAACTGAACTTGACCCACAACTTGGTGAACACGCACCTTGTTCGAACTGCGAACACATATTTGATATAGCGGAAGACTTGTGACAAAGAGCACCAGAGAACTTACTTGCAGCACTATAATCAAGACACTTGCAACTTGCAGCATCTTCAACACCAACTTGCAACGATGACTCTGTTCTTGGATGACAAAACAGAGTCTGCAACAAACAGAGGTTTACAAACTTGAATTCGAGACATACGATCTTTTCCCGCAAGAGAGATTCACGATCTTAACACAACCCGAGACTCACAGCAAGAATCAACACACTTGCTCAACACAACGATGAGCAGACTTGCACATGACGAGATAACAAACACGACGATGACTCTATTTTGGGAAGACAAAACAGAGACAAGATTCATGATCTCAAAACATATCCTTGCACACGACGAAGAAAACAGAGTCTCACGGCAACTTGAAACACATGATCATGAACTTGACGAGGCAAGAGATACAGCATCTCTTGACAAAACTTAGATAGACATCAAGCAATCACACGATAACACCAAGCAATCTCGCACACAACGAGACAGCCACAAAACCTATAACTTTCAGTGTCACCAACAAGGACTTTGTTTTTATTGTAAAAAAAACAGAGTCAACCATGATCAGAGTTTTCACGAACTCAAACTTGGAGATTCACAATCTCGCACCAAACCAGACAAGACAAGAGACACACGATCTCTTTGACAAGCTGAGACACACGATCTCAACTTACAACGGCGACAAGCTTGAAGAAAATAATGATAAGCTTGAAAAATTTTATGAAAAAAGAATTTTAAGAATTATTAAGTCTCATAATTTTGTGCTCTGATACCATGTTAATTAGGTTTAGCTTTAAGACTTTGTTGATTTATTATGAACATATTACAACTCTATTTATACAACTCTTATGACAGTCTAACCCAATTGGACTTATGGACTTCTCTTAATCCTTATCTAACTATATACTTGATGTGTTGCGTTTTTGGCGCATTCTAACAGTTGTTTTCGAGTTATTACAGGTCAAAAGATGGCTAAGGATGAAGATTGGAGCTTCTGGGAGGAACTTAGCAGAAATTGGAGAAAAGTCAAAAATTCACCCGCTGAGCACCCGCTCAGCCCTGAGCACCCGCTCAGACGACCTGACGGAGCAAATAAGGAAAAATCTCAACTTTCCTAATTTTTTGCCAAGGATACCCTAATCTTCACCCAGCTGCCTCCAGACCTGCATATATCGTTTTTTCATCTATTTTCTTCTGAGAATGCTTTTGCTAAGAACATATCACATAGAGAAAGAGTTTTTGCTTGTAAGATTGAAGGAAAAGATATCTCGACTTCAACATTGAGAAGAACTCTAAACCCTTTATTTTTACAGATTTATTTCATGGGTATTTCATCTCTTATCGCTGTGATTTTCATTTCTATGGCTGAGTAGTTCTTTTAACTAGATTAGGGTTTTCAATGGTATTCATGAGTTGATAAGTTGAGCACAGATAGGATCCATATACATGTTATCTTCGCCAATTATTAAGCTTAATGCATAGATTAAACTGATCACTTATTCTATGATTTTAGGTTAACCTATTCATCAAAAGTACTTTAGGTTGCTAGAAGAAATATTGGTGAGCAATTAGTCCCTAGCCAACGACAGTTGATGCTACGGCTGAGTGTGAACATATTGAATCCATTCGATAATGCTTGTCTGCATCTCTAGGTCCAAACGACAGTTTAGGTATTTAGGTTGCTAGATAAAGTTGTCGACACCACGACAGTGAGTCAGTCTTATATTTATGTTTGAGTTATGGACCTGTGCTGAATTATATCCTGAATAGTTGCACCGAAGATTTAGTCATCCACACCAATGAAGAGTTAGCTCGCCTTGAACGTTAAAACCGTCAAAGAGAATTACAGCTGCTCCGGTCATTATGGCTGAACAAGAAAATGGTATGGCTGCTCAGTTACAGTTGCTAAGGGATCAGATTGCTCAGTTGAGAAGAGATCAACCGCCAGTTCCGCTAGCACAACCGGGTATAGGGGATTCGGATAACCCCCATGAGTTTTATCAAAACCGTTCAGCTATTGTTTCTCTGACAATTCAGAGACATGACTTTGAGATCAAACCTCAGATTATCTCATTGGTGAAACAACACCTCTTTCACGGTATACCAGCTGAGATACCGATGGATCACATCAAAAACTTCGAAGAAATCTGCAACACTACCGGTTCGAATGGGGTTCCGAGTGAGTTTCTGAAGTGCAAGTTGTTTCCTTTTTCACTTGCTGATAAGGCTCAGAGATGGTTGAAGTCATTGCCAGCTGGTTCTTTGAGGATGTGGGATGAAGTTAGAGCCGCTTTCTTGGACCACTTCTACACTAAATCCAAGATAACCGCTCTACGAAACAAGATATCTTTTTTCTAACAACATTCTGGTGAAGCTTTTTGTGAAGCTTCAGAAAGACTAAAGGAATACCGTAGGGAATGTCCTCATCACGGCTTTAAAGATGAACAGATTCTGGGGATATTCTATGATGGAATTGAATGGGATTACCGCAACGCCTTGAATGTCACGAGTAATGGGTCTTTTATGACCAAGACTAAAGATTGTGCTTTTGAGCTGATTGAGAACCTTGCTTCAAGCTCTAACAACAAGTCTCCTGAGTATGATAGGTCCAGGAAGGTCAACAGCGTGGAAACACAAAAGATTGATGAGTTGACGGCAAAAGTGAACCAACTCCTTAGAAGAAGCCAAAAATTGGTTCATTTTGTGGATGAGAATGGGAGCACACATATCTCTCAAGATTTTGAAGAGGATGATGCTGCTGGTATGCAAGAGGTTAATTATGTGAGTTGACAAGGGTATATTCAGAATTGTGGTTTCAACTCAAACTACAGGAGCCACTCGAACCTTTCTTACCAAAGCACCAACGTCGAGAATCCACAAGACCAGATTTATCCGCAACAAAGAGGAGGTATGACCCAGTTGCCACATAATCAAGGGTTTCAAAAGTTTTACTCCAGCAACCAGCAGGGGAAACAGTCTATCCCCATTCAAAACCAGAACAGATTCCAAGGAGGAACTCAACAAAAGCCCAACTTCGCAACCGCTTAACAGTCCAATTTTGCGCCGGACTCTCAAGATGAGCTGAAAAACCTTATGCACCAACTCCTGGTAAATCAGCAAAACGCCGCAACAGAGATCAATGCCAAGGTTGATCACATGTATAATGATCTGAATGCAAAGTATGAAGCTGTTACCGCTCATGTGAAGAAGTTTGACATGCAAGTTGCCCAAACCGCTGAAACCGTCAAACGACAGCAAGGAGTTCTCTCAGCAAGGGGTGAGCATAGCCCCAGGAATGGAAGTGGTTCTAGTGGCTCAAGTGCTCAAGTGAACTTCATTGGAGATGAAAAGAATGAGTTTAAATTGATGATGCAACAGATCCTTGATGGACAAATCAAGAATGCTCAGCAGGTGAGCCAACGGATTTCAACTTTGGATTGGAAGGTTCAGTGCCTAAGTATTGACTTACAGCGCGAAGTCAGGAAAAACTTCACCGCAGTGGAGCTGAGAAGTGGAAAAGTATTGGCGCCACCAACTAGCCCTAAAACCATTGGAAAAGGTAAAAAACATGCTACAGAGCACCAAACCCAAGGAAAAGCTTTCACCACCAATGAAGGAATGATAGAACATGGCTCACCCTCAGAAACAACAGTTGAAACTGTTCCAGCTGAATTAGGAACCGAAATCACCGAGCACCCAGACTCTTCTCTGAAGCACATGTTCCGACAGGATGCTCCGGCCAGTTCTGCAGAAACTCCTCCAGCGATGATTTATTCTCCCAAGGTTCCTTTTCCAGGTCCAACTTTTAAACGAAGGCATCTTCCCAAGCTCGGAGATCCCGGAAAGTTCGTAGTTCCATGCTCCATACTTGGAGTTGCATTTGAGGATTCTCTTTGTGATTCTGGTTCCACGGTAAACGTTATGTCTAAGGAAACCGCACAAAGCTTAGGGATTGAGAACATCCTTCCATCTTCGAGAACCCTCAAATTTGCAGATGGAGCAACATCAACTTCACAAGGACTTGTCAAAGACCTCGAGGTAAGCATTGATGATTGCATAATGCCTTGTGATTTTCAGGTGGTCGAGATGAGGAATTATGCTTACATGTCATTGATCCTGGGAAGGCCGTTCCTCACTACTGCAGGAGCAATTGTTGACTTACCTCAAAAAGGGTATCTCTCTCTAAAGTCAACAAGGGTGTATTCTATGTAGCGATTTCTGAGGGCAAGCAAAATGGCTCTTATGTTGTTATAGAGGAGAAGGCTAAGTTTAAGTCTGGGGGAGCTCGAAAACCACCACCCCACCCCGATCCTCCTGCGGATCCACACTCTTGCGTTTAGTTACTGTTGCAGTCAAGCTAATGACGTTAAACAAGCGCTTGGTGGGAGACAACCCACTGGTAAGATTCAGTACATATTTATCTTTTCTAAATTTGCTTTTATACTAACTTTCATTCTTACTATTTCAATTCTAAAAAAAAAAAAAAAAAAGAAACGAACAGCTCTCGTTCAGGAAAAGATGAAGCGCCTGCTCAGGACTAAGCACCCGCTCCGATAAGAAGAAGATTTTTCTGGAAACAGGTAAGTTTTTTTTTCTAAAACGGTTTTTATTTATTTATTTTATTTTCTCACCTACCTCTAAATTTACTTTCACACCGAGACGGTGTGAAGTAAGTCTGGGGGAGGGTGTTGCTACTAATCCATTTTTCTTTCTTTTGTTTTATTTCTTTTACTTTCTTTGAGTCATTCCCATGTTTTCTTTGAGTCATTTTCATATTTTCATTGAGTCAGTTTGTTTTATTGAGTCAAAACTTGTTGGAGATTATGATCTATTTCTTGAATATATTGTTCTAACCTTGCTTCAAAGTGACCATTGTTACAGAACCAGCTCTAGATCGAACTAATGAAAAATCCAAAGGCTGACCAGCTAACTAGAGGACACCATGTTTCCAGTGGAGTTCATCCGAGCCTAAGCCAAATTTTTGCACTTCGTAGATGTGGTTGATTTCCATAAGGCTTGACTCATCATTCGTGTCTAACATATGAATCCACCAGTAGAAAGTAATGGTACTCCTCCCCCTATTAGAAGTTTAGCTAGCAATAAGGTTACGTATGTGAGTTACATAGAGAGGGGATGAACCGGGGATTCGGTGGCAAAGACCATCAATACTCGCGTCTCGAAACCTTGATATGTACATGCTTTATATTGATAGGGATGAACCGGAGACTCAGTGGCAAACACCATTAGTACTCGCGTCTCGGAACTTGATATATGCAGTAAGGAATGAACCGGAGACTCGGTGGTAAACACCATTAGTACTCGCGTCTCGGACCTTAGTAAAAAAACAATAATAATAAAATGAGCTAGTTTAGAAATAAGTCTGGGGGAGAGAGGAAAAATACCAAAAAGTGTGTGAAATTTAAGTGGTTCTTGTCAAGATATTGTATGTGAAAGAGTCTAGAAGGTCCTTGGTAATTGACTGCAGAGATGAAACTGGCGATGAAGGCTTTGATGGATAAGGTTGCGAATTCATGTGTGGAGTATAGTGAGTTGCGAAGGTCTACGGAGAAGTACATGGTGGTTAGATTTGGAGCTGGCTATCTGATATGTGGAGTACTAATTCAAAATGGTCATGGCAGTGTTTCAAGAACAGGTGAGTCTCCGTATTTTTCAAACCTTTCCTTTATGTTTAGTTCTGAGTTTTGTTTGAGGATAAACAAGGATCTAAGTCTGCGGGAATTGATGTGTTGCATTTTTGGCACATTCTAACAATTGTTTTCGAGTCTTTATCGAGTCTTTTAGTTTTATTTTGAGTCATTACAGGTCAAAAGATGGCTAAGGATGAAGATTGGAGCTTCTGGGAGGAACTTAGCAGAAATTGGAGAAAAATCAAAAATTCACCCGCTGAGCATCCGCTCAGACGACCTGACGGAGCAAATAAGGAAAAATCCCAACTTTCCTAATTTTTCACCAAGGACGCCCTAATCTTCACCCAGCTGCCTCCAGACCTGCATATATCGTTTTTTCTTCTATTTTCTTCAGAGAACGCTTTTGCTAAGAACATATCACATAGAGAAAGAGTTTTTACTTGTAAGATTGAAGGAAAAGAGATCTCGACTTCAACATTGAGAAGAACTCTAAACTCTTTATTTTTACAGATTTATTTCATGAGTATTTCATCTCTTATCGCTGTGATTTTCGTTTCTATGGCTGAGTAGTTCCTTTAACTAGATTAGGGTTTTCAATGGTATTCATGAGTTGATAAGTTGAGCACAGATAGGATCCATATACATGTTGTCTTCGCCAATTGTTAAGCTTAATGCATAGATTAAACTGATCACTTATTCTATGATTTTAGGTTAACCTACTCATCAAAAGTGCTTTAAGTTGCTAGAAGAAACATTGGTGAGCAATCAGTCCCTAGCCAACGACAGTTGATGCTACGCCTAAGTGTGAACATATTGAACCCATTCGATAATGCTTGTCTGCATCTCTAGGTCCAAACTACAGTTTAGGTATTTAGGTTGCTAGATAAAGTTGTCGACACTACGACAGTGGGTCGGCCTTATATTTATGTTTGAGTTCTGGACCTGTGTTGAATTATATCCTGAATAGTTGCTCAAGTTTCATCTCTGGATTACCGGCGAAATACCCTAGTCTAGTACCTTTATTTCATTGAATTTACGTCGTTTTTATTTGTTCGTTACTTGTCACTTAAACAACCACATATTTTGTCTTACCTTTATTTATAAATCTCATAAAATCATGGTGTAATCTTGGTCTCTGTGGATTCGATTCTTTTTATGCTACTGCGATTGTTCTGTGCACTTGCAGTATTTTAATTGGGTTAAAACATTGTGTATCAATACTTTGGGCTTATCTCTAATAAATACGCAACAATAATCAATAATAAATGACCGTTGATGTTCAAAGATAAACAGTTAAAAAAAATTCTTTTTACTTTTTTTTTTCTAACCAAACAATAAAAATTAGAAACTCACTCTAGTGTTAGTAGCCCAAACTGGAGGAAAAGTATTTACAAACGTAGATTCAAAAAATAAAAGTCTAGAGGTTCGAGCTAAACAGTCGACCTGTTTATTTCTTGATCTTGGAATTCTTTAGATGCTAAAAGCAGGTAAAGAATCTCGAAGACAAACGAGTTCATCAAGCTGATTGGAGAAATCTGGCCACTCCTCTGGAGATTGTACCATTGAAATGAGCTCTGCACTATCAGTTTCGAACACATGTCAAAGAAGCCCTGCTGAAAGAATAGAATACATTGCCCATAGCAGTGCTTCTAACTCCGTGTGCAAATATGAACAGGTTTTCCGATAACACTTTGCACCCAACAGCCTTACGTTATCTTCACTCTGAATACAAACCCAACCTAAGCCTGTAGTAGAATCAGATGCTTTCCAAGAACTATCTACCCTGCATCTAAGTGATGTTGGGGTTAGCTCCAACAAATCCATATTAACCTCATCCTCTACTGGAAAAATTTGTGCCTCCTCCCAAGCTAAATATTCAGTGCACGCCCGATCTAAAATGTCATGGGGAGTAGTTTGGTTTCCTTTAAATAAATTTTTATTCCTACCTTTCCACAAAAACCACAGTATCCAAGGAAAACATTTTGATGTAACTTGTTCTTTTAAATGATTCGGTATTCTCCAAAATAGATAATCCAAATTTCTGAATTCCAACCCTGTTAAAAAAAAAATTTGTGATAAAAAAACTTTTGAAAACGTCCAAATTTGCAAAGCAAAGAAACACTACAAAAATATGTACATAATTAATAGTTTCCTCATAGACTCCACTTCACTTACAAATATTATCGCAACTAATTCTTTTTACTTTCTACACATACTTTTTTCAATCTGGAAAATATTTTGTTTGTTCTTAAGAAATTAAATTAATTAATTGTGTACAATTTTTTTTTAATTCAAACGTTTTAAAGAATATATATCGTCACACCTACCTAACAATTTTTGGTGGCTGAGTTGTTGAAAACGGTGTCGTTATTGCCGTCTAAGAAGAGTGTTGGTGGTAGGTAGGTACTAGGTAGATGATAGCAATATAAATGTGATTAATATCTTCGTCCATCTTAATACTTTGCATAAATTTATTTTACTTGCACTTGTAGACTAAGAACAAAAAAACCTAAACAAAAATATTATCCCTTATAAAATTGAAAGTAAAATTGTTTTATTTTCCTACAGGTTGGTGATCAAAAATATGATCACTACATACAAACTTTTGGCATTGCCTACACATATACACAATACGTTCAATTCAAAACAACTCACAATAAAAAAACTCAAACAGTAAAGTTGAAGAAGTTAAGTCTTCAGATATGGAAAAATCATAGAAACATCAAAGATGAAGAGAGCTGATTTCATCAACCTTCCACTCATCTTCCTCATACTTATACCACCTCACTATCCCTTCATCATTCTCAGTCCTCTGACACATCACACATGTCTTATGCTCCATACACGTCAAGAACTTCTTCAACCTCCCAGTTTTCTCCATTATCGTCTTATCCAGCTCTCTAACAATCACCTTCTCCTGCGGTTGCCACACGTTGTATTCCACTAGGTGAGAGTGCGATATGTTGAGCACTTCTAGGCTTGGTAACCCATCAATGACTTTTATGAGCGCTTCTCGCTTTATCGCTGAGCATCTAAGGCTGAGGATTTTCAGGTTTGGGAGGCATGTGATGAGGGTGTTCGCAAAGAAAACCTCGAATGGACCCATGATCTTCAGCTCTTTGAAGTTTTTGCAGTTCTTGGCGATTTCTGTTAAGAGATAAGGCGGGTTTGCGATACTCGGCATTGTTAGTGACTCGAGATCTTTCCAGATTCTTATCGCTTTGCATATCCCAGTCTTCTTTATTCTGTTCCAAGCGGGAAGAACGACCCGTCTCAACTTTGGACACCTGCAAATATTGGGTACAACAAAGTTTCGATTTTTTTAGCATTTAGAAGATTCAGCTAATTTCGACTAAGAGTGGGCATATACCCAAACTGAACCAAAATTCTGTTCTACTTGGCATAGAACATTCCTAACCAATTTAACAGAAAAAACAGAACCGAACTGACATATCTAAAGGCCATAGATCAACCATAGTTAACGGCTTTGATGGAAATATTTGGAAAACAAAATTAGAGTAAGTAAAAAAAGAAAAAAAGGACATACCTTTCTGCGGTGTAAGTAAGCTGATCATCACTGAGGAACAAGTTGAAATGGAAAATCAAAGTCCTTGTGTTTCCACCGCTAAGATTCATAGACAGTTTAAGAATCCTGGTCAGGGCATCATCAGATCGGCGTTCCACATAGACATAAGGCTCCAACGGGATCTTGATGAAGCTCGATCTCATGTGAGACAAATCAAGCGTCTTCCACAGAATCGGATCGCAACAAGCCGCTCTCCAACCGCTACAAACATGAGCTAATCCTGAAGTCAACTCAAAGACACTAAATTTCTGGAAGATTCTCACTAAAATGTCAGTGTCTAACTCTTCCCATCTCCTCACTCGACGACTCTCATACTCTTCTTCCATTTCGTTGTTGTGTGCCCTAAACCAAGCAGAAGAAACGTTAATCAACAGGATTGTGATATGTTCCAAGTAGAAAACAATGTGAAGCCTAGTCATTATATAGGCATAAGAGCCTTAATTAAAACGGAAAACCCCAAACCCAATTACAGGAAATATAGATAACAAGTAAAACTAACATGTCACTTGAGAGAAACTAATTTAAAGCACAAAGTAATAACGTTTTCCTTGCGGCAAAACTGAACATATAATCCTCACAAACAGAGTATTCAAGACCTTTGTATAAGCTAACTCACTCAAAATCCAGCAATGAAAATGTTAAGAGTTAAGAAAGCAATTCAAAATCATACCCTTAATTAAAATAGTAGACAATAGAAACAGAGTAAACACTTCCAAAGAGAATAACTTCTATGATTATATCATAAGCGATCTTCAATCTTATTTATAAGAAAAAATAAATACCAAACCTAAAACGAAAAAAAAGTAGACACAGAGAGATCCTAAAACTTACGTATGAGAAAGATGAATCCTAGTTAAACAAGAAATTGTAATCAAACATCAAATCCAATACACAGTAGGATTATGCAAGCCATATAAAAGATCCAATTTGCTAGAGAAGTCAGAGAGTCTCAAACTCAAAAAGGTTTTGGACAAGAAATTGAAGATCGTAAACTCAGAATTACGCCATTAAACTTAGAAGAAGACAGAATTACTCTAAATCATATTTTAAATTCAGAGAATTTGACAACACAGAGGACTAAAGATCGTGAACTCAGAATTACGCTAGATTTTATGTAAAGGAATCGAATTTCGAAAATCCACAAGACTAAGATCGAAAACCCCCCAATACTCTTCGATCTGATCTCTATACATTCCCAAATCAGTCGAACTGAAAACGTATAACAACCACATAGATCTCGAATCCCCATTTCTCAATACATAATCGAAGAAGAAAAAATTGAAACAGAGAAAGGATTAGATCAAAAAACAAGAAGCTGAAATACGCAAAGGGGCACTGAGAAATGAAGAACCTTTTGAAGAGCAAATCGTTTGGAGACGACGACACCGTTACAATCTCTCTGTAGCCAAAGAAAGTAGATATGAAAAAAAAGGAAATGATAAATCGGTTTATATTTGGTTTATTATATATTGTTGGAATCTTGATTTTGGTTTGACGGAGTTTTTAGACAAAACCGGTCTTATTGATTGTATTTTCTTTGATAGTATTTCCAGTAGTATATGATCACTAAAAGTATGAAACAAATAAAAATAAAAGGAAAAGACAGAAATTATTTTATGAGAAATTTGAGAAATCATTCTCATTTATCATAATATATCTCCACTAAATTATTTTTTACCATATTTTTCGTATGGTTTATAACATATACATCTCATAAATAAAAATATAAAACAAATAAAAAGGAAAGGAGAAAGACATAAATATGATTTTTCTTTGAAAATTTTGAGAAACAATTCTCATTTTTCAAAACATATCCCAACTAAATTCTTTTTTTACCACATTTTTGGCATGATTTATAACATATATATCTCATTACTAAAAGTATGAAACAAATAAAAAGGGAAGAAGAAAGACAGTAATACGATTATCCTTTGAGAAATTTGAGAACTCATTTGTCAATATATCCCCACTAAATACTTTTTTACCATATTTTTGCCATGATTTATAACATGTACATCTCATCACTAAAAGTATGAGACAAATAAAAAGAGAAGAAGAAAGAGAGAAATATGATTCTCCTTTGAGAAATTTTAGAAACAATTCTCATTTGTCAAGATATATCCCCACTAAATTTTGTTTTTTTACCACATTTTTGGTATGGTTTATAATGTATATATCTTATTACTAAAAGTATGAAACAAATAAAAAAGGAAAAAGAAAGACAGAAATACGATTCTCTTTTGAAAAATCTGAGAACTCATTTGTCAATATATCCCCCACTAAATACTTTGTTACCATATTTTTGACATGATTTATAACATGTATATCTCATCACTAAAAGTATGAAACAAATAAAAAGGGAAGGAGAAAGAGAAAAATACAATCTCCTTTGAGAAATTTTAGAAACAATTCTCATTTGTCAAGATATTTTTCTACTAAATTTTTTTTACCACATTTTTGGCATGGTTAATAACATATATATCTCATAACTATAAGTATGAAACAAATAAAAAAGTAAAGACAATGACAGAAATACGATTTTCCTTTGAAAATTTTGAGAAATGATTCTTATTTGTTAATATATATCCGCACTAAATACTTTTTCTACCACATTTTTGGCATGGTTTATTTTTTTTTTTGGTGGATAACAGTTTTTTGGCATCGTTTATAACATATATATCCTTTCACTAAAAGTATGAAACAAATAAAAAAGAAATGAGCAAAACAGAAATAAGATTCTACAGGCGATGAATGTTGTGTTGAAGAAGGCGAAAAAAAAAGAAAAGAGAAAATCTCTTTGTTTCTTCTTCACTTCCTATTTCTTTCCCAGACGGGCCGGCCATTAAAAGAGTCTCTCGCTTTCTCTCACTTGTCCATCCAAAGCCATAGTTGGTAAAAACAAACCCTTTTGTTTTTGCTACACTGGCTCTGTTCTTTTCTTCGTCGCTGCGTCTGCGACTGCGACCGACAAAAATGACACTGAACATAATAAGTAAGAAAGTTAAACGACACTGACAGAGGTGACATCATAGTGATCACGTAGCTAAAAGATATCGCCGTAGTGATTGCAGTCGCTAAAATGTGTCGCCAAAATTCCAGCGTTTCACTTTCAACACCGGCGACCATCTTCAGCAACAATATTTGTCTCCATCATAACTGTTTTCTCTTTCATGATCGCAGTTGCAACGACTAAACAAAAGAACATGGCTACTATCACTTACTCTGTCTTTGGAAAGCATTTCACATTAACATATGATTAGCTTTGAGTTTTATTTATTAATTAAAATTTAAATAAAAGTTAAATTATACTAAAAGTTTTAAAATAATATATTTGAAATGCTTAAAGAGAAGATAGAAATATGATTCTCCTTCATTGATAGTATTTCGAATATCTCATCACTAAAAATATAAAACAAATAAAAATAGAAGGGAAAAGACAGAAATAAGATTCTCCTTTGAAAAATTTGAGAAATAATTATCATTTATCGTGATATATCCCTACTAAAAAAAATACAAGAGGACTTTACTAGTCTTTGTTAATTGTATCAAATAGTCAATGATGAACTAAATTGACTATTTGTTTTGGTAGATGTAGTCAAACTTAAAGGCAAAATTTGACACATAATAAACAAATATTTTTACATATTACATTATTATTATTTTCATTTTTGAGATTTTCACAATTAAGTTTGCACACACTTCCTATTATTGTCTCTTTAACCAAAAAAAAAACATGTTATCAGATAACTTGCTTTGGACATAAACAAACATTACCAATTTGTTAAGGTAAGGGTAATGTATGTTAACTTAATTATAATTACTCCATTCATAATTCCATTATCAGTAACAAAAAAATCTCCAAATTAGCAACACCTGGTTTTCTAAACAAAATGCGAGTTAATCTTGTGGACATTCAAATATACGGTCTACTTTGCAAAACTTCTTGCCATTGCCATTACAACTTTTGGTTAATGTAAGGTACAAGTAACAAGATTGGTGATGAGATTCACCATCTTAAAAGTTAATTTATCCGTAAAATACAAGATTACACGAACAGTAAAATATATTATCTACTTAATCCTTTTTTTCCTTGTATGTTATGATTTATGAATAACCATGAGGTTAATCACACAGGTAAAGCAGATAGTAGAAACTCAGGCTGCTTTCTCTGCAAGAGAATTCCACATAAGAGGCAGAACGGTTTTGAGGCAACTTTGCTAAAGGAAGATTCCGGAAGCGATTTGAGATCACTTGGGAACGAAGGCAATGCAAATAACGTCTCAGGAGCGAGTTCTAAAGTCATTCGGAAACTTTCGTTGTTTTCTTCATCCGCTAGGATTCACCATTTCTCAATTCCTCTTCTTTTGCAGGCTGCAAGAGACAATGAAATATCTCTTGATTCCCATGGATGTATCCTCCAAAGTTTAGTCTTTTTTCTTGAGTTTTGGGAATTAAGCCCCAGAAATTTAAGCTCTGTGTTTGGTTCTAAGTTTCTTACACCCTTTTGACTCTCTGTTTCTTTGGGTTTTCCTATACCATGATAAGATTTTGAAACTGAGAATAGCTCCAGAACGTATCTTCAACCAGTGAACCTGGTTTATATGGAGACTTTGCTGTTGAAGATGGGAGTGATGGCGAGTTTCAGATATATGAGGAAGAATCTGAGGGTTTGTATTCCATTGATGCTAATGATGACGAAGATGATGATGATTGAAGATCAAATTCATACCACACTACAGGTATTGTTCTTGTCTAATGTCTTCTTTATAATGGTATGAAGGTTAAAAAGTCAATCTTTCAGAATAAATTCACATTATTGATTTAACTCATGTCGAATATTTTGGTATGAAAGTCTTTTATACATGATTGATAATTCATTTGCAGCATTTGTTCTAACTTTGCTGATAGGTAATTTCCAAATTACAATATTTTTTGTGTTTCGCTTGTGATGTTTCAGGTGAAGTAGGCTTTGTTCAAATGAATCTTCGTGCCAGAAAATGAACAAATTGGTTGCAAATTGCAACAGAATGAATAAAATGTAACTTTTTTTTTGTTTTTTTCCCAGAAAAAAATTACTTTTAGACTTACACTTCAATTTTGGAAACTAATTAAAGAAAAATAATTTTTTATTTTCACAAAAACTCATTGTAATCATTACACATTAAATAATTTTCAACAGATTGAAGAACCCTTATCGATTGTTTTGTTCTGGGAGATTTTGTCAAACTGTATAAAACTTAGAGGTTCTATTGGTAAACAGATTGCTTATAGAGGGACTGAAAAACAAAAACAAAAAACTGAATAGATAGATAACTTAAGGGTAATTCCGGTAATTCAAGGACTACCTATACAGGATAAAGAACAACCCTCTTTCACGGCCGACAAATCCATTAAGCTCCTCCGAGTTTTGCCTGCTTCAGTTTAGGTCGTGCTCAAATCTTCTCCGGTGCTGTAGCGCTTCTCCGGTACGGTTAAAAAAACTCTTTTTTTTAGTTTAGGGAAACTAAATGTCTGTGTTCATTTCCAACCCTTTGTAAATTAGTACCATAGGCATAATCTTCTGTTCGTTATATTTTGGCTGAAGCCAATATATTGCTAAAAACTTATGTTTTGCCATTACCCAATGCAGCCTCCAACTCTGCATTATGGCTAGGTTATTGGCTTTTAAATTCGCTCCTTTACTTGGTCCTGGAAGGCATTTGCAGTCTGAAGAATACAGAAATCCAAGAAGTTCCGTGAAGATGATGTGCTGTTTACAAACACCTGTTTTGAGAATTCGGAGCTATTCAGGTTTAAGGGCTTCCAATGCATTGGATATTATGGCAAGGCCTCGTCAAGATTTCCTCGCTAAGGTTCACCTTATAAACTCATCCCGGAGAGAGAAAGCTAGCCGATGTGTACCAAAAGCCATGTTTGAGCGGTTTACCGAGAAAGCAATTAAGGTCATAATGCTGTCTCAAGAGGAAGCTCGAAGACTTGGCCATAACTTTGTTGGGACTGAGCAAATACTGTTGGGTTTAATTGGAGAAGGGACTGGGATTGCTGCAAAGGTTCTTAAATCCATGGGGATTTATCTTAAAGATTCACGTGTGGAAGTGGAAAAGATAATTGGGAAAGGCAGCGGATTTGTGGCTGTGGAGATTCCATTTACTCCTCGTGCTAAGCGTGTGCTGGAGTTGTCACTAGAGGAAGCTCGACAACTTGGTAAGGATCTCTTCCTTATTAATATTTAGGCTTGGAGCTTGTTATGTGTTGTGCAATATGTTAGCTTTCTTGACTGATGAAACTAACTGTTTCTTATCAATGTGGGAACTTTTTGTTATTTTGAATTCTAGGGCATAACTATATTGGTTCAGAGCACCTTTTGCTTGGTCTTCTTCGTGAAGGGGAAGGTGTAGCAGCTCGTGTCTTGGAGAATTTGGGTGCAGATCCTAATAATATCCGAACGCAGGTAAATGCACCAATTTTGGATTCTCAGAGTCATGTTATTGCTTAGTTAACCATTTCTTGATAACATTTTGAGTATATGTATAACATTTTTCAGGTTATACGTATGGTCGGGGATAACAATGAAGTCACAGCAAACGTTGGTGGAGGAAGCAGCGGAAACAGCAAAATGCCAACACTAGAAGAGTATGGGACTAACTTAACTAAACTAGCAGAGGAGGTAATAAAAATGGCTTCTTCATCTTGAAGAGAGTGTCATGTTAATGCTTGAAGGTTTCTGCCGAATTTGGTTTTTTTTTTGCTTTCTGTTGCAGGGTAAATTAGATCCGGTTGTTGGAAGGCAGCCACAGATCGAGCGAGTGGTCCAGATCTTGGCTCGAAGAACCAAGAACAATCCGTGTCTTATTGGAGAACCTGGAGTTGGTAAGACAGCAATAGCTGAAGGACTCGCACAACGAATTGCTAGTGGTGATGTTCCTGAAACAATTGAGGGGAAGACGGTAAAAATTTCCCCATTGGATCATTTATAATGAATTTAAGATGCTGAGAATGTTTTAGATATTTACTTTTACATTTTTTGTCAGGTTATAACCCTTGATATGGGTCTTCTAGTGGCTGGAACAAAATTTCGTGGAGAATTCGAGGAAAGATTGAAGAAACTTATGGAGGAAATCAGACAAAATGATGACATAATTCTGTTTATTGATGAAGTGCACACATTGATCGGTGCAGGAGCCGCTGAAGGTGCGATCGATGCGGCTAACATCTTAAAGCCAGCTCTTGCAAGAGGTGAATTGCAGGTCAAAAAATTTCATTCTTTTTGTTGGTCTAATGTTGTCAAAATGTTAATTTATAGAACTGGAAACTCTAAGTGTTTAAGAGTTTTTGTTTTTTCGAATTGTAGTGTATTGGTGCAACAACATTGGATGAGTACAGGAAGCACATTGAGAAAGATCCTGCATTAGAGAGACGGTTCCAGCCTGTGAAGGTACCTGAACCAACTGTAGAGGAAGCTATACAGATCTTGCATGGTCTGCGTGAGCGATATGAGATCCACCACAAGCTTCGGTACACTAATGATTCCTTGGTTGCTGCTGCGCAATTGTCACATCAGTACATCAGGTGTGTGTTTTTTTCTCTAACACAGAACATTTTGACAGTGTCTGAGATAAGTTGCAGCATTATCTCAAACCTAGTTTCTTCTCTTGAGTGAACAGTGATCGGTTTCTTCCCGACAAAGCGATTGACTTGATTGATGAAGCTGGGTCTCGGGTTCGGCTACAACATGCTCAGGTTCGTATTTGCATGTTTCTCGCATTATTACCCAAAAAAAAATTGTGTTTTATATCTACTTGAGCTGATTCAGAAAAAGGTTTGTTTGTATAGGTTCCTGAGGAAGCTAGAGAGCTTGAAAGGCAACTCAGGCAGATCACTAAGGAGAAGAATGAAGCTGTGCGAGGCCAAGACTTTGAGAAGGTATTGACATTGTGTTTTTCTTACCGTCTATATACCCAAGATTAGTATTTACAGTTCCCTGAGTTCTTCTTTGATAGGCTGGTTCTCATCGCGACCGTGAGATAGAGCTTAGGGCCGAGATTGCTGCTGTTTTAGCCAAAGGCAAAGAAATGAGCAAAGCTGAGACTGAAGCTGAGGAAGGAGGACCTACTGTCAAGGAATCTGACATCCAACACATTGTTGCCACATGGACAGGAATCCCGGTAGAGAAAGTCTCGTCTGATGAATCTAGCCGTCTTCTTCAACTGGAGCAGACCCTTCACACACGAATCATTGGCCAAGATGAAGCCGTTAAAGCCATCAGCCGGGCTATCCGCCGTGCCCGTGTTGGACTCAAGAACCCGAACCGTCCGATTGCCAGTTTCATCTTCTCTGGCCCAACCGGTGTAGGGAAATCAGAGCTTGCCAAGGCTTTGGCTGCTTACTACTTCGGTTCAGAAGAAGCAATGATCTGTCTTGACATGAGTGAGTTCATGGAGCGACACACGGTTTCAAAACTCATTGGTTCACCTCCAGGTTATGTAGGATACACAGAAGGAGGTCAGTTAACCGAGGCGGTTCGACGCAGGCCCTACACACTCGTTCTCTTTGACGAAATTGAAAAAGCTCATCCCGATGTCTTCAACATGATGCTTCAGATCCTAGAAGATGGGAGACTAACTGATAGCAAAGGAAGAACTGTTGATTTCAAGAACACGCTTCTTATCATGACTTCGAATGTAGGAAGCAGTGTGATCGAAAAAGGCGGTAGAAGAATCGGGTTTGATCTTGACCACGACGAGAAAGACAGCAGTTACAACAGAATCAAGAGCTTAGTGACTGAGGAACTAAAACAGTATTTCAGACCGGAGTTCTTGAACAGGTTAGATGAGATGATTGTTTTCAGACAGTTGACGAAGCTGGAAGTCAAGGAAATTGCTGATATAATGCTTAAAGAAGTGGTGGTGAGGCTTCAGGACAAAGAGATTGAGCTTCAGGTGACTGAGAGGTTTAAAGATAGAGTGGTGAATGAAGGATTTGACCCGAGTTATGGCGCGAGGCCGCTTAGACGTGCGATTATGAGGCTTTTGGAGGATAGCATGGCTGAGAAGATGCTTTCAAGGGACATTAAAGAAGGAGATTCTGTGATTGTTGATGTTGATGCCCAAGGAAGTGTGGTTGTTTTGAGTGGTAACAATGGACGTGGTGATGGCTTTGTTGCTCAAGCCATGGAAGATCCAATTACCGTATTGTAGAAGGAAATAATGGTTCTTCTAGTGAATTTTCTTCTATCTTTTAAATGTTATTGGATTGAGTCTCATTTGTTTCGTTTTTGTATTTTTTCCCACAAAAAATGAAGAATTTGGTTACAGTTGAGTAGTGAGTTTCAGATTAGGATCTATGGGTTTTACTTTGTCAAATTGTTCGTAAGAGTTAACGATAACATGAATTTGAAATTAGTTTTCCCATATCTTCTTTTTATTCTTTCTTTTCCGAAACTCGTTGGACTTCATTGCGAATAATAAGAATACCAAAGCTGCTTATACACTCCAGTGTGAAGAAGGAAAAAAAAAAATGGGGCACAGATTTTTTCGTGAAACTTACATGAAGAGAAATATACAAAAGGAAAAATTTCTTCTAGTAAAGAGAGGAACAAACAAGACATTATAAGAGAGGAATGGCTTTACTATGAATCAGCATCGAGATCTTGATTCGAAGGAGAAGAAGTAGGCGAAGGAAGCTGATCTATTTCTTTTCTAGAAGCTTCCCATAACTGTTGCTCTATACCCAGTTTCCTCAGCTCTACCAAACCTCTTTCCACTGAAGACCATCATAACGGGAAATTTTAGTTTCATCATCATCATAAATCTACTCCTCGCTCAGAAATTGAAACAAAATGGCTTAAAGTCTAGTTTTACCATCTAAGGAATCATGAGAAGTCGTCTGAGATTTCCCACTGCTACGGCTGATCCATAACTGGACACGTTCCTCTGCGATGTCTTCTTCCACTCCAAGTAACTTAGCTCTGCCCCAGAAATACATCAGCCATGCCTGCATTATGTAATTCTTGGAATCAAGACGATATTTTGATTTAAACTGATAAAAAAATATCTACATTGTTTGGACTCATAAGATCCGTCAAGATCTAGACATGTTTCAACTGATGTTTCAATGTGGTTACTTTTTGCTGGATTCTATCTTTCCATGTGAGGATAATATAGTCTATTCAAATCATGATGAGCGTAAGTGGTAAAGTACCTGCTTAAAGGCAACATCTTCTTGTTCCGCTTCACCAAGTTCTGCATTTAAAACAACAGGAGAACATTATAGATAAATTTGATCATATGGTTGATTACGTCTCCAAATGATGATTGGATGTGTAGGGCAAAGGTAAAATTTGAAACCACAGAAAACCCTTTCAGGTAGGTGATATCATCGATGGTTCTATCTCTAACCCAGTCAAGTGTTTTCAGGTTCTTTATTTTCAACTACTTTCTCTACTAAATCAACAACTCATGCACTATGTCAAAGACCGGGTGGACCTGGCTATACTAGGTGCAGCCCTTACCATATGCATCTATAAATCTGGATTCTCCATGACCTTTGGAGTCTGTTAGAGAAAGAGAAAGCAAATAGTTAAAAATTTGCTTTTAGTTATGCCTCTTTATAAAGAGCTTATAAGTGTTAAGCATTAGCTGCTGTTAAAGCTTGCAAATACATGCATACCAGAAACAGTTTGACGAACCAAACTCAGTTTTCTCTGCTGGGCGAATACAAGAACAACAGCATCCTCAACCTGTATTTCAAAAGAGAGAAGAAGATTTAAAAACGTTTTCCTTGGAGATCTATGCTAGGTGACAACACTTGTAGGTAACTCAGAAAGAATTTTGGACACCTTTAATGATGCTAGCTCTCTCAAACCCATCTCAACTGAAAGCATACTTTCAATATTTCCTTCTCCAGTTAGATCACTCAAATCTCTAGCAGCCTTACTCCGATCGTTCCCACCTGCTTTATTTCATATGCTGGTAAATACAAAATTCTGCAAACAACAATAAGCAATGAAAAGTTTAACATATTAAACTATAGGAGAATAATAGACGAGCCTTTATCCCAGGATAACTCCTTGGCCTTCTGTGCTGCAGAGGTGACGAGCTCAAATGGAAGAGGAGCCAACGCCGACCAGTGCTCATGCCTGGATGGTGCTATATCTGCACAAATGCCTACAGACAACACCATAGGAAAAAGCAAATATCTATGAAATTGCGGAATAACTAACACACCACAAGTATGTGCCTTAAATTACAATTGAAGGAAAATCGAAAGTGTATCATGGGAATATTTTTCTTTAGTTCAGAATATAAACTCTTAGAATGGATGAAGCACCTACCATGTTGCACAGCCAAACCCCAATACCGGGCAAGCCAGCATCTCTTCAGGACTACTTCTTCCTAGACGATTCAACAATTTATAAACTCAGAAACTAATAAATGATTAGTAGATAAGGAGACCCAAGGTTTATTGACAAACCATTTCGTCCTGTGTTAAAATCATCCTTTGGGTCATTGTACGAAGAGACTTCGCTTCAGACTCTGCTTCTTGAAGCCGTTCTGCAGCAGTTGCAGCCTCGTCTTTCAAGCTCTAAACATAGCAGGGGAAAATAAGACATGGTTTCATCATGTAAACAAAAGTGGTACATCTAATGGAAACCAGTACATCACTGTACCTTACCTCAAGTTCTGAACGTAGAGAAACAATTTCCTCATCCTTCCCACTCCTTTTCTGTTTAGCAGCATTTAGAGCAGCCTGTAACATGTACAAATTTTCTGCAAAGCTTAAATTGTATGTTTTACATAAAGTGTACATCTAAGACTTTGATATGGGATCAGAATGGTGGAGAAAGAAACTCGACTAAGAGAAGAATACAATTGAGCAGACAATAAGAGTGAAGACTCTTGTTCACACTAACCTCTCTCTGACGCAATACTGCTTCCTTCCTATAGAAAGACACAATTCAACATGAGCGATCAAAACTACCACCCTATTTTCTGGAAAAGAGACAACAGAGGGAAGCTAAAGAAGGCACAGGCTCCCACCTGCTTAACAATTTCGCCTCCAGAGACACTCCTTCTCCAAGAGAGGCAACCTTTTGGAACCAAAAATAAAAACAAATGAAACCTTGAACAGATGCCAATACTTACATATATGTTATTCAAAGTAAAATTTAAATATACAAGAATATCATTAGATTTGCATGTGCTAGAAAGAATGGTTCATATTTACATTTGCTCCTTAAAAACAAATAAAAGTATGCAGAAAAAAAAACAAGTTGGGACGCTACTTCAACAAGATAACAATAAGATGCAACATCAGTAAAAAATGGACTACTCAAGACAACTAGTTCAAAAACCTGTTTCTCGAGCTCCTTAGCCCTAGCTTCTGCTTCCACCCTTTTTTCTTCCGCACGACGAAGCTGTAATCAAGAATAAATGTTATGCACAACGGAAGTGAACAGCTTTATTATACAAAATAAAATTCAATGACAAAGATCAAACCTTCTCCAGTACATTCTCATTCTCCTCTTGTAACATATCCAGCTGCAGTTAAAAATGAATCAGCCTCAAGTCAACTCTTCTGACTCATACACAAATTCTGATTTGATTATAATCTCCAATATGTAGTTACAAGTTAAATTGACCAGATACCCAAAAGGTTAAAAAGAAACCATCACATACTTCATCACGAAGAGCTGAAGCTTCCCGATGATCACCCTTTTCTTTTGAATTAACTGATGGCACATCAGCAAAAAACCTAAAAACATTAAATATCCGAAATCAGACGCAAGCCACACAACCAAAACCAGCAGGGATCATGAACTCTTTTAGCAAGATTTGATCAAGGAGTCCATTCACTTCCCATTTCTCATGAACCTTTATAGCAAGCTTTTTTATTAAGCTTTGAGAAACAATATTTAGTCAATGAAAAATCATATTACACACCAACTCCAAAGACTAACCAAACTAGCTTTTGAACTTTTGACATATTCCACTAAGCCACATGTTCAAGTGACTACCAATATTTTGAGAACAATAAAAAGAAACACAATTGTTTTCACCTTTTATCTCTGCTCCTAGTAGGAGGATCAAGTGGAGGAATAGAATTCGGAGCTTTCACCGACACCCTACTAGGCGGCATTAGATTAGGAGTCGGAGTCGTAGATCTACCAGACATTGACGGCCTTCCGGCCGAAGCAGAACGCACTGAAGGCACTTGCTCGGCGAAGTTTCTGCCTAACTGATTAAATCATAAAAAAGATAGACTTAATCAGCCCTAGAGAACCATATCCACCACAGCTACAATCAAACCCAGAAAAAAAAATCACTTCATAACATAATCAAATCAAGCTGATCTGAGCTAATTCTATAAGCTAGCGTACGGAATTCACCGCAGGCGACGGCGATCTAGTTCGCGGAAGAAAGGAAACAGCCGGTAAATTACTGTTTCCATTGCTGCTATTGCTTCCAGTGGAGGAAAAAGAAGAAGGTGCATGACGAGATGGTTTAAGAGGAGATGCGAATCTGAGACTTAGATCTTCATCCTCATCTTCCTCATCATCATCCCCGTTGTCTTTATTTTGCAAGGCCATGACCTGAGCTAATCGCTGTGCCGCCGCTTTGGCAGCAACGTTCTGAGTCCGTTTGACGGTGGAGAAACCTCCGATACCTCCGAGTTGCTTCCGGTGAGCAGGAGACATCGCCGGCGATGTTGTTTCCGTACTGTTCGATGATTCGCTCCACTGACGAGCAAACACCGGGCTACCCGCCCTCCTCCGATCCATTAGTGCGTTCGTGAAGTTACTTATTGGCCGGATGTAATCGCAGTATTAAGCGAGTAGAAAGAAGGTGAACCGGAGAAAAATGATTTTCCCGGGAAAAAAACTAGATTTTCTCGAGAAAATAGAAAACGGAAGAAAAGAAAACGTTCGGTGAGATTAGGAGAAAGAGTTGAAATAATTAGTGGGGACGTAGAAACGACAGCGTTTCCTGCGGAGAAGAACACATGCGACCCTCACGCGAGAACAAGTGACCTGCCCACCGTGGCCCTGGGACCCAGCAGTCAAGTGCTGATGGATTTTTTTTTTATATCAATCATTTAATATTTATTTTTGTATATATAATTTGAATTCAAAGGCAAGTTAGAAATGATTTTTTTTTTTTAGTTAGAAATGATATGATCTATAGTCTATTGTTAACAAAATTTTAAATCCCTCTACCAAATCTGTGACCATGAATAAGAGAAGATACTGTTTCTTTTGCATTTAAATCATATTATTTTGTAGGAAATGTGATAACTGATAAGTTAATAACCAATAATATATAAACTCAGAGAATTACTATAATGTTTTTTCTACAACTAAGAAAGGTATATTATTCAGCTGTCTTGGTTTTCTATTATTTTATGAAATAATATATTCTTAATCTCTTATCATATAACGAATTAACGACTAATCAAATCTTTGTTGACAAGCAAAGAGTCGTGACAAATGAGTATTTGACTATTTGTGATGTCAGTCAATGGTAAAAAGATGCAAATAGTGAGGGGGTAAATATGACATTTCAAAATGAAAACTCAGGACCTCTAAAAACGTCAATTTCGATTCCAGCTAAATTCAACCTTAGACTTTTCACATTTCTCTCCCGAAGAGAAAAGTCAAAAAACCAACAGAAAGAATTTGAATTTTTTCTTCTCCTCTCCGGAAATGTATGAATCGAGCGACTCAAGCAGATCGCTGATCCCGAGCTTCCTTTACTCTTCCGATCATCGTCTGTTTCGGTCGCCGGAGCCAGCTACGAATATGAAACAACGGCCGTTGATTTCTCCGACTTCTTCAGTCTCATTGAACAGTCCCAGTTTCGAGATTGCTACGCCGAAAGAGAAAGTAGAAATGTTCTCGCCGGCGTATTACGCGGCATGTACGGTCGGCGGGATGCTGAGCTGTGGCATCACTCACACGGCGGTTACGCCACTTGATGTCATCAAATGCAATATGCAGGTGAAGTTTCAACTAACTATTTGTAGTTAACATTTTTGGTGGTGATAGCTAAATATTTAGCGAGAAAAACTTTAATTTATAAATTATTTAGTGGGAAAAAAATGTGCATAACATTTTTTCTTGTTTCCTTTGGGTTTAAATGGTGAAGATGATGCAATCATGCAATAATGATGAATGATATAAAACAATAATTTTGTTCCATTCCTTCTTTTGAAATATAGTAGAAAAAGAAGTATAGCTGAAGATTAAATTTTTTAAAATTTGGTCAATAGTTAACTTCAAATTGCATTGGATGAATTATTTAACGATGTATTTTTTTTTTATTAAAATGGTGAAATATTAAATCCTATTGTTCTGTGGTTTACCAATCTGAATTTTTATACACTTTTGTTCGAGTAGTTTTTAATTTTATTTTTTTGTCAAATGAATTATTCAATTTGGTAAAGTTTTGTTGATTCCACTTTTTCGTTATTACTTTCCACCTGCTGTCAACTTTTGAGTTTCTTGTTTTACACGGCTTTCGGCTTCGGAGACTTTTCAATCTAGTGCACGCTTTGATGTACAATCAGATAGAATCTGAGCTCAAGTTGATAGAACACAAATTTGACCCTCAATGATTTTAGAAAAACTCCTTAATCTGTTGTTAATTTCAGATTGATCCACCAAAGTACAAGAACATAACTTCTGCTTTCGAAACAACGATCAAAGAGCAAGGGCTCAAGGGTTTCACCAGAGGCTGGTCACCTACGCTTATAGGGTACAGTGCTCAGGGAGCTTTTAAATACTGTCTCTATGAGTACTCCAAGAAATACTACTCAGACATTGTTGGACCAGAATACGCAGTCAAATACAAGACCCTGATTTACCTAGCTGGCTCGGCCTCAGCGGAAATAGTAGCTGATGTGGCTCTCTGTCCAATGGAAGCTGTCAAAGTCAGGGTCCAGACTCAGCCTGGTTTTGCCCGCGGTTTATCTGATGGTTTACCAAAGATCATCAGATCTGAGGGTGTTCGTGGGTTATTCAAAGGACTTGTTCCTCTCTGGGGACGGCAGATTCCATGTAAGTCTCTATACTCACGAAAATGTAGTGTAACTAATATGATGATAATTTCAGTAAAAAACTTTTGAGGTTTTGCAGATACGATGATGAAATTTGCTACTTTTGAAAACACTGTGGAGCTCATATACAAGAAAGTGATGCCTACCCCGAAAGAGGAGTGCTCGAAGCCAGTTCAGCTCGGGGTTAGCTTTTCAGGAGGATACATTGCTGGAATTTTCTGCGCTGTCATCTCCCATCCTGCAGATAACTTGGTCTCTTTCCTCAACAACTCTAAAGGAGCAACCGTTTCTGAAGTAAGTAAAACTCCATATATATCCATACTTTTCACCAATCACCAGAACCCAAAACAGCTCAGAGTCGTCCACTGATATATATAGCTTGTGAACACCCAGCTTTTAAAAACAATATCTGCTGCTACTGACTTGGTTTGATTATTTCACGTGCTACAGGCAATAAAGAAGCTAGGGTTATGGGGTATGTTTACCCGTGGCCTTCCTCTTCGCATTTTCATCATAGGAACACTCACTGGAGCTCAATGGGTTATCTATGATGCTGTCAAAGTTTTAGCTGGATTGTAAGTTTTCCTCGCCTGCACTTAGAGATATTCTCATTAATACTCGAATCATTTTAGAACCAACATATGAAAAACACTCATTCAATACCTATAATTTTCTCCATTTTCTTAGGCCAACCACTGGTGGTGCTTCTCCAGCTACTAGTGCGCTTGCTCCAGCTGTAAGTGCATAAAACTAAAAGGACATTTCTCGCAAAGCTGTCACATTAAAGCAATAAAAGGGAACCAAAACTCCCAGTTATTATTCTTATTTTGTTTCTACCTTGTAATAGACTAATAGTACAAAAATGGTGTTCACTACATCTATCTATTATGTTCTACATATGAAAGTCATTGAAAATATCATTTTGCTTTCTGCCATATCTCATTTTCAAACCCAACCAACCCAAGAGGGACTACAACTCTTGAGATGGGTTTAATGGAAAGACTGTCGAAAACAACCCTAGGAAATACATGTCTAACTTCTGGAAGGTTGCCTGAAGATAACGAGGTATAATCAATTTTACTGTCTTGCTTAGGCACAAATCCCTTCTGCACATTTTCTTTCACACACTCGAATATTCTTCTTGCGTCTAGGTATAATTGCAACGGTATGAAAACCTGTAAAAAATCCCAACGATAGGAGAGAATTAGGACAACAGCTACACCGAGGAAATCTTATTTCTAATTTTCAGCTAAAAGATATATCAAGCTCCATATCCTATTAGTCTAGGCGTTCCCCAGAGAAGAATCTGCATTTGCATTTGTATCACTGAAACTTTGTCATGTGAAACTAAGTAAATTAGGAGTGCTTACCATATCGGAATATGGGGCCTGAGGGTATGCTACCATAGCCTTAGAAATAAACCGCCCATCGGTCATCTGTCCCAAGGCTTTTTTGACAGATGAATCAAGATCCATGATCTCATCCAATAAGGTTTGGGAGTCCAGTTACTCTGGCTCCAGTAGCTCGAAGAAGCTGCTATTATGTGGTTTTGTGACTTTCCTAGTGATTTTAACCGCTTCTAGAACATCTCCACCATTGTGGACAGCAAGGCTGAACGCAGCAACCACTGAAGGATATCGATGTTGATCAGCAAGCGCTTTGTGAAGAGCCAAGATTGCGAACCTGCAAATTCCCGACACAGTATTGTTAGGTATTACAATATTATCAACTGTATATAATAAGGATCTTAATAGATGAGGACCGTACCATAAACTGCTGTGGCAAGGTCTATCAGGAGCCAACAATTTATCCAAATTTTCGAACAGAGACTGCATTGTGAAATGTTTATTATAAGCTATTAACTCGATATATAACGCAATAGACACTTCTCTCAGACGAATACTGCAAAAATGTGCATCTGCATATTACCAGAAGCATGTTAGTCCTTTTGTCGCGTCTCTTGAAACCACTGTGAACGAGATATGCTGCCTGTGAAAATTGAAGTTAGATAGACCCAAAGATACAGTAAAGACACAACAAGAGAAGACTGAAACCACTAACCTGAATTGGTAAAAGAATTTCTAGTATCCCAAATTTCCACAACAATCTTAAAGAAGCTTCTGCTGATCCATATGCTAACATGTAATTCATTTCCATCAAGATTCTTCCCTACACATTTAACGCAGAATCATTCATGAACTAGATGCTGTAATAAAAACGTGAAGAAAATATTTCTTTGCGGAGAGAAGCAATTACGTAAGCATACCCTGTGGAGTCTTTGTACTAGGAAGGAAAGGTTCTTTAAAAAATGGGCTGTTTCCTTGGAAATTGTGAAACCTCAACGCGCAGCAATTCTTGTCCCACGAAGAATCCGCGCTGGAAAAGTTATAAGCAATAAAACACTGATAAGCTTCCATTGTATGGACTCGTAACCGTATCATACAAGATTTTTTTTCTAGATTCTGAAGGATGTTTGTAGAAGAATCCAAGCTGGAAATGTTGCATAGATGATTTTTTTTTTTCAAGAAAACTCACCACAGTCCTCTTGAAAAGATGTGCCCGCATGAAACATCGTTCTTACCTGTAAGCAAAGAACCACACTGAGAACAAAGGATTTGTAGATACTAGATAGTTTCCCGGAAAAAAGGGAAACAGAATTACATTCACACCTTAGCTTTTCTAATGTCTTCTATTCCCCTGAGATAGTCATATACAACTTTCGCATATGGATCAAACATCAACCTGCGATTGTGAAAAAACATAAACAGGTGAAGAAATGTAACAAAAAAAACTATTAGGTCTCCATAGTACTTATGAGTTGGGATTCAACAGGAAAAATTAAGAATCAAATCCTTTTTCAAAAAAATAGGAGATCATCTAGGGAATAATAAGATACCCATTAATTGTGAAATCACGCTGCAAGCAATTATTCAAACGGATACTATCCTCATCATAGGAGCCATTGGATTTTCCACAACCAGTTTTCATGTTTTTTGGAGAATTTTGTGCAGAGGTGCTAAAACTCGAAACCTACTCAGAAAGAATATGAAGGAATTCAAAGAGAAACCCAAAAAAAAGAAGAAGATAAATAGTTCTTTCTCTTTTGCATTTGCTATGCTTAGATTGGTATTCAAAAAACCTTGACAAGAAAAAAAAACAAACCTCTATAATATCATTCCCAACGTGCACATGACATATCGGAAACCTTCTTCCAACAATTTCACATCTTGAGAAAGTCCGAACAACCTAAACACATTTCCAACAAAAAAGAATCCAACTTTGAAATAAGATTAAGACGATGTTCCAGAGATGACTTTTAGATTGGAAACCAACCTCTCTAAGTTCTGCGGAAGTGAGTCTATCGAAATCTTTTGGCGTCCGCTTCAAAATAAGATCCCGTACACAGCCTCCCACAAGGTAAACATCATATCCTACACATCATGGCAAAAGAAAACAAATCTCAAAACCAGCAAGAGAAAAAGGTTGAAGAAAATGTTTGAGATTTCATCTTTAGGTTCTATCAGAAGATAAAAAGCATCAACCTTTACTCTTAAGGCCATTTAGCACTAGCCGCGCGGGCTTTGAAATCATAGAACTAGTTATCCCAAGATCTTTTGAATTCACTTTCTTCCACTCTGGTGCTTTACCTTTCAATACAAATTGCCAAAACATCAAATCAAGCCAAAAGATAACCGATAGAAATTCAAAAATTTGATGACTTGCGATGATTTTCACTTAAAAGAGTATCAGTTCACTAAGAAATGAACGTTTAAAAAAATATCTGAACTGGAACTGGAGAAATTAGTCTGACTCTACCATTACTCGCTGGATATACATATATGAGATTAAAAAGAATCACAATTTCCGATTAATTCTATTAAATATTTGATGCAACTTACTAGTTTCATCAGAACCCTTGTCATGATGATCAGCACTATCCTTTTCATCCACAGTCTCAATTACAGCAGCAGCAACAGTGTTGAATCGAACCTAATAGTTAAACAACAAATTAAGAAAAAAGTATTTTAATATATGAAATGAATTAGAAAGAGATATAGTATGTCGTAGTTGTATAATATAACTAAGAGCCACCTTTGACAAACTGTAAAACAGGGGACGAACAGAGAAATGGGATCTGCAAGCGAAGCCCAGAGTTGAAACCGCCATGGAGATAAAAAAGATTCACCATTTCATCTCATCATTGGATTTTAAGCTAGTTCAGCTGCTTCAATGGAATTTTTAAGTAGCAGATATTACAGTCAGAGATGTTTAGGGTTTTAAGGATGAACAAGGAAGGGGTTTATAGCCACGTGGCCAGTTATCATTTGAATAACGTTCCGTGAATCGATGCCGTTTTTATGTCATTCACTAGAACATCTTGGCGTTCGCTGACCTGTCTATTTTAACTACCCTGCTGTTTTCAAGCAGCTTTAGTTAAACACGCAGCGTTTTGAATAGTGAAAAACCAGTGTGCCGTCTCAGATTTCAGAACGAGGACTACACGCTGTTTCCATAAAATTTACATCATCTCAGACTCGTAGATCGGAACTTTCGCGTAGTTACTTTGGAAGATCAAGAAAATTCACATCGCCGCCTGAAAAATTCGAAGCCGAAGCTAAAGCTGCGGAATCGATGAAGCTCTTGCACTTGATTTTTCTATTAGCTTTAACTACTGGAATCTCTGCTGTTCTCATCTACATTATCGGCGTCTCAAATCTCTGTAAGTACAGTCCATCGTTTGTCCCAGTGTAGATGCTTGTAGTGTGTATTCGTGATTTTCTGAAGTATGGCGATGATAATGATAAAGAAGATGCTTCCGTGGATTTAGACAAATCTAATCGGCTTAGCAATGAAGATTTAGAGGCGTTGCAGTCGCTGCAGAACGGATTCCAGAAGTGCGTAGTAAGTAAATCCGATAAAGAGATCTATGCTTGCTTCTTTATCTAGTGTTGCTCCTTTTAATGAACATTAGTTATTTGGAATTACTTCTGAATCTAATATAGTGCACTGTATACTGCATTTCGAGTTAGATCTTACCTCTGAATCCAATTTAGTTGATTAGAACTGATCCAATTTAGTGCATTGCATACTGAATGGAACCTGGGTAAAAATGATACATAGCCTCACAACATCTGAGACGTGCTTAGAATCTATAGAAGCTAAAACCAATGATGCAAATTTAGGTCCTGGGTTGAGTTTTCATCTTCAATTGAATTTATGAGTGGCTGTATTGCTTGTTAATGTATATATGTTTATTCTGTGACGCAAACTCTATGTTTATTTATAAATTTAGTGGAAACAGCATGTGTGACTAAATGAGTTTAATTGATGTATAATATGGTAATGATGCAGAGTGCAAATGGTTTGGGACTACAAGCTGCTACTGGTAGAGATTATTGTAAAGTTTCAATAAACTTCCCAAAGGATACTATACCCAAATGGGTAAATGCTCTCTTTTGACTATTTATTGATTACAGTCTGATTGCCTGACTTTATCCATCAGCAGAGTTGAGCTTCTCATAATCCTTGTCTTAGTGTCTAGCAAAATTTTCTATTGAATATTTTTATGTCTTGGATTATGTCAAGAAACAGAAAGATCCCAAGTCTGGAGAGCTTGAAGGACTGTCATATGAGTTTGATCTGTGTGAAGCAGTAGCTACATGGGAACAAGTGGGTGTTGCAGTTCTTAAAGTCTTTGTAAACTTTCACTTCATATAATTTGTTTTAGTCTTTACACTGATGGGTTATTGGTTGACTAGGTCAGGAATAGCTCTACCATACTCACCAAGGAATACATCGATGCCTTACCAAATGGATGGGAGGACTATGCATGGCGCAGAATCAATAAAGGAATACAACTGTAAGTATTGACTGGCATTAGATGAGGGATGAAGGGCCTGATAATTGGTTACTATTATTTATCCATTTTCACGGACAACAGCTCAAAACCTGCTAAAAGGGATTGGTCTCAGTCAAATTATGTCAAGTAGTTTGTAAACGTTTTATGATATGTTGTCTTCTCTTTTATTTGGCCTTAATGAAACTCGCACTCTGGTGCAGTAATCGTTGCCAAAATAAATCTTTATGCATCGAGAAGCTTTCATTGGTGCTTCCTGAAACACCACCGTATTTTCCCCGGCAGTTTGAGCGATGTGCTGTTATTGGTAACTCTGGTGATCTTGTAAAAACAAAATTCGGAAAGGAGATAGATACTTATGATGCGGTTCTTAGAGAAAATGGTGCTCCAATTCAGGTTAATGATGAGTTCTTTTATCTAACTTCCAATCCTTTTGTTCCCTCTGTATTCTCAGTTATATTCACTCTCTTTGCTTTTTCTTGCAGAACTACAAGGAATATGTGGGAGAGAAAAGTACATTTCGTCTTCTTAATCGAGGGACAGCAAAAGCACTTGACAAAGTCGTGGAATTGGATGGTACTGTATAACTGTTTTCTTGTTTTTCACTACTTCATGGTTATCATCGCTATTGTTTCTCTATATTTTGCAAACAGATACTCCACTCTTCCTGATTCTTTGAAATTATGCAGAAAAAAAGCAAGAGGTCCTGCTAATAAAAACAACAATTCATGATATTATGAACAAGATGATTCGGGTGTGTACATTGCATTTATTTGTCTCTTAGCTCTTTTGGTTTTGAATATCTGTAATCTGCTCCTGGTCTTCGAAACTCTTTAGAGAAATTTTCTTTCTCTGCAGGAAGTCCCAATAAAAAATCCTGTATACTTAATACTTGGTGCTTCATTTGGCTCGGCAGCCAAAGGAACTGGGCTCAAGGCTCTTGAGTTTGCTCTCTCAACATGTGATTCAGTGGATATGTATGGTTTCACTGTGGATCCAGGCTATAAAGAGTGGTATAAAGTCTACCTATATTTATTTTGTCTAGCTACCTACTTATTTACCATGATTACGTTCGACATCTCCTGTATGTTTTTTCAGGACTAGATATTTTTCAGAATCGCGACAAGGACATACTCCTTTGCATGGCAGAGCTTACTACCAGATGATGGAGTGCTTGGGTGTAAGTCTCTGATTTCTTCATTATCCACTTATCCAATACTAGTTATATGTTATCTGTGGCAGATGGCAGTAACCACTATAAGCTTTTTGGTTTTAACTTGGTTCTCTCTTCTTTTAGCTCATTAAAATACACTCTCCCATAAGACCTGATCCAAGCAGAGTCGTAAAATGGGTGCCAAGCCGCAATACAATTAGATCTGCAAGAATTGCAGCAGAGAAGCTCTTAAGGTAACTAATAACACCAATTTCATCTTCTTTCTTTGCAAAAAGATATCAATTCTCCAAAAAGAAAGAAAAAAACTCCATTCTACATACAGGAGAGTTGGAGCAGGATCTGGAGACCCATTAGCTTCATGCTCAATAGTAAAGAAGGGAAACAAAAACAAGCGTCCAATGGTCTCACACCTCAGAAAACCCGTGAGTGACCATCGAAAATTTGTGAGAAACACGGCCATGTACCCGTTGGAGCACAGTCCAGGACATGGCCAGCTTTGCATTACACCCTCTGACTAAGAAACTGCCTATATAGAAATCCATATATCCCCATACCCTAGAGCAGGAACATGTTCAATGGACAACGCTAGATCCAAATCGCTATTGTAGAGAGTTGAAGATCATTGAAGTGAGAGTTTTCCTCATAATGTCTTGAGGTTAGGATTGATTCTTTTGTTATCCTGTTTTTTGAAATTTTCTTCACCAGAGATATATATATAGGTACCTATTATAGAGGTCTGAGATAGAACTAGAAGCTTGTTCAATGTCTAATTTAAGGACGACATAAGTAAATGTTTGATGTTCTTTGTACTCTCTTTTCTGCCTTTAATTCTTGTCTTACTTTTTTTACTAGTTGTGAAATTAGATTAACTGAGAAATAAATAAACTTTTTGCTCCTGGTAGCCAAATGAACGGCAGGATAGTGTAAAGCAGTAGGCCTTCTCTGTGCTTCTACGAGCTGCATGTATAGAAAAAGAAACTGGAACATGTCGATGAAAATCTGAATGAAAAATATCAATGGAAATATTGGTCATGTTATGAGGCGAATCAAATGTGTATTTGGTGAAGACGACTTAAGCATGGCATAGTTGTACTCCTACCGGAAAATGCAAAATATTAAAGGTTCTTCTTATTGGAAGGTTTATCATAGACTAGTTGAGGCTAAATTTATGGTTAGATCCAGTCAATTCTAAATAATCTACTTTAGATTGTAGGTAGATGACATGTCAATCCTCATTCCCTAGGGTCCGATCAAGTCTAGATTTTATCATTTGATTATTCCTACATACTCTCCAAGATAATTGATTTCCTTAGCATAGAAATTCTAACATCCCACAATTCCGAATCATGTGATATAAAGGTACAAAGGATATCGCTGCCCGCATATTACCTCCCTTCTTTTCGTGATTCCCCATTCGCTCATTATAATCTCTAATCATTAATCATTGGTGCTTTCCTATTAATGCTAATGCTAGATAATTGTTCCCAAACAACTTCTCGAGATTTAGCGACAGGGTTTCCATACATAAAGAACATAAACACAATCTTATTTTCAAGTAATGCTTTGACATCAATGATTCTATTACTCTAATGAAGTATCTCAACTTCTATTTAGTCATTGTAAAATAACGCTATACCCGCAAGGTTCAATTGTATACAACTTATTGTAACCAAAATGAACATGAAATTTTTGTAAATAAGCATAACTTCTTAAAGTTTCCGATAAAAATATAATGTCTTGCTTGTGCTTCTTCCAAATGTCCCGCAAATAATCTACTGTCAAGTCTGTCATGATTCCATGCAATTCCAACTTAAGATCTTCACTTATTAGCCAGCGGTTTCGGGAGCGCCACCCTCTCTTTCTTCAAGTTATGGGTCCCAGCACCAGCTTTGAACCCCTCCTAAGCCTTATGATTGACCACGCCGGCAAGTCTTTGAGTAGCTACCAAACGTTTCCCAGGTGAAGCCATAACCACAGTCCTCTTTCGATTACTTAATCCTTTATTACCTTGACTACAGATCAAAAACTGTTTTGAATTTTATTCTATGACTTTTCAATATGTTCTTTATGCTGTCATTCTGTATATATGCAATATTACCAATATTATGGATAAAAGCAGAAATTGTGTCATGGGCTGAAAAAAGTTAGAAATACATTCTTGGCACATCGGAGCGTCATCAAATTCAAATACATTTCTCCATAGAAGTTAAACATGAGTCTATGCCAATCGTTATATGTATTCTCATTCAAACATGCTACGTGTTTTAACAAATCTTGTTAACGACTTTGATTTATAACTAAATTTAAGGCGGTTTAAGGTGTACTTGCTACTTTGATTGTGAATCGGACGAAATGAGTTGTTGAATAAATGATTAAATTCGGTGGCAAAAAGAGATGGTTAGAAGCTCAAATGAGGTGGTTGTGAAACATCCTTAAAAAATCAGTTTACAACCGTCTTCTTTACCAAACAACTGTTTGGATTTCCTTTAAATTTTTAATGCTTTCTACTTTTAAAACATTTTTTATATTATTTTTAAATAAGCTTTTCTAAAAATGTTAAAATATTATTTATAATTTTAATTAGTTTATGTAATTTCTTGCAGCAAAATCTTTTTTTACTTTTTAACCGATTGCTAAAAATTATAACATAAAATTTTAACAGAGGATGAGAAGTTCCCGACAGTCGGACAAGACGAGTTTCTGTTCCAGCGTTCTAAAATAGACAGGTCTAAGACAAATATTGGATAACTAATCATAATATATACTCCCTTTGTTTCATAATATAAGATGTTTTAGAGGTTTTTTTGTGTTTCAAAATATAAGATGTTTTCACATTTCTCTGCAACTTTTTTACTTTATTGAATATTGTGTGACCAATAAAAATCCGCAATTTTTTTATAATTGATTAAATTGTTTTTTTTATATATTAAATAATAATTTTTAGAACAAAAGTAATTTCTTAATATGTGTGTTTTTAGAGAAAACATCTTATATATTAAAACAGAGGAAGTATATATATTAAAATGAGTATATACGTCAAACAACCAACACACACTAACATTTTATAATTGAATGAATTTGTATATATAACTAAAAGAAAAATAATTATAAAAACTAAAGGAACAACATCTAAAAATTTATAAATTATCTAGAAAACTGAACACAAAATATTTAAATGTTAAATAAAAACATTTGCTACAATGATTAAAAAAACATTGATATGCGGTTCATTTGCACCCTCAGTTTTCATTTCTGCTCCTGGATAAGAGACAGCTGCAATGCAAGATTGCTCGATTCGATGATGAATGGACAATCACTGAACCAGACTTTCCAGTTGACTAGATTCAAAATTTATAATGGTTGAATTTTTTTACTGATTGAACAAGGATTGATTTACTGAATATGATGGCTGATAAGTAGCCAAACAGTCTCTTATATATAGAGAAATTTTATATACGTAGACTCTTCTCTCTTGTTCAGTTGTGCTGGTTTGGTTAAAATTGTATGTTGTAGGATAATATGTCGAGCAGAAAAAAAAAAAGAAACAAATTCCATCTAATGGGCCCAAAAGTAAACCCATTAGCAATATAATACGTAATGAGGCCCAACAAAACACAGTTTGCTCGTTCCCTTTTTTCTGAGCGATATTTCAAAGGCTTTGCTATACTCGTCTCTCTTCTTCAGCTCCAACCACCGAGTTTCTTCTGTTTCGTGGTTATTGAAATCTCGCGGAATATTATGTTTTTGACTGCCGCTCTTAACATTCTGAACTCATGCCGGTTGGTTGGTTTGATTTTTATACAGAGAGTTTTGATCTTACTTGTGATTTGGTCTTTCTTGTCGTCTAGGATGGCACTACCATATGGATGGCATTACCATATATAGAAAGCAAAGCAACTGGTAAGTAGGAAATAAATCAAACCGTAATAAAAACATATTTAAGTAAAAACAACACAACAACAGAGTATCCTAAAAATAGACGCATAAAACAGAGTAGTCAGACATGCATGGTAGATTAATAGATATCCGAAACATAGATAGAGCAGTAACTTCACATTCAATTTTACGCATAAAACAGACTAGTCCTAGACTCTAGAGTAGTAGACATGCATGGTAGCTAAAAAAAGGAATGGTTTTTGATGGCGTTAACAACTTCACATTCGAACTCTACATTCAACGTATCTTCAAGGTCCAAGTAAGCCTCCTGAATTTTAGCTAAAGACATGGATTGAGGAATACCCCGTGCTTTGTTCGACGCCATGACCCAACTCTTAACTACAAGAACAAGGAAAGTATGTAAAGCACATTAGTTATAAACTTAAAACCACTAAAGGAGTAGGAATTTGACATCATAAGTTAAGAAGCCTATTGAAAGTGTCATGAGCATGTAATCTATCTCCGACAATAAACATTGTGAAATTGTAACATCAATAGTTTTTTACTTACGCCAACATGTTAGGTGATTGGATCCACGCGGGTCTAGAACCTGCACTTGTACTCGCACGAAAATCATCCCACCCAAAGTTTCACCGTCAGCTAAATGCAAAAACGTGGATAACTCGCCATCTGCTCTAGAGTCTCCTTTTGGATACAAAGTTAGAGTCCTGTAAAAACATTATCATCTACTTGTTAGCACTAATGCACACATACAACCACATATCAGAAACTTACTAATGCACACATACAACAACATATCAGAAAACTCACCAATTGTTTTCTCCCATGTGAAAGGTTTTGGATACGCAATCATTCTGTTTGAGCGCAGAGAAATCCTGAATACTCCAAGAGAATTTGTGAAAAGGGAGATTCCCATCAACAGAGACGGGTGATGAAGCAATCTTGACATGAGCACCAAACTCTCCATCCACGATAAATCCCTTTTCAGGGTCATTGAATGTTTCAAGCGGAAGAGCTTGGGACAATCCCCATACAGATCTTGACGAATTGAACCTCTTAACTTCCACATCTACATGTATAAACAAACACACAATACTGATTCATTCATATATCTATATATATAGAGAGAGAGAGACAGAGATTATCTCCAATACGAACCTTGAATAGAGAGGTACTTGTTCTCTTTCTTGTTAAAGACAAAGAAAGAGAGATAAGCAAACACATCCATGGGAGGTGGTGTTGTGCATGAGAGACATTCCATATACATTGAAACATATCCACTTCCATTGTCCTCTTCGTTTCCTTTAGGGTAAATAACCAATCTCCTATTTTTTTGAGATAAATAGGTTACAAAAAGAAAACAACATTTCTTACTTATAGTGATGAAAGATGTGTAATTTTTTAGTTTTAGAACATACCAGTTGAATCCACCGGATACGAAATGAGGGGATTCGTGTTTGTTGTTAGTAAGCTGAGAATGTTTGACAAGAGGAGAAGAATAAGGAGGAAGATGATCTCTCCAACTCTTCAAAATTGCAGAATCTGAACCCATTCTCTACACAAGAGGAAGAATTTTGATTTACAATTCCGAAATATTAAACTACGAACACACAGAGCTATAGCCACTTAATGAAGTAGAAAGCTAGAGAAAAATTCCGACGAACCTGAGGCAAAGAGAGACGACGGAGAAGGAGAGAGAGCCTTGACACTTGCTGAGGTCTTATGCGTTAGAGACTTCTAGGGTTATATTGGATTTATATAGAGGTGTTAAGCCTAAAGATACAAAGCTGGCCCGGCTCGTTTAACTTCCTTCTTCTCTTAAAACGTTGACGTTTCAATCTTGCTTTTTAAAACGTTGACGTTTCAATCTAGGAACATGTTCAATGGACAACTCTAGATTTAAAGCAAGTCTCTCTGCCATAGCTCTATCGTAGAGAGTTGAAGATCATTGAACTGAAAGTTTTTCACGTTATCTCTTGAGGTTAGGATTGATTCTTTTGTTGTTTTCGGAAATCTTCTTCACCAGAGATATATATATATAGGTACAATTATAGAGGACTGAGATAGAACTAGAAGCTTGTTCAATCTCTAATTTAAGGACGACATACGCAAATGTTTGATGTTCTTTCTACTCTTTTTTTTTGAGAAATTAGATTAATTGAGATATAAATTAACTTGTTGCTCTCCTTAGGATAGTATAAAGCAGTAGGCCTTCTCTTTGTTTCTACGAGCTGCATGTATAGAAAATGGAAACTGTAAATGAAAATCTGAGAAGTCCTAAAAGACGAGTTAAGGAGAACTTTAGAAAATACCTGAAGGATCTCTTGAACCAGAAAAAGTAACTGAAGCAGGAAAGTGTAGTCTCTTTCATCTTTCAATGGCTCAAAATTCCCCTCCTAAATGTTCATTAGAGAAACTTGGATCGGTTTTAAAGCTCAACCTAAACCTTTAATTCCATATTTCATTCATTCATGAGTGAACTCATACCTTGGCTAGAGAAACCAAAACTTTTTCCCTGAGCTCCTCTTTAGGAACAGTCTTTCGAGCAGCTACTTAACGAACATACTGAAACAAATAGTGTAATCATACGTCAATACACATCTCCAGATTCTTGTAGAAAAAGATTCAAAGAATCTAGTCTATCAGCATGAGAATGTTGGGATAAAAGAAAGGGAATATCTATCACCAATTTGTGGCTTATGATCTGTAACCAAAATGATAACTTTAGAAGAAATGAATGCTGACCAAATAATCATATTACAACATAAGCATGAATTAAGAGCACCTGTCTCATCATATTTGCTTTCCAATCTCTCAGCAATGTATTTGTCAGATACCAAAACCAGTCGTCCTGAACTTTCTGGGAAGGAGTGAATTGTTTTCTTTTGAGTTCTTCTAGTGTCAAGTGAAACTTACAAGCCAAGATTCCATCTGATCACAAGATTTCCATATATCCACCGGAGTTGATGCTTCTACTCGTATAGAAAAGTAAGTGTCTTCTCAACAAATTGAACAAGTTTGATTTGCCATATGGTAGATTTCATCATGGCCTCAAGATGTCATCTAAAATAAAACATCGAACAAATACATTCCATGTAGCAATACTTGGGACAATCCCTTCACTTATCATCCTCTCAAGAAGAATCACTGCATCCTCCCTACATTTACATCTGCATAGACCCCAAATCACGTTTGTGTATGAGATTACATCAGGCCGCCACTTTTTTCCTCCACATGAAACTTGATCCAACATCTGAACTGCCCTCTCAGCTTTGCCTTGTTTGCAATATGCTAATATTATCATATTCCTCGTTATCTCATCCGGAGATTTACCATCAACCATCATTTTCGCTGCTAGCTGCAAAGCTATGCCAGGGAGACCTGCACTGCAGAATCCATGTAAAAGCGTGTTGTAAGTCGATGAGCTCCACTCCACACCTCTCATGGAGATCTCTCGAGTAAGACCATAAGCTTCTTCCATTCGATTTGCCTTTGCAAGACCATCCAGTAACTCGTTGTATGTTACAATGTTGGGAGGACACTTGTATTGCTGCTCCATTTGTCTGAACACTTTCTCTGCCCAGTCAAGCCTCCCTGCATCGCATAAACCTTTGATAAATGCGTTAAACGTTGGCACAGAAGGAGCACAGTTTTCTTTGGCCATAATCTCTATAAGAGATTCAGCTTCTTTGAACTTGAAATGCCTACAAAGAGCTTGCACCATGCTTGTATACACCACAACATTTGGGCAGCATCCATTAGTTAGCATCTTATTCCATACATCAACAGCACCCTCGAGGCTACCACTTTTGGCAAAGCCGTTGATAAGAGAGCCATAGGTTCTGATGTTTGGAGAACATCCATTTTCTTCCATGTGTGAAAACACAGACAGAGCCTTTTCCATATTCTCATGGGAACAAAATCCTTGTACCAAAGTATTAAAGGCTACAACATTTGGTTGTAACCCAAATCCTCTGATCATCCGGTTCCACAAGTCTAAAGCATCAACGCTCGTACCTCTGACAAAACAACCCTTCACAAGAGAACTCAATGTATGTATATTTGGATGACACCCTCGTTTCAACATCTGCCCCAGAAGCGAGAAAGAGAGCTCAATATTTCCAGAATTACAAAGCGTATTGATAAGTGTAGAGTATGATATAACATTAGGAGATATCCCCTTCTCCACCATTTCACTCATCAGTTCAAATGCCCCATTGTAATCATGGTCTTTGCACAACCCATTAATGAAAGCGTTATACACACTCACAACAGGTTCAAATCTTTCCGCGAGTTCCCTACCTTCCTTCACCATACCAAGCTCACACATGGACGAGATCACCGTGGTGTAGCTCACAGCATCAGGAGAACAGCCTTTATTCGACATCTCAACCAACAACTTCTGAGCACCATCTACCTTATTGTTCTTACACAACGCCTTAAGAAGAACATTATATGTACATACATTGGGCTCAAACCCACCTCTCTTCATGTCTCTATAAACCGTATAAATCATCTGAATCCTATTCTTACCGAGTAAAGTATCCAAAACATGATTATATATCTTAACAGAAGGATCACACCCAAATTCTTTTATCCTATAAAACATCTCCACAGCTCGTTCAGCTAAACCCACTTGCCGATATACACTAATAACACTAACAAACAAATCTTCAGAACAATGAAACCCTTGGAGTTTCATTTGCTGTAAAAGATACTGAACACTATCAACCTGACCATCCATTGCAAGCTTTCTGATCATCACTTCAAATGTCAAAGGCGTGTGCTTGAACATATTTGAATTGGCAATGGATTTGAAGAAATGCAAAGCTAAAGGAACACAAGATTCTTGTTTCAGCCTCTTTACAACATCAAATTCTTTGATCTCTGCAGGGTTTGGAGCTTCCTGGAGAAAACTCACATTGAGATTTGTATTGAGGACTAATGGAATAAGAGGTTTTTGAACTTTCAAGAGCAACGAACATCCTTCTTTCAGGTTCATGACAACAAACCCAAATCAAAAGTTTAAAACTTTTGCAAGTGTACCAGACACTGAACTTAAATCGCCGATATAAAAGTCTCCTTTTTTATCCGATACAATGGGATTTACCAAATTTATCAGCAGCGACGATCTCCGAGATCCCAAGACAACACCGCGAACGAGGACTGCTACGTGGATTTCAAGAAAGTTCTAGAGATGGCACCGTCGTGCAGTGGCAACGGCGGAGATGAAATTGAAGGTCTGTTCAAACGGCGATTCTGCTATTGTTAGTGAGAAAAATTCTGGATTTTAATGAAAAACCCCTTACCTTTCACCAGTTTCGCTTTAAAACCCTTAAGAATACTTTTTGTTAGTTAAATCCTATATTCCTAAAATGTCAAAACTAATATCACTGTACAGAATCAGCAGAACTATCTGAAGTTGAGGGTTTAAAAATGGAATTATCTGAAGTTGAAGGACTTTAAACTAAAACTTATTATAAAAACTATTACTAGTCTCTACAAAAGCAAACACGTGTCAAGAAGTAAACATTTTTATTTTTCCTCTTCCCTCCCTTCCCTTCTTCTTTCCTCGATTCTCCTGAAGACGATTCTCTCTCACATCCACTCTTTGATTCATCCAGATAAACCTAAATTTAAAAGACTCGCCTTTTCATTTTCTCCACTTGCTCCCACACTCTCTAACCTCGCCTATGGCGATTCCTGTCTAAGAAACCGAAACAAAGATTCAAAAAAAAAGCAATAATCTTGAAGTAATCTCTAGAAAAAATGGCGGAATTGCAACCAGTGGATAATCAGCAAACAAACGGCGGCGTTCTTCCTCCTCCGGCGTCAACCTCAGCGGAAGCGCCGCCTGCAGGATCGAAACGATTGAGAAGACCAAGCGTTCGATTAGGCGAAATCGGCGGAGACCAGTACCAACATCATCACCAGGTGACGGCGTATGATTCGCAAGGGAGGAAATCGAAATGGACTCCAACGACGACGACTACGACGGGTAATAATAGAAAAGATGTGAATAAATCGTCGAGGACTCGAGCCCTAACGAATTTGAGTTCTGGGTATGAGAATATCGGAGCCCTAGATGATGAAAGAGAAGGAAATGTGGATTCTTTCGGTGTTGGGAGTTGGCGGGTTAAGAAACGGGTCGGGTCATCAGCAGCAACTGTAGCAGCAGCGAAACGAGTTCGATCGAATTGGGTATCGAAAATTGGGGAAGGGGATGAGAAAATTTGTGGAGGAGAAGAATTGGAAGGTGGGTTTAGGGATTTCAGTAGAGAAGATTCAGAGAGTCCAATAAAAGAAGAGTCTTTGGATAGAGATGGTGGTGGTTTTTACGGTAGAAGAAGGTATGAAAGCAATAATAGTAGTGGAAACAGAGAATTCGAATCGAATTTGGATGGAATTGGTGGTGGAGGAGGAAGAGAAGGTGTGAAGATATGGCTACAAGAATTAGGGTTAGGAAGATATTGGCCTATGTTTGAGATACATGAGGTTGATGAAGAGGTTTTACCATTGTTGACATTGGAAGATCTTAAAGATATGGGGATTAATGCTGTTGGATCCAGGAGGAAGATGTTTTGTGCAATCCAAAAGCTTGGTAGAGAGTTCTCATGAGTGTGTGAGATAGAATTTTGATCGGTTAAGAAGATAAGAAAACACCTTTTTTTTTTTTGTTGTTTTTGTTGGTGATAGTAGTCAGTCATGGAAAGAGTGTAAGCTTGCAATGTCTGAAACCATGAAAGCCTTCTTCTTTTTTTTCCATCTATAGATCTTTGATTCGTCTATTGTTTCTTATCTTGATGTGTTGTTGTTGGAATGTAGCATTAGGCACACTATTATTAGTAGAAGTAGAAGTGGGAAATGAAGAAGAAGAGAAGAAGAGAAGAAGAAAGAAGAAGGTTTTTGTAACTCTTTGATACCTCTCTTTTTCTCACATAAAGATGTTTTTTGATGATGAGGAATTCTTGATTGAATAGGTATATAGCCTAGAAACTAGAAGTTCCAAGGAGAAGGAAACGAATGTGTTTTTAGTCTAGCATTTGATTTACATTGTGAAGTGTTTTTTCAGCTATCTCAATATAAACAGTAGCAATGTAGAAAAAGAAATTAGACTCTTTAAAGTCAGACCTGCCTCTTTTTGGTATGTGTAGATAGAGGAATTATAGAAGGCTAAATACCTTTAAGTCTATACTAAAAAGTAAAACGTGTCATTTGGTGCCTATAGATTCAGATGAGATTCAAAGGGCCACATGCAAATCTCTATGGAGCAGAGAAACATATGATAAATTGAAGCTTGGTTTATTGAAAGAGCAAAACAAAGGAATTCGATTAAAATAAGCTTGGTACAAAGAATTGGATACCCTTGAGTGTCCTTGAGTGAAGCAGAAGCACAAGTGTCTTAGATAGCGTCCATAAAATTGGTAACAAAATATCTCTCGGTAAGAAACTGATGCATTATGGTTCTAATTCTATTTGATGCCATCTTTCTCTTCTTCATGCTTCTTTGGAGCTGCCGGAAAATATTTGATTCCGGTAAGGTCACCTGCTTTGCTTATAACCTGTCATACCACAGAGAGAGATTAAAACGTACAAATCCATTTGTGGATGAACTAGAAGCACAGTCCATCTCTTAGGCTTTTAGCCTTTTGGGAGTGAACTCAATACCTGTAGGGCTTTAATAAGATCTTCTCTTGAGTGAGATGCAGATACGCAAATACGAGCCCTGGCCAGCAATATAGGTGTAACTGGGAAACTGATGACCACAACTGCTAACTGTTGGACAGTTTTAAATGTCTATTGATCATAGATTATAAGCAAATGAGATATTGGAAAAAAAAAGAGTATAAGAGACTTACGTTTTCTTGCAAACATTCCCTTGAGAAGGCTGCGATTTTTGCGGTATTGTAAATCATTATTGGCATAACTGGGGAATCATAATCTCCAATAACGTCAAACCCCATCTTCTGCAACTCAGCCCTGAAAAAGTTGCTGTTCTCTCTTATTCTTGCTAGCTTTTGTGCCCCTGTCCAGGTTTTAAGAAGAATTTGAGACTATAAACTGAGATTATGAAGCTCTAAAGAGCAAAAGAAACTATAGAGATACCTCTGTTTGAACCGTCCTCTCCAACGATAACTTTTATAGCCGATATAATTTGTTGCGCGGAAGGAGTTGAAATTGATGTTGCGTAAAGGTGAGCCGGGCAATGGTGCTTCAAATATTGGATAAGTTCCTAAAGAAATTGAAAACACAATATGTTATAGAAACAGAAGGGCCTTTAATCTATCATCTTTGACAAGGATCATTGTTGCTTCATTGTAAATAAGAACAAATGTATATAATGGCTAACCTTGGATCCAGCAATATAGCCACCACAAGACCCAAAAGATTTAGTGAAAGTTCCCATCATTATGTTCACATCAGCAGTATCAACTCCAAGGAGTTCACAAACACCTCTTCCTGTTTTTCCAATTGCTCCAATGCTATGAGCTTCATCCAAGTAAACATAGGCCTGAAACAAGAATATACAAATGAGATCATTTTGTTGATTGAGTTCCTTCACTATCTCATCAATGATGATCATAAAAGATACCTTATACTTCTTGCATACTGAGACAATCTCAGGAAGATGACAAATGTCACCTTCCATGCTGTAAATACCCTCCACAACGACAATAATTTTCTTCCATTGTCTGTGTGTTCTTGGTCGTCCCTCAGCGATTTGTTCTCTCAATATTCTTTCCAAATGAGCAGGTTCTGAGAAGCCATCAACAAGAGACCATAAAATATATGTCACACAGAGTTAACTAGCATAAGAAATGCTTACTGTTGTGTTGGAAAACACGGATAGTGGCTCCTGAGCCTCGAGCGCCATTGACAATTGATTTATGGTTCAAAGAATCGCTTACTATCAACCCTCCCTGTATAATTATAAATGGCAGAAACTAAGGTACTAAAAACCACAAGCGTTCATTACAAGGTGACGTAGAAGCATATATACACATACCTTGCCAATCAAGACAGGAATGATAGCCGAGTTTGTAGCGTAACCCATACCAAAGACAATAGAAGCAGGTTGTCCCACAAATTTAGCAACACATTCCTCAAGTTCTGTATGCACAGATGTAGTTCCTGATGACGGAAACAAACTAATATCAGGCAACAACAAAAGATAAGAGATTGTTTGAGACCTTATATGCAAAGACAGACACGTACCTGCATCAACGCGAGAGCTGCATGTACTTGGTGAAAATTTCTTCAAAGACTCAATAACACGAGAAGTGCAATATTCATCAAAAGAACCAAATCCAAGATAATTGTAAGACCCTAGATTAAAGCACCTACTAGTCTTTGTTGTTCTCCTGCACAAAGTTGCACAATAAAATTTACTGGGACAATTCTCAACATTTATGATTTTAAACATTTAGACTTGGTTTCATATGTATCTTAATGTGACTATAGAAGCTATAACTTTTCAATAGAAAGAAAAGCAGAGGAAGACAAACTCACTTAAGCGTCTTGTTGTTGTCATCAGAGTATCTCTCGACCACATCAACCCAAGCATCAGGTGCACTTGCTATGGGACGTCCAAAACAATCCTTTACACATATGAATGAAGAAACATTAGGATTAATCAAGCACCAAAACTGTCGAACAAAGAATCCTATAAACAAATTGATAAGATCAGAGGCTCTCTAATTCCTTCACTTAGTTACAATCCAATACAATGCCTAGCTTCTCCTTCACGCATCTACTACTCTTATTCTGTTACATCTTCTAACTAAACCTAACATTTCTTCTTCTCTTCATTAACATCTTCGCATGCTTCAGCCAGCTCAGCAAAGACTCTTCTCCAATCTCTTTATACGCTTCCATCATTCAGTACTCTTGGCTTATTATCACAATACTCCACAAAAAGTAACATTTTATAATTCTTTTTACTCTTTACATGTTCAAAATAACTTCACTTCCCGCCATCACTTCACTATCAGTCATCGATGCCGAGATTCAACATAATGATAAACAAGGTATACGAACTGAAAAGTACCTGAACCCGATGATAAAATCTCCTCATGAAGAAATCCTCATGCCCTAAGCAGATCGGCGCGTATCCCTATACGAAATCAGGAGAGAAAATAAACAAAACAAAATTGTTAAAAGAGTTCAAGAAAACATAATGTGGAGACAAACCTGAACATTGTTGCCGCGCTGCCACCAATCGAAGTAGTCGCGAAGCTTGCCAAAGGTGAAGAAGAAGCTGTAGCCAAAGTATGTGACTAATAAAGCAGTAAGGTACGTGATCGTAATCATTCTTGATTCTTCAGCTCTTATTGAAAGATTCTCTATCTCTATCTCTATCTATATTGCTTCAAGTCTCTATACAGATCCAACAGTCACATTGGGTTTGTTACTGAACATAACCATAAGAATTCGACCTTTTCTAAAACAATGTAGGAATGATAAGAAGCTAGTGAGTATACGGATCTGCTTCTGGATGAAGGAAGAATTTAAGGACTTGATATTGGCTCAGTTCCATTAACCTTCCAACTGGAGTCATCAATGCTCTTGCAGACCTAGATTTTTGTCCATAGTAGTGGTCCCGCTACTTGTCTTCTCCATTATCGCAGCCTCTGGAACTATCGTAAGGCCTTTGTAAAACACCTTGGTCCACAGTCTCTCAAAATCTTACTCCAGAGATACTACTTCTCTCTCACCTCTTATTATGAATTTGGAACAAAATGGATATCATATAGTAAAAAATAGTTACATGTTAATCAGATATCAAAACTCTTAAAATATTTACTTAATCAGTAAAAAAAATTTAAAGGATATTTAACCAAGAATTGAGAGATGCAAAATGCTAATAATCATATTTAAAAACTAAAAATTAATGATAATGCATGTAGTCCCTTAACTAAAGAGTTAATGTTTACCAATCTATTTATGGAGCGGTGGTTATTTGAAAGTTCCAACTTTCAACCCCTAAATTTAATGAGAATTATGAATGCAATTCCAAAATGGTGGATACATGTATGTTTTGGTCAAGTTTGACTTCTGAGAGGTACTGTACGGCTAAGTATAGTCGTGGTCTCAAAGACCAAAACAAAATAATTCGACCAACGAATTGGGTCACAAGTTTCGTGGAGCAAACCAGAAGTAACAAATGTTTTCGGTAGTATCTGTAATTTTGGGGCAACGATATTTAAGAGGGACTACTATACAATTAACTCTGACAAAACCAAAAACAACAACAAAAAGAACGAAGAAGACAACAATCACATGTGTCACGAGAAGTAGAGAAAATGACATAACAAAGACAAACGGCGAGGAAATTGTACACTAAATGCTAATTAATTGCTAACCAAATCTCTTTCGGTAAGAAACTTATGCATTCCGGTTTTAATCCAATTTGATGCCATTTTTATCTTCTTCTTGCTTCTTTGGAGCTGCCGGAAAATATTTTATCCCGGTAAGGTCACCTGCTTTGCTTATAACCTGTCATAATAACAAGGAGAGGATTCTATTATGCTGAGAATTTGTTAAGGCTTCAATTTAATTGACCTATTTAGAAACCCGGAGATTCAGATTTTCTACTACTACTACTACCAAGGCTCTTAATGGTGATGATATGGGAGAGAAAGTGAGTGAACTCTATGCAAGATGTATTTACCTGTAGGGCTTTAACAAGATCCTCTCTTGAGTGAGATGCGGATATGCATATACGAGCCCTGGCTAGCAATAGAGGTGTAGCTGGGAAACCGACGACCACAATTGCCAACTGTTCACAGTTTAAAATGTACATTGAAGGTGAGACTCTCTTATGTGGAAGCAAAGGAGATATTGGGAAAAAAAAAGAAAAATAAGAGACTTACGTTTTCCCGCAAACATTCCCTTGAGAAGGCTGGGATTTTTGCTGGATTGTAAAGCATTATTGGCATAACTGGGGAATCATTGTCTCCAAGAACCTCAAACCCCATCTTCTGCAACTCAGCCCTGAAAAAGTTGCTGTTCTCCCTTATTCTTGCTAACTTTTGTGCCCCTGCCAGTTTTTTTAGAAGAATTTGAGACTATAACTTGATACTATGACGCTCAAAGAGCAAAAGAACTCTATAGATACCTCTGTTTGAACCGTCCTCTCCAAGGATAACTTTTATGGCCGATATGATTTGTTGCGCAGAAGGAGTTGAAATTGATGTTGCATAAAGGTGAGCCGGGCATTGGTGCTTCAAATATTGGATAAGGTCCTACAGGAATTGAAACAAAATATATCCTATAAAGCCTTTGGTTGATTTTGAAATGAAGTTACTTCTTGCATAAACAATCATGCAGTCAGTTGTGTATATATGGAAGGGGCCTCAGTTTATCAGCTCTTTTACTCATGTGCAAACAAAAGCTCAGTAAATGAGAACAAAGGTATATAATGGCTAACCTTGGATCCGGCAATATAGCCACCACAAGACCCAAAAGATTTCGTGAAAGTTCCCATCATTATGTCTATATCAGCAGTGTCCACTCCCAGTAGTTCACAAACACCCCTTCCTGTTTTTCCAATTGCTCCAATGCTGTGAGCTTCGTCCAAGTAAACATATGCCTAAAACAAGGACATACAAGATGTTAGAAACTTTGATGTTGCAAATGATAATTCAGTTCATCGAGTTCCTTAATCTCTCATCAGTGTTGAATATGAAAAAGATGGTTTCCCAAGATACCTCACCTTATACTTCTTGCATATTGAGACAATCTCAGGAAGATGACAAATTTCTCCTTCCATGCTGTAAATTCCCTCGACAACAACCATAATTTTCTTCCACGGTCTGTGTGTCCTGGGTTGTCCCTCAGCGATTTGTTCTCTCAATACTCTTTCCAAATGATAAGGTGCTGAGAAGCAATCAACAAGAGACCGTAAAGATATGTCACCCAGAGTTGAAACTGGATAAAAAGTGAAGCATAAGAAATGCTTACTGTTGTGTTGGAAAACGCGGATAGTGGCTCCTGAACCTCGAGCACCATTGACAATTGAAGTATGGTTCAAAGAATCGCTTATTATCAACCCTCCCTGTATACATGGCAGCAATTAAGCTACTAAAACATCGGTTTTGAGGGGAAACATAAGTGTTCATCATAAGATGTAGCAGCATATACAAACCTTTCCAATCAAGACAGGAATGATAGCTGAGTTTGTAGCATACCCCATGCCAAAGACAACGGCAGCAGGTTGTCCCACATATTTAGCAACACAATCCTCGAGTTCTGCATGCACAGATGTAGTTCCTAATGGTAGAAACAATAGATGTCAGGAAACAAGAGAAAGGATTGTTCTGACACACCTAATAACACAAAGAAAATGTACCTGCATCAACGCGAGAGCTGCATGTACTTGCTGAAAATTTCTTCAAACATTCAATAACACGAGGCGTGCAATATTCATCAAAAGAACCAAATCCAAGATAATTGTAGGATCCCAAATTAAGACACCTGCTAGTCTTTGTTGTTCGCCTGCACAAAGTTGCAACAAAAGGTTTATCCTATGACACCCTCCGCGTATGAATTGGATCTTTAACATTCGGTTTTCATATTATTCTCTCAATGTAACCATAGAAACTATAACAATTCAGTAAAAAATCAGAGGAAGAGAGACTCACTTGAGCGTCTTGTTATTGTCATTGGAAAATCTCTCAACCACATCAACCCAAGCATCAGGTGCACTTGATATGGGACGTCCAAAACAATCCTTCACACACACACAAATAAAAACATTAGGAATCATCAATCACATAACCTGTGGAACAAAGACTCCATAAACAAAAGTGAACATTTCTAATTCATACGGCTTGCTTAATTACATCTAAGCCACCAATTCTAAGATTCAACATTATGGTAAATAAAGCAGGAGAAATGAATTGAGAAATACCTGAATCCGATGATATAATCGTCTGATGTAGAAATCTTCATGCGCTAAGCAGATCGGCGCGTATCCCTGTGAAATCAGAATTCAAAACGCAAATACAAAAACGTTAACAGAGAATTCGCTTGAGATATAATCAGATAGATAATTGTAAGTAGACGAATTATAAACCTGGAGATTGTTGGTTCGCCACCAATCGAAGAGAAGGCGGGAGTAATCGCGAAGCTGGCCAAAGGCGAAGAGCAAGCCGTAGCTAAAATAGGTGGATACAGCGGTAAGGTATGGGATCGTAATCATTGTTTCAGCTTCGTGTCGTCTTCTTTATCCCTCTCTATCTCTCTCTCTCTCTCTCTTAGCTTTGAGTTTGAATTGAAATGATGAGATCTGGAAAAATCTGCACGAGAGAGAGAGAAGAGAGAGATTTGAATTCAACCTTTTCTTCTTCCCTTTCGTCGAAGAATCGGATAATTAAAAAACCATCTTCTCTTCGGTTTCGATTTTTTCTTTTTTTTTTTTGCATTTTGCATTTTGCAATTTTTGGCTTTTTTTTTTGGTGTGTTTTAATTTATTTATTTTACCGTCGGACTATTCAATGTTTCATTATACGTATTGTACGGTAAATATTCCTAATCAGATTATTTAATATTCTAAATTTTGTTTTTGTACTCTTCAAGTAACAACTCCTATCCTAATGAATGATATCAGACAGTAAGTTCGATACCCCAATTGAGTCGAAATATGTATATAAAGTATTGTTTTCAAATATAACCATCATTTGATAATAAAGGAAACTGAATATGCTGAAAAAGAGATATTCTATATGCTAAAAAGTAGAGTTTTTCTTTGATAAGTGTTTTCTCTAAAGTTTTATCGTCGATAACTCGATACATAGGTATAAGATAACACTGATAAATACAAATTGGGGTAATTTTCCTTTGGGAAAATGGTAAAACTTTCTTTGGTCAACACATAAATTAGACAAGTGAAAGTAGACCATTTGAGCAAGAACACAAATACAAGTAAATTGTCATGTTTACTATATAAGGGAAAATCTAATGAACAATATATGTTCAACCGCCTCGTTTGTAAACGAATCGCTTAAAAAAGTTACCAATAAATAAAAATAATTAGAAGAATTGAAGAAAAATCAATTAGAATAAGAGGATGGAAAAAATGATTGAAGAGAACGGTTGTAAGAGAAAAAACGGACGGTTGCAACCACCTAAAAATAAAACGGTTCGTTTGTAAACGATGCAATTAGATTTTTTTAATTATATTTTTAATTTTTAAAAATAATATTCATATAAATGTATTATTTTTAAATATAGAAATAATTTTATATGAAATTTTTTCATATTTTAATTTATTTTATGTTATTTTTTAACTATTCAACCGATTATTACCAATCGTAACCATAATTTAGCGGCTCGTTCTAACTTTAACCGTTTTCTCTCAACCAGTATTTCTAACCACATTCTCTTTAACTGACGACCCAAAAAAAAAAATACATTCTCTTGAACTGCTTCTCTATAACCACAAAAAAAAAACATTCAAACTCCTTTGTTTAAACTAGGTTTCCAATCAGACTCAAAAGAGAATATTTATTATACATAGCTTGTACATTTAAGAGATTTGGAAGATATTGCTTTCTCTGATTTTGTAAGATTTTATTATCGTCTCATATTTCCTTATTTAATTTTTAAAAAAAATTTGATCTAGATAGGGGTCCAATCAAAGCAGGGTCAAGCTTTTAGTTATCAATCTTCCGACCCCTTGAGATCGGATTCGGAACTCACGTTTCAAGGTCGAGTCAACTTTTGATCTTCTCTACTTCAGAACACGTGAGACGACCAAACTCACTTTCCGTGGTATAGTCGTGTCTTTGTCTTCACCAAATATATGTTTTCATTCACTCCACAAATTCATGGATTATAAATAGTGGATACATGATTGACGATGCCATTAACAATTTATCACCATTCATTAAATCGTTCTTCGTCAATGCATTCGAATTTTGTATCTTTCTTAAATGAAAATTAACTCATCACTTTGTTTATCAAATTTCTAGTTTGATTGTTCCGATTTTTTCCCAATTCTTGTGTGTTTGTTGTTTGGCGTAGTCTTTCTTATTGTTCATATATCCAACCGTAAAGATAGGTTTGAGTGATTCTAATAATTTCGTTTGTTTCGTTTTATTCAATCCTTGTGTATAGTATATATAATTTCGTACATATTTACAATTGCGCAGACATGTATACTTTTTGTAGTTTACTCATCAATGGAGAAGATAAATCGGAAAAGGGCACATTCACCAAATGCAAGAAACGTAATACAAGAGAAATCTTCGGAGCGTTCCACTCGTCATCGGAAACAAGATTTGGCTTGGACATATGTTAATGAAACTGTTGACTCTAGAGGGAAAAAAGTTATAGCTTGTGAGTTCTGTGGTAAACAATATGTTGGAAGTGATATAAATAGAATGAAACAACATTTGGCTGGATTGAAGCGAAGTACAAGTGCATGTAACAAGGTTTCTTCAAAGGTTCAGCATTCAATGAGAGAGTCTTTGAGAGAAAACGAGGAGAAAACCAAGGATATACTTGTTGTGGATCTTGAGACGCAAGACTATGAAGTAAATTATGGTCAAAGTTCTCATCAGTCTTACAGTTCTCTAAATAAAAAAATAAAGGTTAGTATATCGACTTAACATTAGTTAGTACTTGAAAAAGAATTGATCAAGAAAATAGCTAAGGGTACTATAAATATAAAAGTTGCATTAGTTCTTTTATTAATCTTCTATAAATATATGGGTACTACGCTTAGGTTCTTTGACATGGTATCATAGCTTTTTAACACAAAATTTTGCTAGTTATCATTGTGTTTCCTTAATAAAAACCCAACAATAATATGTTTAGACGTTGAAAAAGAAAGAAACTAAAGGATACTTATATTTACGAAGTTGCATTACTTTTTCTTGTTACAGTAGAAAGATCTTCTTTTTGATTAGCCAATAAACGTCAAGTCTTTTGGTTTTCCCGTACAAAGTGTCCCATCATCGATACTATTTCGTCAACTCCTTCCCTATGAAGTTTCCTTCTCTCTTTTAAACTCCTCACTCACTTATTCTCCATACGCAGAGAGAAACCAAAACATCAGTTAGAGAAAATATGGCTGAATCGGCTAAGCAACACATTGATCGAATTCGGAGAACTAAGTTTTCAATCGGCGGAGCTGATAATCCCTTGACGGAGGATCTTCATCAAGCTGTGAAGAATTTATCTGCTGAGCTCTATGCCAAGGATGTTCACTTCCTTATGGAACTAATCCAAGTAAGTTTATTCTTAGTCCTCTTTGTACATTTTGTAATATCGTGTTTGATTTTGAGGGTTTGGGCTCTTTTCCCGAGAAACTCTTGAATCGTATTTGAATATCTACTTTTCTTGCATTGTTTTGTTCTGTAATTTTGGGTTTGATATGTTTGTATGCGTAGATGTGTATAGTGGAATTTGTGATGTTCTGTGTACGTAAGTCTATCAATTTTCGAGACTATTCTCCATAGACTGTAGATCAAACCAACCTGATCTTTGTTCTGGAAAGTGTTGAACCAGAACCGGAACTAAACCGAACTAAATCGTTTCCTTCTTAGTTTCCTGTACATGATGTTACCGTTTTCATGTATACAATCAGAATCATTTTTTGCTCTTAGTCCACACCAAAAAAAACTAACAGAAACGGCTTTGATGTGTTAATACCAAAAAATAATTCTCTTAAATCAATGTATTGTCTTTGTGATTCTATCAAAAAAACATGTTTTATGGTTGTTGTTAAGCTTACGATGTATACTTTAAATATAATACATAGATCAACATTAGTAAGGAAATCTTTTTGATCAAGAAACTATGATATAGCTATTTCTAGGCATTAATTTTTTTTTTCTTTGGTTTACAGAATGCTGAGGATAACGAGTACCCAGAAGGTGTGGATCCATCTCTTGAATTTGTGATTACATCTGAGGACATCACAGCCACTGGAGCTCCAGCTACTCTCCTTATCTTCAACAATGAGAAAGGTTTCTCTGAGAAGAACATTGAATCCATCTGTAGTGTTGGAAGATCAACCAAGAAAGGCAATCGAAAACATGGTTATATTGGAGAGAAAGGTTTGTCTTTTGTCCTCTACCATTTAACCTCAAGACAAATATTATCTTTGTGAATTTTAAAGAACATTGTTCTTACTTGAGTGTTCTGTTTCAATCTTTGCAGGAATTGGTTTCAAGAGTGTGTTTTTAATCACCTCACAGCCATATATCTTTAGTAATGGCTATCAAATTCGTTTCAATGAGGCACCTTGCAGCCACTGCAGCCTTGGCTACATTGTTCCTGAATGGGTTGAGCAACATCCTTCTCTTGTTGACATACAAAGGATCTATGATTCGGGTTCTTCTCTTCCTACCACAACCATTATCTTGCCTTTGAAAAGTGACAAAGTTAAGCCGGTGAAGGAACAGCTTTCCAATGTTCATCCTGAGGTTCTCTTGTTTCTTTCCAAGATCAAGCGCCTATCTATCAGAGAACACTGCCATGATCCTAAGCTCTGCACTGTGAACTCTATCGGGATCGTTAGTGAGACTAACTTTGTGACGAGGAAGAGTATTGATGCTGAGTCATACACAATAAATCTCTCAGCTAGTGAAAAAGGGAAAAACTCTGAACAAGAATGCTCCTATTACATGTGGAAGCAGAAGTTTCCGGTTAAACAAGAGAACCGTGTGGATAGAAGAAATGAAGTTGAAGATTGGGTGATAACTTTGGCGTTTCCTTTTGGAGAGCGTCTTGGCCTTGGAAATAGTTCTCCTGGTATCTATGCGTTTCTTCCCACTGAGATGGTAACAAACTTACCATTCATAATTCAAGCTGATTTCATCCTTGCATCGTCCAGAGAAACTATACTACTTGATGATATATGGAACCAAGGGATTCTCAACTGCGTTTCGTCAGCCTTTGTGAATGCATTCACTTCCTTGGTTAAGAAGACTGATGCTCCAGTTTCTAGCTTGGTGCCTATTTTTAGGTTCTTGCCTGTAAACCAATCTTCTTACACCAAGTTGAATGCTGTTCGAGAATCTATAAGGTCAAGGGTTTCTGCAGAGAAAATTGTGCCAAGTATATCACATTTGGGACAGAAGTTCTTCCACAGGCCGTGTGAAGTGGGTCGTCTCATTCCTGCTTTCTGGGACATCTTGGAGAAGGCAAGAAAAGAAGGTGCAAGCTTGCAAAACATATCATCACATGAAATCTACATTTTGGATTCTGCGTTCGATAGAAGAGAAAATGATAACGTTCTGGACTTCTTGGGTGTGAAGCAAGTCAACAATGAATGGTATGTAAAATGCATACAGGGCTGTGATCTCGTGACAAGTGTGTCAGAAGATACGTATGTGGAAGTTCTACTCTTCATCGCGGAGAATTGGGTGTACAGATTTCAGAGTACAAGCATGGCTAAAGTTCCAGTGATCAAGTATGTTGTCAAAAAGGGAGTGAGTTCTCTTAGTAGTTTGGATTATTTCAAGCCTCGGACATTATGCTTTTCCACAGATAAGAACCAGGCATGGCTTCTTGAATGGAATGGTGAGTTCAGTTCCATGCAGAACTTTGTTTTCATGCCACAAACAACAAGGACAGCGTTGAAAGCGTGCTCCAAGAAGGACACAACACATAACTGGCTCAAAGAGAAGATTACCGTAGGCAATCTTAGTGTCTCTGACTATGCAAAACGTCTCCGAGAGAATCTTAATGGAGATAAGAAGCTTGTGGTTATGTATGCGCACTTTGTATATCACTCACTCTCCAAGGGTCTTTTATCAGAAGAAGAGGCTCGTAAATGCTGCAAAGACATGCCGCTTGTGGACAACTATGGGAATATCAACACAAGTAGAAATGGTGTTCTTGTTCCTGCTAGTGTAGGTAAATGGGTTAGCTTAGTTGGCTCTAATCCGTGGAGACAGAATGGCTACATTGAACTATGGGAAGAGTATTTATCGTCTGGCAGATTCGCTGGTGTGTGGTCTAACAAGAGAGAGCTTCTTGAATTCTTGAACTCTTATGCTAATGCTGGAGACATACCTGACATAGCACCTCCGAATGTTGCTATACCTGCGTTGTCTGGATCTCTTAAAAAGGAGAATGTTATGTTGTTACTGGAGTGGATTAAGTGTAGTAGACAGTCTCTTCCTTACTACTTTTTGGAATCAGTGAAAAGGGGAAGTTGGTTGAGAACAACGATGAATGGCTTCTCTGATTATCGGCCGCCTTCTCAGTCGTTTTATCATACTTCATCATGGGGAAGTATTCTGCAAAACGGATCTATTCTTGTGGACATTCCACTTGTTGATCGAACTTTCTATGGGAAAGATATTGAGAAGTACAAAGATGAGTTGAAAACTGCTGGTGTCATGTTTGAGTTTAGCGAAGCATGTAAATTTGCAGGCGATCACCTTATGAGTTTAGCTGCGAGTTCGACACTGACGTGCGCGAACGTGTTCTCGACTCTGAAGTTCATTAGGTACTTGAGAGAGAAGCGCCTATCACCAGCAGATTTCATCACTGCCGTTAAAGATGGTCCTTGGCTGAAAACATCTTCTGGTTACAGATCACCAGATGGAGCTGTTTTGTTCAGCCAAGAATGGAAAGCTGCGTCGCTTATCAGTGATATACCATTCATTGACAGAGATTCATATGGTGAACGTGGCCTCATTGAGTACAAAGAAGAGCTTGAGCTGTTAGGTGTTGTAGTTAAGTTTCAAGGGAATCACAGCCTCATCGTTTCTCATTTGAATCCTGCAAAGATAAGTTATCTGACATCCGATGCAATGCTCTTAGTACTTGACTGCATGCGCAACCTGAGTCCGTCTAAGCTAATCAATGCCTTGAGAAATTCTCAATGCTTTAAGACGAAGAGAGGCTACAAATCTCCTACTGAATGTTTCATACCTGATCCGGAGTGGAGTTGTCTTTTATCTGTTTTTGATTGCTTCTCTTTGATCGACGAGGCTTTCTATGGAAGCAAAATCTTTTCATACAAAGAGGAGCTAAAGCAGATTGGTGTTGTGCATCAGCTTGAAGAAGCTGTGAAACTGTTTGTGAGCACGTTTAAGCAGAAAGCTACCTCCTCTGGGCTTACCCGACATACCGCCTCATCTCTTTTATCTTGCTACAGGAAGCTGATGGGAAGTAGTCACAAATTCCCTGAAGAACTTATGAAAAGCTTCAAAGAGTTGAAATGGCTTCACACCAAACTTGGTGATTTCCGTGAACCAAAGAACTGTGTTCTCTTTGATTCTGACTGGGAACCTCTCCGCCTTATAGCGAATCTCCCCTTTATCGATGATGGCCCGAAATGGTATGGCAAGAGCATACACGAGTTCAAAAAAGAGCTCAAGAGCTTAGGTGTTACAGTTGAGCTGAGACAAGGCATGAGCCATTTGGTTAGTTCCCTAAGTCTCCCTGATCCATCTCGCATCACTCCTTCAAGTGCACTGTCTCTCTTTAAATGCATCACATTCTTGGTGGAGGATAAGTTTCACAACCTACCTAAAGAGTTTCTTGAAAAAGTTTCTGTCAAATGGTTGAAGACACATGCTGGTTACTGCAGTCCCGATGAGTGTCTCTTGCTCGATAACAGCTGGAACTTAGAGCCGAGTGATGGTCCTTTCATCGACGAAGAGTTTTATGGCTCTGAGCTTAAAACTTACAAGAAGGAGCTTATTGCGATTGGAGTTGGTCATGATAAAGCCAAAGCTTCAGAGTTGCTAGCAAGCCACATCTATACACATTCAGAAACTGATGCTATTTCCAGGATATATAGATTTCTCATTGAAGCTGAATGGAAACCTGAGAAAGGTGCATCTTCAGGCCTGATTTGGATACCGAACGAGGAGGAATGGGTTGATGTTTCTAGCTGCGTGCTTTATGATAAAGACAAGCTCTTTGGTTCAAAGCTTAATGTTCTTGAAAACCATTATGAGAGTGACAACAAGCTCTTCCACTTCTTCTTATCTGCTTTTGGAGTTAGAGCAAACCCGTCCCTTGAAGATTACTGTGATTTGTGGAAAGATTGGGAGAGAACAAAGAACAGATTGTCATACGAAGAGTGTTGTGCGTTTTGGAGATTCATTGTCCAACATAGTGACTCAATTAAAGCCAGTAAGTTACTCTCTGAATCTTTCTCTCGTTTGCCAGTAAACGCACCAGACTCCAACGATGATGACGGAATCATGTTGTCTAACATAAGCGGCGTGTTCATAGCTGATGACTTGCTCTTGCAAGATCTCTTCATTGGTTCCCCTGTTTTCGTCTGGTATCCAACTCCAAGCGTACCGACATTGTCACGAACTAAGCTTGTTGAGCTTTACAGAAAAATCGGTGTCAAAGAGATCTCCAAATGCGTTGAGATCGCAGAAGCTGACTTAACCGGAGTCAAAACCAACCAGCAAGAAGTCGTTGAACCAATGAATAATCTGATCGGACCAGGGCTAGTGAAGCTTATTCTCGGGTTCCTTTCTGATTCATCTCTCATGATAGAAGCTGAGGAACGTTGTAGAATCATTCAGAGTCTTGTTGGACTTGACGTTAAGGAAACTTCGGAGACGATCTCTACAGAGTATACTCTGAATCTACCGTCGAAAGGAGAGAAACTGATTGCGAAAGCTAAGAGGATGATAAGGTGGGAGAGAGAGAAAGGAGTTGTTTATGCAGAGAAGATGGAGAAAGCTTGTGGGAAAAGAAAGGTTTTGGAGTATGCTACGTGTTTTGCTGAGGTGATTGCTAAGGGAGTGATGTGGGAAAGAGAGGATTTGATCGGACGGTTATCTGAGCTTGTGAAGATGGCTTACTTAGTGGAGTTTGATGAAGAAGCTTTAGAGTATCTTATGAAGTCCAAGAACCTTCAGGTTTATGAAGAAGATGAGAAACTCATCTCAGATGAATTCTCTCTCAAGTAATCTAAGTATGTCAATGTCGAATCTCGTTTTGTATTCATCTTCTACATTCAGCTTCTGTCAATTTAAAGAATATTTCTTTCTTTTGTTGTTTTGCAGATTTCTCCTCAGGGATCTATATGACTAGTCTCGTTTCTATGCTTCTATTTTGGTATTTGCTTTTGTAACATAATGACTCTTTCGAAGTTATTAAACTTGAAATATTCAGTTGTTTCATTTTACCAGCAATTAAAAAAGCTTTTATCCTTTGAACATATTACTTTACACAAACACGTTACAAACAAATAAAACAAACTTAAATCACAATCTTCTCTTTCCTTCTTACTTTTCTCTTAACCCTTTTTATAGTGTAGTTGGCTAAAACCGGAGACTATAAACGCCCTATACCAGTTCTGGTTCTGCCTCTACTTGATATTGGATCAGATATCTCAACGCGTAAATCTCTAGAAGCATCATTGTCTGAAGACTCTGAGCTATCTTCACCCACTCTTATCGACACAGACTCATCTCTGCTTCTTAAATCTTCGTTAACCCGGCTTGAAAATTCCCAGCTCCCTCCTCTTCTTCCCCTGCTTGACTCTCTTGAATGCATTATCCCACGTCCTTCATATTCTTCTGGTGGAAGCATTCTGCTCAAATCCCGTGATGTAACCGATGTTTCCAAGTCCTTGTCTATGTCACCAAGCTCTTCTTCTACTGTCTCGTGCCACACTGGTTTTCTCCCCATCTCAATGTCATTGGAAACTTTCTGTAAGCTCGGGCTTGACATCCCTCCGTTTACTGTCCTTGGTGGGACTGGTGGCTCCTTTGAAACCTTTGCTCTGAAACTGTTTTGAGATAAGGCAATGTTTGTGCAGAATACTTCCATGAAATTCCCCATTATTCCTTTGTTGAAGGGGTTCTCGTGTCTATCATACCGGTACCTAAAGTTTTCGTAAGTTGACTGCCAAATTACAACAGAGAACCAATGTTAACAACAAGTATCCAATGGTTTCAGGGCATAATGAAACAAGGAGCTTTTAGAGAGTAATGAAAATTACCTGATTGGTACTGATTAGGTACAAGTGGAAACCAGTAAGCCCACCAACAAACCAGACGCAGATGAAAGTATAGATTATTAACGCAATGGAACCAGGAGTCTTGATTAACGATTTCCAGATGTTTATGTTTTCACTATCCATTATGCGCTTGACGTAGATCCAGCAAAACACATGGACGTAAATGCAGAGAAGAGCTGAGCACAACACAAACATGAAGTAGAACCTATAGTTTCTCTGCATTAACAAACCACAAATTACTGTTAGTTTCTTTGCATTCACAAACCACAAATTACTGTAAGTTTCTCTTGAATCCTCTAGGTATATGCACTCATCCTCTTTACCAGGTTGATTATACATTTCATATTTTAAAACATCTTATTTAACCGACCGGTTATTGTCTACAAATATAGTTCTAGTTTCCAAATTTAGAAATGATAGATAAGGATGACGCAGTGTTTTACGAGCCTAAGTATTCACAAGTTTCAGTCAGAGAGGTAGTAACAAAAGAGAGAACAAGCAAGATTTTTGTTTGAGGTATTCATTACCAATCCAATGCACTGGCCAAGCCAAGGACAGTGATGATCAAACTTCTCAACGCAGTTGTTGCATATCGAACAATGAGAAGCACGAGCTGGTCTGTAAAGCATGCATGTGTCACAGTATTTGATCTTCACAGTAATTCCATTTACAATCATATCCTTTGTCCGAGGCAACCGACTCTGAGGAGTATGAGCAAGGCGCGGTTCTCCATTGCTCTCACTACCTTCTGGTTCAGGAGGATATAGATTACGTGGTATTATTCCTGGGTCTCTCCCCGAGGTTAGAAGAAGAAATATTAGATCCTGTAGACAAACAAAGATTGAAATTTATTATCAAGATGCCAAGAGCTAAGAAGTTGCAGGAGAGATGATATGTGTAAGCAGAAGCGGAATCAGAATCAGGGAACAAACATTCATGAGAAAAAGAGAACTCACTAAAAAATTCAGACCAACAGCGACGGCTAATATTGATACTCCTCTATGGTGAGGGAAATCATGGATAAATTTTCGGCCAACAAAAACACAGAAAATAATGACAGGAGCTGTAATCAAGAAGATGGTGATCAGTATAGATCGAGCATCGGGTCCAAACACGAGCCTTCCTCCAAGGAAGAACACCTGAAGAAGTAAAAGAATCAAACAAAGATCAGTAACCAAAACATTTGAATAAACAGCTTAGACATATAGATACAAGTCATTACTCATAAACACCAACAAGCTCTTATCTTTATAAGAAACCAGCATCATTGAAAGCATAAACCAGAACAAATCTCATAAGCTTAAGAAGACACATTATCAAAATAACAGTAGAACCTCTCGACAAAGTACATGAGGAGCCGATTAGAAGACCAAACCAGGTTAAAGCTGAATCATATGATGCAATCATCTCTAATTCTCTCAAGGAAAGCACAAATCTTGGATTCTTGATGAATCAGTACATGAAAACTTAGTCTCAACGATGGGTAAGTAGAATTTGAAGGCTCTTAAGGTCAAATTCCAAATCCAGAAAAACAATGAGCAAAATCGCCTTACAAAAAAACAGCTGCAAACAACTTCTTAGGTTATATAAGTCAACTTTATAAGTTATAAACTTCTGAAGAATGAACAAACCCAGAAAAAAATGAAAAATGTAAGGACTGTGTTAAAAAAAAGCAATAATTTCAGCAAAAAACTAAGGATTTCGATACAGATCTTACTCAAAGACCTTAAATCTGACCAAGAAAAGCAAAATCCATCATAAGAGATAAAGTTGCTCACATTATTTCCTTTCCAGCCTTCATAGTTTCTGATCAGCTCATCACCGCCGCCACTAGAACTCGGAGCTCCTGGACGCCGATCTGACGGCTGTAACTCTAACATCGGAAAGCAGAAAAATCGCTGGTCTTGGGAGCAATAAATTTAGTTTAAAAAAGGAGAGAAATAATGAAGAAAATAAAAATCGAAAAAGGCATGATTGACTTGGGAGACAGAGAATTATGTTTTCTTCTCCGGCTACTTGGCCCGCTTAGCCACCTTTCCCTTTTTTAACAGTCAACTAATTATAATCAAATCAACTTTATTAATTGAGTTTACGGTAACTTAACTAATGCATTTTTTACCAGCTCATGGATTTTTTGTTTAGCCTGTCACAAAATTAACGGATGTGTAATAGATTCACCAAAAATCTTTGGCCTTTTTACCCTAATCTTCGTGGAATTTAAGAGTTAAACATTTTATTTCACATTTGATACAATCGATTCTATCAGACGAGATCGATCATAATTTTTTTAGTGCGTTGATTCTGGAATCTATGATGATTTAATTTTGAAATTTAATCGATCCTGAAAATTTTAGTGTGATCAACACCAAAAAAAAAAATATTGGTTTTATTTAGTCTCTTCTAAACATTTTGTTTTTTCTTCTATTTATTGGATTTATGTTAAATTTAACATTGTCAAACTTAGTGTTAAAATTATATCCAACATATTTATTGTGCATAAATATGTCAATATTTAAGACGCTAAATAGTAAAATAGATTATATAAATAATAAAAAATTATCGTAAAAAAACCTAACTCTAACTCATTTAAGTTAACGGAAAGAAAATCGCCACAGATATCCAAAAATGCATAAAAAGAAGTATATAACACGTTTGTTTTACATAAATAAAAATTAAGTTAACAAATTAAATTTCAAAATAGATTACTAAAAGTATCATGTGTTCCGCAACAATTAAGTAACATAAATTAAGAAATAATAACAATGATTTAACGCCAAAAATGTATTGCGAAGAAACAACAGTTCTTTCTTAATGAAAGATCTGAGAACAATTGGCTTATGCTCATGACTAGCTAGGTTTAGAAGATTCTATCGAAAATCCTGATGAATGAATAGATTGACCCCACTGCTGCTAATTATTGTGTCAACTAATATGTCAACATGTAGATGGTCATATCATGTAATTTGATCTGTCTACCTTCATGTAGTTTCTATTAAATTATTGGCATTTGATTTATTCGAATGTAGACCAACTGTAAAATGTATAATCAAATACGTGTTGAACAGTTCTCTTTTTTTTGTCAATTTTGGTCTCATTAATGATTTGTTGGACCCTCTTCTCGTTAAAAAAATCGATAGTATTTGAGTCGTTGTAAAATGACGACGTCAAGAAAAAAGAAAAGTAATAATAAAATGACGGTAGTGGTGAAATTCATCTACTATAATATCCTAGGCAAATTATCAGATTCACTTAGGTCTTATATTGTTTGTTGTTATAATGAAAACCATATAGATGAGGAAATGAAGTTTCGTTCCAAGAAGTAACGAAACGCCCTTTTCAATACAAGTGTAGTTGTTGGAAATAAGAGAAACTTGTTGGAAATTTCTCTTTGAGTAGTTGTGAAATTTTCTCTTTGAACTAGTCGGCCTACCCGAAAAGAAAACCTTCATATTTTTAGTTTTGTATAGTTTCTCTTCTAAATGAGGATATTGAAAATGCAAATTTTAATTAAAATAACAGTATGTAAATTTTAAAAATATTGGAAATTTTTTAGTAAAAAAAACATTATAAGATATAGGCATTAAAAACTAGAGAAATGAAGAAAAAAGTTTGTTATCTTTATCAACTTTTAAAACAAAAACACTGCTAAATCTATATACTCATATGTATAAACAAATGTTGGTTTTGAGATTCACAGTGGTGATATTTTGGGATATTAAATAATAGTATCAAGGCTCACTCATATATCTGAGAAGTCATTCAAGAAGGCAATAATCATGCCAATAATCAATCAACTTGATAAAAACATGCCCGATCCAAAAATAAAATAAGATTTGATTCTATATAATGATATAACCACTATTACAATTCGGTGGTTTTCTCGTAAATTCAGATTATTCTAATTCTCACTTTTTGTATATGAATTTGAAATTTTAATTTTTTTTTTAAAAAGGAAAAATATCAAAAGATCGAGATCTAAATATTGGGAAAAAAAACAATTAAAGCAAACTTAAGCCGACAAGGATTCGGATTTACTTTAGGGCTTTATAAATATGTACAGAAAAATCAAGGAAAATAAGAAACTACTAAGAAGAGATGGCATCGTTGAGAAAACGGAAGAGATCGAAAAGAGCTTTGAATTGGATGAAAAGAAGAAAAGTGAATGATGATGATGCTTGTGATGCAAGAATAAAAACAAACATGATAGATGATTTACCTGAGAGCTTGCTATCGATGGAGATTTTCTCAAAGCTAAGTAACCCTAGAGATGTTATTGTATGCAAAAGCGTGAGCAAACGATGGAACTCTCTCATCTCTTCTTCTTCTTTCCATTACAACCCGAGCTTGGCTTTGATCCTCAACACACATCCTCCTCCGCGTGCTACAAACGAAATAAGTTTAGAGGGTTGGAAAGGTTTCGAGTTAAGAAAGTATATCGATCCTGAGGTTAATTCTCCGGTTTGTGTTCTAGCCTCCTACAGAGATGTCTTGCTATGCATGAAATATGCATCTTCACGGTGTAAGACACGATCACAGTTCTACATTGTGAATCCCGTGACAATGCGATGGACCCGTGTTCCTGATAGCGAAAATGCACTCTCAACATATCCTATTGGATTATCAGGGAATGGGTCAAAGGGCATGTACTATGTTGTCACGCTGATACCGTTATCACCTTCTAAGCTTGTACTTTACATATTTGATTCTATGAGCGGTCAATGGAGATACAGTTATATCGAGCATCCGCCTTGGTCAGAGTACGGATGGTGTCCAACCCAACGCCAGGCCTTGAACCTGAACGGATCTCTACATTGGTTAGCTCATGACGGACCTATCGTAGCTTATAACCCTACCAAAAGGCTGGAATGCATATTCATACATCGCCTTCAAGATATGCGACATGCTTCTTACGGAGACCGTGCGGTTGTTTCAGAGACCCTAGCCATCTCTAAGGGTCATCTACGCATCATTCAGCTCGTTTGCTATCCCTTTCCGGGTGAGTAACTACAAAAATCTAAATATTTATAGAGATTATTACTGTATTATATAAATAATATAAATTAGTTAATGATTTATTTTTATTTCTGTCTTTATAGAAGATCATCACCATCTCCGAATTTGGACACTCGTGGATTACACAAAATCCATATGGAAACAAGAGCATGATCCTCTCTATTTCAGAGACATGGTTTCTGGTCATCAATGGATACAAGACTACATGCAAGGATATAATCTGGCGACCACTGAAAAACACAGTATGTCCTTGAGCATGAGTATTTTCATGCGTACAGAAGCCAGCAGACATCGGATTATTTGTCCACAGCCTTTACATTGCCATCCAAACAATCCCCTTTTGGTTTACTTGTATTTATCGGAAAGCATCGTCTCCCTTGATGTCATAACAAAGAAGCTGAGTTTAATTACAAGAGTTAGCAAAAAAGGCCAGCGTAGCCATTACTGGAACAAATTTGACAAGGTGACACGAATGACACTTGAGTTAGATCCATCATTGATCCCGGACCATGACAGTGTGTTGCTGCCACGTCCTTAGATGACACGAGCTTTTTTTTTTTGTGATTGTGCCCAAAGATGGAAGAATATAACGTCAACTATTATTTGTTGTCTAAGCATGATATGAATGTTGTTTTCTTCTTCTTATATATCCAAAGCCACAAGGAGTTTTCTTGAATTATCACTCAAATCAAACACAGCTTAATTACTTTCTCGTGTAAGATTGATTAACTTTGTTCGACCAGATTAAGGTGACTAAAGACGACTAAAGGAAACATCCAGAATATTTATTGAATGATCAAGACAAGAACCTAGCTTCATATTGCATGGTGAGATGGCCGATTCAATGAATTATGTGCCTAGATATATAAAAAAAAAACGCTCTATTCGAAGAACAAAGATACAATTGTGAAAATTAATAAATTTGTTGGAAATTTCTCTTTGAGAAAATAGGGGCCAAAACAAAAAGTAGTAGTTATATGTTTACTAATTGAAGCAGTTATACAGACAACTCACTTCCCTCACGTTGTCCCGTAAGCTTGGTTATATGTATAATTGTAGTCTAAACTTAAGCAGTGTCATGCCAATAATCAAATTGATAAGAACATGCCCAATCCAAAAATAAAATAAGATTTGATTATATATGATCAGATGATAATCACTACAATTATACAGAAAAAAAAAACTGGCATAATAATATGATAATTTTGCAAAAGAAAAACAATATAGGAGAGTATTATGCGGCGTAGGAAAAGATACAAGAAAATTATGTCAAAAGCTTAGAAGTAAAAAAAAACACACTCGAAATCTTCTTTCTTTTTTTCGTACTAGAATATATAAGTAGGAAACGAACTCAGAAAAAGAATAAACAAAACCCATTAATATTGTTCTTAATTTTCAGATTGAAAGATAATTATATATAGAATGAAGGAGATTACTGGTGTTAGCCTTTTTCTAAGGCATGACGCGAAGATCCTTGAAGTAATCATGCTCCAGGGCTGCTCTTGCGTTGATTCTTTTCGTCGGATCCATTAAGAGCATTTTCTGAAACAAATCAAACACATACATATTATTATCATCTTTACTGTCGCAGGAGCTCAAAATCTTAGATATCCACAAGTTCGATTAGGCCTAGGACTTTCAAGAATACAACGAATGGTCCTGGGAGGTTTTATGAAGATTGTTCATGTGTCAAACCAGTTTGGTTGGGCTTGATATGGTAAAAATGACCAGTTTGGGTTTTGTCGCCACATACAACGAGTCAAAACCAATGTCTCTGGTTTTGGTTTAGGAATTATGAAGGCTCAACAGGGAATGTTTAGTCCAACAGCTCACGGATTTAACCATACCATGGTTCGTTTCTAGTTCTAGAGACTGAATAAAAAAGATAAGACAGCTAAAACCTTGTATCATTAAACGTTCAGTAGAGGCAACATAAAAACCAGATCCATCAAAATCAAGCATTCAGGTCTCTAATGTAGCAGAAGCTGAATATATGAAAGTGTATACATGGTCAGTGTACTTACAGAAAGGAGATCTATTCCATCGGGATCTAGATTGGGGACAAAAGTTTCTAACTCCTGTGGTATAAGAAAAAACAAAAGCAAGAATCACATTGTGTTGTGACCTCTTACTAGGAAACAAAATGTAGAAGTGAATGAAGAAATTTGAAGTACCGTTGGTTTCCATTTAGGGAAAGCAGATTTATAATCTGGCAGCGAAGTTACCCCATGCCATGTATCCTCGTATGGAGTTCCCATGATTCTGGAAGAAGACATAAAGACATGGCAGTAATAGATTTATAATCAGTTAACAGTTCATTATCTGTGTTCTTTACTACTTCTCCAGAAATAATTTCAAGTTGAGAATGTTTTCAGGATCCCTTGTAATATCATTGAAGACAAGTTCATTCACTTGTAATATATAGTAGAAAAACAGACTAAGTTAGTAATGAAACCTGAAAATCTTGAAGAGCTGATCAATCTCTGAGTCTCCAGGAAATAAGGGCTTTTGGCTGATCATCTCCGCAAATATGCATCCAACAGACCAAATATCGACGGGTGTAGAGTAATGATGAGATCCTAGGAGTATCTCTGGTGCTCTGTACCAGAGAGTAACCACCTAGAAGAAACAATATGCAAAAATTGTGTGAGTAACCATGAAGAGATGAGAAATATGAATGTAGCACTGAATCTTTTTATGATATCTTGAATCTAATATAGTTCAACCGTCTATCTGAAATGTCTTTGTCCTTTATTCACGTTTATCAGATTCATAAGTGGGATATTACTTAAGTGGTTCCTTACTCTTTCTCTAATAAAAATAAGGAATGGAGCAAATACGAAGCAATGCCCCAAAGATTTCATAACAGAAAATATGAACAAGAATTAAGCTCTTTGGCACCTCATGAGTAAATGTCCTGACAGGGATACCGAATGCTCTGGCCAGTCCAAAATCTGCAAGCTTTAGAGAGTTCGAGCGGCGATCAATCAACAAATTCTGTGGTTTTAGATCACGATGGAGAACCCTGTGAGAGTGGCAATACGCAATTCCACGGAGAATCTGGTAAAGATATGTCTACAAACAGTGGATGAACAGCTCTGATTAGCCTGTTATTGAGTACTAAAAACACGTAGAGAGGACATTAAATAACTTAGATTTTTTGAGTGAAACCAAACAGATAGAGGTGTTAAAATAACCAGAAGAAAGTTATGGCATCATGACCAACCAAATAGCTCAATCAGACAGTATTCTAAGGGGTTTCTGGTTTGTTAAAGTGCCCTTCACATAAAACTGCATTAAGCACACAAATAAAACAATGCCTAAAGTTTCTTAGCGCTCACTTTGATCATATGTAGATCCTTAGAGAAATCAGGAGTTGAGTCCATGTGCTTTTTGAGATCCAAGTCAAGATACTCAAAAACCAGATACAAACGTTTCTCACTGTGCACGACATCCTGCAACCTGTATACCAAAAACAAAATCAACTAAAATAGTTCACAAGAGTCATGCTGAATTAGTTATCGACAATGGTATAAACTTCATACTTGACAATGTTGCTGTGCTGCATCTCTTTCAGCAGAGAGATTTCCCTAATTGCTGTGCTAGGTACACCTTCATCCTCTTGCTCTAACCTGATCTTCTTCAAAGCTATAGTCTCATTGGTCACTTTGTCTCGTGCCTTATAAACCACGCCGTAAGTTCCTTCACCGATCTTCTCAACTTTCTCGTACTGCATTAGTATAAGATTTTAACCGAGAGACTCGTCAAAGAGTACGCAGCAGTGACTATGAATGAACTGAAACAATGATTACACCAACCTGATCCATCAATTCCTGAATAATCAAGTTGAAGCAACTCCGCACAACACAGCTAAGCGAAATCTTCACCTGTAATTGATAATGAGACATCACAGACTATATTAGTTAAGCTCACATTATACAGCAAGTATTCTAAAAAAAAATCAATCACAAAATTGAAGTCAAATCTGTACACAAAGACGCAATGAAACCAAAAAATCTCAGATCCAGGCTATAATACTATACCGAGAATGATTATACAAGGAACGAAGTAAAAACAAAAAGAAACTGTGAATTGTGAAAATGAACAATCAAACAAGACGGATTAACAAATCTGAAGAATAAAACAAAATCGAACTCAAAACTTTCCAATCCAGAGAAACATGGAGCTGAGCGAATAATCATAAACACGACAGCAGACTTCCAAAAAAAAAAAAAAAGCTAAATCTAGTGAAACACTAAGAAACGTCACTGAAAATGCAAAAAGGAGGAAAAAAAAGTAGAGATCAGCATCGAAGAAGTAAGAAAATGGAAGATGGAGAGAAGAGAAAGCGATTGGTGGATTAACAACAAGTTCAAGTCAGAATTTCGAACGGAATACAAGTTCCTCCGATAACAAAGTCATCGAAATCAACTTACCGGAGACGAAGATCGGATGTAGTGTGAGTGAGACTAGCACAGCGACGGATCCTCTCTTTCTCTCTTCTGAGTGGAATAGGCAGTAAAGAGAGAAGGGTGGTTTCTGTGAAGCTTGAAGAGAGGAGGACTAGGGGAAGGCGATTGACTAATCGAGTCAGGGTTTTTTTTTTTTGGGAAAATTTTGTTCGTTATTTTTGGTATTTAATTCCCATAAAATTGAGTTACCTAACCGCATTTACTTGGTATGAATTACTTTATACCGATCATGATTCATGATCGATAAAATTTAGCAGTATCAAAAAGAATATCACTATTTTATTTGTATATTGCTAGTATTTTTTTTAATTGATATTTCTTAATACAGTTGGATTTAAAACATTTTGCATTTACTTTTTCTTTATTAAAGAATATTTTGTATTTACTTATATAGTTTACCAAAAAAGTTCCGATTTCCCCCACAAAATAAGATAACATTTTATTTCAAGTTATAAAACAGGTTTATTTTTAATTAGGAGGTTCTAAGATTTTTACCACCCGACTTATTCTCAGGGCCGGTGAATGTAGCCCATATAAGTAGTCTTAACCGGAGTTTTTATTGGATATAAAGCATGTTACTATTTCAACTGATCAAATAAAGTAATTCGATCTTTGGCGTATATGAGCATGACAATTCCTTCCTAAATGAAAATCATTATACCATTACCACCATCACTGGTTAAGTCCAAGGAGTAGAGTAATATATTTTGTGGATAAAATCGTTTTGTATCCACCATTCATATGGTCTACACTATTACATATAGGAAAAATAGAAATTTTGTTGTACACCATTTTCGTAAAGAGAAAAAATTGGTCGATAGAGACTATAACAGATTATTGTTTATCTAAAAAAGTCAAATGGTCCAATTCACAAACAAATTAGTTTGTTTTCTGCTGCAGCCATTTAAAACCTTAAGTCAAAAATGATTCTTTAGATCATAGAAAGAACAAAATAAATTTTAATAAAATCTTAATTAATTGTGATTAGTTAGAGAGAAGAGTTGCAATGAAAATCGTAAGAATGTATATGTAAGTCTCTTTGCAGGACCAACTCAAAGATAAATGGACAATAATGTAAAAGTTCTTTTAATCAATTTATGTCATTAAACAACTCAACATTTAATGTATTTAAAAAATGTTTGGCTATTCACTTGAATCTTCATCAATGCTGGGGTTTTTTTTTTTTTTTTTTTGGGGTCAATTGATCAATGCTGAATTGGTATCTAAATTTAGCGGTTAGTATTTATATGGTATAAATAGTTTAATGTTCAGCAGAACCGATTTTACACAAATACTTCCCAAGACTCTTATTTATCTCACATTTCTGTGGTTCTCACTTGCTCACACAAAAATCCTTTGGATTTCATTTATTTTATTTATTTATAGACGACGTAACAATAAAAATGGCTGTAACTATATATACTTACTATTAGGGGTGGGCATGGATCGGATATCTGGTTTTTTCGCCCGCTTTGGTACCAGTTTGCCCCACCGGATAATTGAGTTTGTCGGCTTAGTACTTGCCCCGCTGAGAACGGGTACCCGGCGAAACAAGTACCCGTCCAAAATCCCGAGGCTTGCGGGTTACTTGCCCCGCCACGGGTACCCGCGGATAATTACTTGAGTTTTTTTTTAGTAACGGGTTACGGGTATTTTTTTACGGATTACGGGTATTTTTTACGGGTAACGGATATTTTTGTGGCTATGAAACAGGTAATGGGGCGGGTAACGGATAATGGAGCAGGTAACGGATACGGATAGCGGGTAACGGATAAAGAACAGGTAACGGGACGGGTAGCGGAAAAAAATTTCCGGCTTGATACTTGGTTTGGCTTGGCGGGTAACGGATCGTGAAGGCTTAATACTTGGCTTGAACGAGGCGGGTACTTGACCGAATAAGGCGGATACGGGACAAGCCGGGCGGGTCGGACGGGTAACGGGTACTTGTGCCCAACCCTACTTACTATTACTACTAAAAAGAAAAATGGAAATCCACAGTAATACTTGCAAGAATCATGAGCAAAACGACAAAAATTAAACCATTTATTTAATCAAAACCACCCCGATCTTCTAATGTTGTATGAAAATACCCGAAATTTTGTAATTTAAAGAAACACGACAATATTTGTGATATTTTAACACAGAACGCATATTTTGTGATTCATACAAAAGAAGGTTTGACTTATATTATTTCTACAAATGGATCCGAACTTGTAGACGTTTACTACTAATTAAACACATATTTTTAAAACATTATAAACTTTTTGCAATTTTACATACCACTGAGATTTTTTTAAAGTTACATACCACAGATGTTTATAAACTTACACCTACACCTATTGCTAAATCAAAAACACCATAAGAAATCTGAAAGGATTTTCAAAACACCATAAACTTAAGGCTTAAACTTATGTAATTTTTATTTTTTACAAATGATTATAAACATCACATGTGTTTAAGAGATCAATAGTTTCTATAAGCCATAGAAAACATATCGAGCTTTCATATGATTCCCACAAACACACACACACACACACAAAGCTCTTCGAGCCAATACCATTACCACTAAGAAAATAAACGTACATACTTGATAAGTTGCAATAGAGTGCCCCAAAACTATACATTTTAAGCATCCAAACTTTCATAGATATTGACAAATACTACGAGACTCCAGTCTTTCCTCAGACTTTCGCGAATAGTATAGAACACCTAAAACTTTCACAAATGACACACACAAAAAACCCTCCAAACTTTCACGAAAATTTATCCCAAGAGTTCAAGAGTATTTAAAACAAAACGATCTCGTGATCTATTTATTATACTTTTACAGTAACCGCATCTATATAAAATATACAGTGAGAATTGATCCAGATTTCAAATATTTCTATTTATTTTTGGGAGAGATAAAGTTCCGGGAAACAAAAACTTGGCCCAAAACGACCCCAAATTGATATATTGGGTCGAATATTAATGCTATCAATCGTAAGTACTGGATCCAAATTAAAAAAAAAAAAGGTTAAGGCCCAAACTAACGTTAATATAAAATTTGTAATAACAAAAAGGTCCTACCGGGAGTCGAAGTCCAGAGTGCTAACCACTACACCATAGAACCCAATGGTTGAAAACGGGAAAGGTCTAGTAATATCAAAGTACAAATGTATAAAATGTTCAGTTTATTTTCTTCCAATTTCCAACATATTTATTTTTATTAAATCATACGGTTGGAAATAAATAAAATCTATCTACCATTAGTTACAGAAAAAGTAGTTTAAAAAAGGAAAACATGTTTTGAGAATAATTTACCATTTCCTTAATAAACTTCAAACTTAGAAACCCTCCTAGAAACTATTTCCTTCTTTTTCGACCGTGGCCATATTTGGTTTCATTTTTCTTTTGTAAATTAGAAAAGAAAACATTTACAAAAATTTATATTCATTTTAATTGGTAATAAAAACAACATAATTAAACCTCTATATATTTTTAGTGGTAACTTTTTGTGTTGCCTGACTTATAAGTATGAGTTATATTTTTTTATTACATACGTTCAAAATGGCAAATACCCGAACACTAGAGTGAAAGACATAATTTATACAGTAACTAAATCCTATTACTGTGGATTTTCCTTCATTTTTCAATCTTGAGAATCATATAGATATTTTAATATTTTTCACTTTATCATTAGATCATTATATATATTTGGAAAACATCTCTACTAAAAAAGGAAAAGGGAAATAAAACCAAAAAAAAAGAAAAAGGGAAATAAAAGAAAGATAACGATTTCGATATTTCTTCTCTAGTTGCCAAGTAAGCCCCCCTAGGCATTGGGATATTGACACTAAAAAGAGACTCTTTTAGAAAAAGAGGATTCAATCTCTCAAATAAATACAATGTGAAGTCGTTTTTAGTAAGAAAAATGAGCAAACACCAACAAAAAAAAGGAAAATCATATACGAATTGATTTTTTCTTAATGATATTTCATCTGAGATGATGCAAACCACATGAATCCGTGTAAATATGTATATAAGGTAAATGTGATTGTTTTTTTTTAATTTGCATGCCCTAGCTGAATGATTGAGGATTTCTAAACCTGAAATGAGTTTAAGAAAAAGATCCCGAGACTCTAGCACATAGGGCTTCGAGTAATTGGAGCAGGATGTGGTGTTTGTTGATCCCCCAATTAGCTAGCCCATCTCCTCTATAATTTGATTTAATTAGAGCAAATAGCCAGAAAATAAAATTGTTTGGGATTACTCAATAAATATTCGTTAACTTTTATGAATTTCCAACTCAAAATCAATTGACAATAAGTGGATTTGTCAATATTTCTTATATAAGAGTGCAATCCTTTTTATATAACTGATATGTGATTTTAACAGTATCATACATTTTATCTAATCGTGTACATAAAACAGAACTGTCGAAATGTAACAAACTTCTATGTTTAGTTTTTCTCAGATATCTAATACGAATTAGTTTATATAAATAGGTTTTTATAGTAAGGCTATTAAACTATTACAGTCTTGATTACCACCCCATTCCACTATTAGCAAAATTATGGGATTTACGTGTCTATATAAATAGTATGATTCTTTTTAAAAAATTAGGAGATAAACTTAAGAGCATAATAACCAAAAACAAAATATAAGGGAAAAAAGAGAGACAATAACTGGTGCACCAACGCTGCCGGCCAACTGTACACAAGACAATAAATCTTTTAAACGTTTTCCTTAATGGATGGCGAGTGTTTTTATTTATTTTAGACAATAAAATTTCCTAACCATCAAAGGCAATATATATATGTATGATATCTGGGTAATGAATATATATATATATATATATATATTGTATTTGTGTGTAATACCGTTGTCCATCATTAAAAATTTTAAGATTAAATAATAAAAGGCTAAAATAATGTTAATTTTTTTTGTTACTTAATTAGTTTAAATGTTGATCATCTATTTTATTTCATTCTGGAAAAATTAATTTCGTCTTTTAAAAAGGGTGCAGTAATGTTATCTAATATTAGATATCTATATTTATATAATATTCTTATATAATGCACACACACACAAAACAAAAGATTTTTAAATTAGGAAATTAAGATGCCGGGAGTAGTGAAATTGGTATGCAACAACCCAAGTTGCCAAGTGTTGCATCAAATTTGGAGAAGACCAAAAATCAGATATGTTCTTCTTGTATAAGAAAAAAAATGAAAAATGAAAAAGGAGAAAAAAATGAATGGAAAGAAGAAACAAAGTTGTGAATTATCTAATCTTGTTCTCTTTCAAGAAGAGTGGAATGTTCACTCATAGAAAAGGCTAATAAAGCCTTCAATAATTAGTCTATCATGCGAACAAGTATAATAAGATAAAAACCCAACTTGGTACTTACAAAATGTAAAGTCTTATCCCCAACGAATAATTAAAAATCTCGTAACATTTTTTTTTGTAACAATTTTTTTTTTCTTTTTTTGCTAAAATATTTTTTCTACATAGAAGATGGTGATCGATTTGGATTGTGCACAGCAGCCACACATATTCTTCCCTTCTTGTTTGTGTGTTAGAAAAAGGGAAATACATAAACGAGTAGCAAAAGAAGCTTATTTTATTTTATTTTCTATTTGGAGTTTGATTTAACACAACTGTCGTAAATTTAACTAATTAACTCAGTTATTTTTGGAAGTAACCCCACAGTCAATGTTCTATTTAATCATTAGTTCTTTAAATTAATAAATTCTAAATAAACTTATAATTATTCAGTGCGAATTCCTTCATTAATGGCAAGTTCAGTTCCATTGGAATCTACTAATTAATGTATTATGTACGGATAACAATGGTTACGTCTACGCCGTCATCATGAAAAACAAAAGTCAATAGGTACGCTGTAGTAAAAGTCAATGGTACGTGTAGTAAAGAAGAAAAAATATATAATTCGATTAAACCTTCTTTTTTTTTTTTAAATAGTATGATCATATACAGAGAAATTCACTTAATTTTAAATTTTCAGAAAAAATTACGTTTGTGAAGATAATATATAAGAAAGAATTTGTTGTTAACCATTATCACGATTACTATTTGAAAAATGTACTGTAGCTCTCATAAGTTATAAAAATGTACTGTATATTTGTTAGATTATATATACTTTTTTCTGTTTTTTCGAAAACAAATTATATAACAATACGGAGTGATAGCCCGTAAATATGATGGACATCCTTAATAAAAAAACAGTAATATGTTGGATTTACATATAACCACATGTTTTTTACCAATTACAAATGAGTACAGTGTTAGATAGCGGAAAATAAAAATTAAAGCTATAAAATAAATCAGACGATACAATTCGTAGTGATTAGTGTTTCTATTCAAAAATATTAAACTTTTCATAACAGCATCTGCATTGCAGATCCAGAATCATGTATTTTGACATGGAGCCCGCCAGAATCATGTATTCCGCCAATTTAAAAAACAAAAAAAATTAATTTTTTTTATCACAATGAATCACATTGCGACACGTAGCAATATTTTGGGAGAGACAATGTCTTCCCAGAGACATTGTGTATCTAATACTGATGGTCTAACTCCACGAAATCAAATCAATTGAATTTTCTTATCCGACCTTATACAAGGTTTGGGGCGGCAAGAAGAGAAGAACACACTTTTGTTTTTGTTAAAAGAGAAGAAGAAACTTGACACAAATCATTTCTATAAATAAATAAAAAGTACATTATAATAAGTGGCGATAATAAATCAGGCCAATCATATCATATCCTCTCCAATCTCTCTTTTAATCTTTCTCTTTTTATAAGATAAAGCCGACGTGATCGCTATCTTCAATGGATGTTTGTTTCCCTTTATTTTTGGTAACTGTTTATTTTTCCATTTATTTTCGTATCTTGTAGTAAAATACAATTTTGCATGAAACGAACTCACACATCACGAATCACAATGGACATGGTTAGCCACGATTTGCCAAAAAGTTTGGAGCAAAATATCAATCATGACATCATCATAACGAACTAATGGAATTTTCCTGTTTCTTGTAATTCTTTCCGTTAAATTGAAGTGAAACTTTTTCATGGGAGTTATTAACTTATTATATCATTTATCAATGTCTACTTTTCTCTTCCATCAACACGATCTCGAGTGTATTAATTGAAATAACTAGCAAAAACTGTATTGAAATAGTTAGTATACACGTGGTGCTTTGTAAATTAGAAAAACTTTATCGGAATAATATAGCAAATCGATTAAAGCTAACCATTTGCAGTACGTGCAATTTGTAATCACAACGAACCATTTCAAAGATGATTCTACGACGGCAGCTCTTTCTGCAACAACATGAATTTACAACAAACAGTTCTATATGCACTACATCTACCATGAAAAGCTTTATTTACAACATATTCGAGATCACAACAAGCGAATATACGTGTAACATGTTAAAACTTTTTGATAAGATTTGCATCAATAATCTGTAAAATAATGCATTTTCTTTTCTTTTTTTTTGTTAAAAAATTATATTTTCATAAAATCAATTCCATATTTGGTGTATAAACTTTTAAGAATTTTGACCACTAATATAAACGGTTTCTGAAGAACAAATAAATGGTTTTTGCAAGGTTAAAACATTTATATATCTTTCTATCTAACAAAAAAAATTAAAAAAAAAAATTTTGACATCAAACCAAGCTTTCATTCAAGAATCATGAGTAAAAGGGAATGTCTAACAATGACCTAGGTAACCACAATAGCACGATAAAGTTTACAAACGAAAAGGAAAAACCGCGAGTTCTCGCACAAATATTTATGTGAGTCAAATAAAAAAAAAATCTAAACTCACACATATTTCTGTTCCCTTTTTTCTCCTTTTATGTTCTTGTGTTTCTATGTTTTTATTTAACCTTTATTTGATTTTTAAATATAGTTCTGTTCATGGAAATCAAGTATTTGTTATCAATGATAATCTTCGGCTTGTGAATTTTGTATAATATTTTCAAATATAAAATTAAAATGATATTGGCTTTTTGTTTTTCAATAATACTCATATGATAACTCTACGTCCATTTCTTATTAATGAAGTAAGCGATATTGTTTTTTTTAAGTAAAACCATTATGTTTAATTAGCACTTGACATTCAAAGTAGTAAAAGGGTGTTATTGGTTAGGTGATTTTTAAAGAGTTTTAAGTTTTTAAGATTTTGGTGTTATTCAATCTTGAATTACAAAGACTCTACTAAAGTTATGTATTATTAGTTTAATATTTATAAAAAGTTATTAAAAATCATGCGTTATTGGATCAATAAAATTTTTAACTAACTTTTAGATAATATTAAAGTTAAGTGTTATTGGTTGATTGATTTTAAAGTTTTTTGTTCATCTGAAATAATTTTTAAACACTTTCAAAATATTATATGTTAGGATGATATTCACATAAACTTTTGGTGAGAATATATAAAATGTTTTAATTATTCTCTAAAAATTTATTAAATTCTTTAATTCTAATAATCATTACTATTATACATAAATCGCAAACCAATAACACCATCTAAGTGTTTTGTTTATGATTTTAAAAAGAAATCATACTATTATTATCTTATCTGATACACGCTATTTAATTTAATTTTTTAAACAAGTTGATAAAATTTATAATCGTTATTTCATCAAATAAGACATTATTTTTATCAGATATTATATAATTACCTATTTTCACAAAAATGAAAGAGTCCAATCACATTGAAAATCATCTTCCCTCTCATTTCTTATTTTTTCATCAAAATAGGTTACGTAAGTATAACCTAAAATCTAGTTATCAAAAAAAAAAAGAGTATAACCGAAAATTTTAGTTATCTGTCTAAATAATTCTATTAAAGATAATCGCAAGCAACACTGATGCCGCTTGTGTATGTAGATCATCATCATACGATGCAAGTTGGTTGAGTAATTTAAAAAAAACAAAAAAACAAAAAAACTTGAAAAGATAGAAAAGATACCGAAGAGGAAAAGAAAATGGAGAGAAGGAGATTGGACGAAGTAGGCTGAGAGCAACTACGAACAATAGAACAACCACATTTTTGTTGGTGTGTCTCCTCTCCTCTTCTTTTGGCTTTTTTTTTCTACAAAAAATCATTTTCTTTGTTCAATATTTTTCTGCCACTCGAATTCTTCTGAGTCTATTAGGAAAAAAAATGGTTAAAAAGACATGGCAAACCTTCAAGAAATAACAATATGACGACCTAGAAATATCTTGTTTTAAAAACTTTCTATAGTAACAAACTCAAATATCTTTTTTGGGGGGCAAATTCACGAACACAAATCTAGTGTTAAGAATTAACTAAGCAAAAAACACTTTCGTATACGTCGAGTGAGAAAATATCACAATAAATTTTGGTTTTTTGGTGAATTTTGATGAGGTTTAAACGACGATAATGTTTTAAGATAGTGATTACTGATTAGGATTTAGGGTGCTAGGATTGAAATTTAGTATTCACAATTTATAAGTTAGATATGAAAAAGTAATTGTTCATATGAGGTATATGAATAGTATTTCTACAAGGTAACATAAAAGTTTATAAGAATTTAAAAATTCTTAAAACTTGTTATAACTTCCAAAAACTTTTGAAAATTGCATAAAACTAATAAAAGCTTCCCAAGATTTTCACAAAAGTTTTTTATTATTTGAAACATGTTTTCATTGCCAAATATATTTTTGTTTTACCTGAAAAAATAATAAGTTTTTTTTTCTGACAAAAACATTTCATTAAAATATCGAAGTACAAAGAGTATTACAAAGTCGAATACAAAACATCGAATTACAAATTATTACATAAGCATAAATATGCGCCATATATTGAAGACAAAATATTAGAAAAAACGAAATTGAACGCTATTTTCTTTCGAGATAAGTCTTACACGCTAACAACCATTGTATGTTGTTATCTTCCTTCTTCCCTATTTGTCTCACTTTGATACGATGAGTATGACAGATTGGCATTGCTTCTTGTGCTTTCCAAATCGTACCAGAAAAGACCATTGCATCCATTATATGTTTTGAAATGTTGACACGATACCAATTAGTTTGTATTCGCATCCTTAATAATAATATAGACTTCATATTTATGTTGCTTTGACTTCGTATATCCTTGCATTTGTTGAAAACTTCTTTCAATGACATCGATTCGATTGCGAGTCTTGATGATGTACTCTTAAATCGAGAATGAACTTCCGAGTTCGGTGGTACGCTTGGCCAAGACTTTACAACGTTTTCATCTGAGTTGGACTGATGTTGTGTTATCATCTCTCGCTTTCGTTGCCGATTTGTATTGACCAAAGTTTGTGTTTCTCCTCGAATATTGAGATTGACAATCACTATCATAAACTCCATGAAGATCAATGATTTCAAAACTGAAATTTCCGGATCCCAAATTTGAAAGAGTTCACTAGTGAAATTATCAACACGGCAATACAAACACTGATCAAACCACCAAGGGAGATGATATTGCCGGAAAAAAACTCTACTAAAGAGAGAAGAAGCGGTTATCTAAACGAACCGACACCAATTAAGGTTAACCAACACGCAGTTTGATGAGATCATCGGAGATGATGTTTTGTGAAGAGACATCCAAATACACAATCTGATTTCAAAGGTCGGCTCTGGTGCCATGATCAATACTCTAATTGAAGCCTCACACAATTTACTCCATGGTTTTATTACTAGAAGTGAAAACAGAGACCGAAAATGACAACAGCCGACGTCGGCCGGAAACTGTGGTGGTTGAAAAGGGAAGTTGTTGAAGAAAACGGTTTTGGAAAATCGCCCTATAGGGAGAGAAAAATGAGTTATAATCAACAATACTTTTCTTGAGAATAAGTACTCAAGATCACTGGTTAAACAATATTTAAAAGAGGTAATTTAAGACTAATATGGTATTATAATGACTGGCTTTGTACACCAAAAAAAAAATTATAAGCTTAATGAGAGTCCAAAACTTCTACGATTTTTAAAACCAATAAACAACAGTTTTCAAAAATAAATTCTTATAAAAATTTTCATTTCTATAAATTTCACAACTTTCTGGTAATTTTGATAAATACTATATAGTTGACATAAATTCGAGTTCGTAATGAATATTAACTACATACAAAAACTTATCACTTGTAAGATGTAAACAATACGTAGTTTTTATCACCTCAAAAGTATTTCTGTCTAACAAATTTGAAAATGCTAGTTACTAGGTTTATTATCAAAAGAAAATTTGTCTTCAAAAGTGATATCTACATCATTAGTCATTACACCCTAATCATTATCAATTAAATTTATAAGAAATTTTTCATAGTAGCATGACAAAGAAATTAGATGTGTGACTCAGAATTATGATTGTTTTGACCAACGTGGCGGTTTGATATAACAATGGGTTAATCAATTGTCAATTCTTTCGTTGCTTTTACAATACAAGAAACAAGGGCGGACCCAAGTTGAAAAAGGGTGGGTCAGCTGCACCAGGTAAATTTTAAAAAGTTTAGATTTTACAAGTATTATTGTTACATATTTCTGGTATAGTGGTAATGAACGCACCACCTAATTGATGAGATAATGAGTTCAAGTCCCACTTAATACTTTTTTGCACCTGATTAAAAATTTTGCTGGGTCCGCAACTGACAACAAATGTTGTGTCAAATGGATGCAAAATTTCCTTAAAATTTTTTGAAAAATATTTAAATAAAATAAATTTTCAAGAAAATCCACAGCGTTTAGCAGAGTGATTAAACAGTTTTTTTTATCATAATTTTAGAAGGCTTTCCTAAAGCCAGCCTTCCTAAATTTTATATTTAATAAACTCAAAATGCTTTTTTTAACTAAAAAGTCTTCATCAATTTTACTGATTGTGTTCTTAATAATTTTGATATTTTTTTTAAAGCATGATATTTTATAAATAGGTTGATTTTAAACCGCTTAACAAAAAAAAGGTTGATTTTCTTCTTAGTTTTTCTTTTAGCTTACCATTTTTTGCAGTTATTTTTTCATTAGTATAATAACTAAGAGCATTTCTATTAGAAGAAACTCCTTTGAGTCTTTCAAAATTTTAAAAATAATGTTTAAAATTAAAAAAAAAAAGATGACGAATAAAAATGAGACACATTTAGAGGGGTTTCTTACACTATTGATAAAGTCTCTCAAATGAGAGATTTTGTTTCTCATTTCTATTGATCATTTTTTCTTTTAGTTTAAAACATTATTTTAAAAAATTTGAGAGATTCCTTTAGATTTCTCCTAATATAGATAATATAAAGCGAGAAACAACTAAAAGTTTAGGTTGATTATTGATCTCAGGTTTTAACTATTTTTTTAATATAACTTCAAAGTTCGAGCTAAACTTTTAATCTATGCGGATTGGGAGTCAGTTTTAAAATCTCTCCTTCCAAAGTAGATTGAACTAAAGACACAATGAATCAACTCTAAATGAGAAACATTAATGCTGACGATACCTCGATGTTTTAGCTAAAGCTTTTAGACGAGAAATTTGTAGTAGTTTTGGTTTTAGAAAATAAGACATAACATTGGTATTATCTACTTCTTGTAAATAATTTTTCTTTCAACATATTGTTTTCATATCTCTCTGAAACAAGGCTCGAACTTTGGTTTCTAAAGCTTTTTTCCCTTTTAATTTGCAAATCAGTCTAGCTACAACCAGGGAAATTACCAATCATTTCTCATTATTGATATTTTTTTGTAATTTATGTTTTTAGTATACACGTCACTTGGAAATTCTGAAAGATACTAGTATTAGATGAGGACTAGTCCACTACATTAAATTAACGTAGCATAATATCTATCATCACAAATAATAACAATTCTAAATATCACCATGAATTATCTTTAAATTTTAAAAGAGTTTGAAAGAAAATGTGGTGTGTGACCTTTCTTTAAAGCAATGGCTCAAGTTGTATGAACTTTCCAAGTGGTGCTTGGATGGTGGAGGAAGTTGGAATTTGGAAACGTAACCATTTTTTTCGTTTTCCTTAATTTTTGCACATATAAATCGTACATCTATAGTATATGCGTGTGTTGTGTATATTCATGAAGCGTAAGTTGTTACCAAGCTCATATTCCATAGGTCAGTATTATACGATTCAAAAAATAATAGTAAATCATACGATTTAAAAAATAATAGTAAATCATATGGAACGTAAAATTACGTATGGCGGCAACAAGCTCCAACCATAAATTATATAAAATATTAAAATCTATTGGTACTAATTTTTGTTACCATAAATTTGGATACATATATATCTAGTGGTATTAATATTGATATTGTTGGTAATGAGAATCTACCGGCGGATACACATGTATTTTGGGAGGGGCATTAATTACCAGAGGATTTACAATAATACTCTTCTATAATATATTATTTTACATTATAATTTTATCTCCACTCTGGGTAAATATAATTTCCAAAATCCGCCCTATATGAGATTCAATCCAAATATATACTAATTTGTTTTTTGAAAAACTGCAAGAGAAAGAAAAAAAAATGGTTTGATAGTTTTTTTTGTGTATAATTCTTTCCTCATGTTTGTGATTAATATGTCTTTCCAAAATTTACCAAAGATTAGTTACATTTTACAAAGATTAAAAGGTTAATTTAGCGGAAATCATCAGTTATATGGCTGGAAAAATTTAAAAAAGGGGCACGTCAATTATTTTTTTTATTTAGGATTTGATTGTTTTCTTTAGAATCTCCAAACATAGTATTTTGCAGGGGGTTTCATTTACTTAACATTAATTATAAAAATCAGTTTATATCATTTCACAATGATTTAAACCGTTCTAAATAATAAAGTATTTCTCTAAGCATTTACTATACGAGAGAACATTTATTTATTTATTAGAAAAACATTTTACAAAATTTTTATTATTCCTATTATATTATGTTTCAAAATCTTATATATTTGAAGTACATATATTATTATTTTAACTTCTTGAAACATATACTAATTCAACTAAATTATATTCCCAATGTTTCAAAAAAATGTTATTATGAATTTCTTTTTCATAAAGAGTGTTTTTTTATATTTTGAACGTAACTTTTTTTAACCAGTTTCCTAATTTTATTAACCCAAAGCTTCTTTTCTAACTTAAATTTTAATCATTAATTAAAGAAGAGTATATATATATATTAATTTTTTTAATATGTGTAAAATGTGTCTAAATAACTTTTTTGTGAAACGGAAAGAGTATTTTTAGTTATAAAAATGTTTGATACATAAAATATGTTTTAAACCTTTTTAAAATATATTCTTAACTAGTGGCCTAATGAAAGACATAGTTCTTTGGTAACCGATTTAAACTAAAAGACAGCTATTTAGTGACTTGATCGATTTAATGCATTTTTTATAGAGTCTATTTAATTCATTTTGTAATAGATCTGTACGCAACCCCATTATATATAGACGCAGGGTTTAATTTCTCATATAACTATGAATTATATTTACCTACATTTTTTCACTTATATGCATACTGAAATATTTTTTCAACATATATCTTTTTTTTTAATAACGAATTTCTCAACATATCTCACATCATAATCAAGATGTTTACATAATCGACACGTTTAATAATGAATTTTTTTTCCTTCCAAATACTCTTTAATTAGAAAATAATTTCATAAATGATAATAGAGATGATTGCTAACTTTTACCCATTAACTTTGGTCAAATCATACGTATCACGTTGGCTATATATATACGTACGAAAATATCTGACTTTTTCGGATAAGTGACGCTTGTCTTATAAATGTAGTGTTATTGTTCTTTAACAACAACAAAAAAGTCTATTGGTTCCAGGACATCTCTAGTTTAGAGATGGATTCTTCTCAAATGTAAAATTTTTTAAATTACTATATTTGGTCACATAGATATGAGTCTTTGTTTTCGGCCTATTTAAATATTCAAAAATAAAATTTATCTGTGGACTACACCTTTCCAAAAGATTAGTGTGGATCTCTTTATAAACCTAACATCTACCCCTAATTTTAACTTATATCAGATGCTTAGTTAAATGAATTAATCAAACATCTAAACTAATGAATAAGCCATTTTTGTTGATTCGACACTTTTAGCAATTTGGCAATGATCATATACGTTTTCGACTTTGCCACTTTGGAGCGTTAAAAACAACGCGATTAAAACCTTATAAATAAGTACATGTTACGAATACGAACATCTCTATCTATTGGCAGGAAAAGGTAATACGTATTACTGGCACTGTGTCTAAAGTTTGCCACTTGTAACACTAACAGAGCTTTCTACTTCTAATACGCGTGACGTCCATACGCCTCGAGACGCCTGACGTGATGAAAATGATTTTACTTTATGTTTTTGGACAAAAGATTTTAATTAAGTTTTCATTGAAAAAAAAATTAGTAGTAGATTTCATTTCAAACTACAAATATTACGCTAATATAACAGAAAATTAAGTAAAATGGGATCCGAAAAAGGACGAATTAGTTCTAAGAAATTGCATAATTCAGTCTTTGTATATGAGATATTATGACCAGAGAAATTCTGATTCAAATTTAATGAACTTGTTTATAATATTGGTAATCGTCTAAATCAACCACATCTGTTATCATCAAATTTTCTAATGATATAAATGGATTCATTTATTGCTTCAGATGAGCTAGATATTAATGGATAAACTATTATTTTTAAGTTTTAACTAAGAGATTCTATACCGAAAACTTATAAAACCAGAAAAAAAAAACAACATATATATTTCCTTAATCATAGAATAAAACGTGTAATACGGTCATTTTCAAGCAACTTAGAGCACCTTCAATGTATTATTGCATTTTTCATTCCAAAATTGAGTAACTAAAATAAAGTTGGATTTTGTCTTATTTTTTACTCCAAAAAGTTAAACTCTACAATGAAGAACAAAATGAGATTACTCCATAAATAAAGTAATGGATATATAATTACTTCATTTTGGAGTTAAAAATGAAGTGAAAATAGAACAAATTTTACTCCAAACTAGAATTTAAAGTTAAAAATAGAATGAGATTAGAAATGGTCTTAAACTGGTTTCATTTCGTTCTCATAACATGCAGTCATATCCATCACGTAGTGTTTGTCCACGGCTCAAAGAAAGTAAAGCTTGAATTTCTGATATCTGAATTCAAATATCATTTGGTCTAAATGTAGTGTTTATCATAATATCAAAATGCCATTTAGTTTGAAAAGGAACAATATACTAATTAAATTGTTATATATATAATTAATAACTAGTCAAGTAATTTTTAATAAAAACCTATTCAAAAAGTTTTTTTCTCTTATTAAAATTTTTAGATAGATTAAAAAAACTTAGACAATATTCAATCATTTCTTACACAAAACACAAGTTTAACAAGTTTTTTTTTTGGGTTAATTAGAAGGTTTTGGGCTTTTACCATCCAACTAATCTTTTTAAGATAAATATAAACGTCGAATAGCCCATTTATCGAATTTTTTAATGGGCGTAAAATATGGTATGTGATGGACCTAAAACTTAACATGATTGATATATACAAATTTTGACATTACTGATTATACATTCAATATATTAAAAACAGAACTCTGAATTCCTAAGTAATTGAAAGAAAGATTCTGTTATTTATTCAGATGGTACGGACAAAAGAATAATGATTGAGAAACGGTTAATTATTATTTTTTTGGTCGATAAAGAAACATGAATATCAGGATTAAAACGAGCTAAAAGTGAAAACGGCACAATATTGACATACAGTGTCACGTGAACTAATTTGCTTGGTAACGTAAATTTAGCTAGAACTTTCCTAATCTCATTTTCGTAAAGAAAACATCTAAAGCAATTTCCAGGTTGTCGTAATATTTTAATTATGGAGAATTAATTAGTATAAATCATAACGTTATATTTTTATATAAAGTATCCGATTATATTAGTTTGTTTCCTATACAATTAAACGCACATAAAACTTTTGAAATAAAATATTATACTCCATGCCAAGCTGTTTTTACAAAATAGATTAATATAACCATTTGTAATTACTATGTTGATTTTAGGTAGCAACTCTACGAAGTCACGTAGTACGACGTAACAAACTAAAAATAAGCACACTGTTGGTTGAAACCAGAAACACTACGTAAAGTTAAGAAATTTTTGCAGAATTAAATTAATTGACATAATCATTATAAGAAAACTCAATTTAACAGCAAAATCATCAAATTGTAAAATACATTTATTATTTCACTTTAAACAATTGGTCAAAAAACCAGAAAATCTTGAAACAATTAGGTCATTATATATGTCATTCTCCAGTTATTTGAGTCAATACTGTTTTTGTATAAATGGATGCATAGATAGAATCTAGACATAATCCTCAAAAAAAGAGCTTGCCTAAACTGAAAGTGACAAGCATTATTAATAACTAATAACTAATTAAGTAAGCCAAACCCCATTAAAAAGTTAGTTTGATAAGGGAATTGTTTTTTGTACGTGAAAATGTATATTCTTTGCTAGTGGATTAGCGTGTGAATTATTGGTGTAGGTCTTTTTTTGTAATAGGCTTTTCGAAATATTTTATCAAAAAAAAAAATTAAAAAGAAAATTTCAAAATATTATGCTCACACAACCATTTCTCTTTTTTCCCATCTCTTCACACACAAACCTCATTCCTCTCTTTAGCCCTAACCCTCTATATATACGTGAAGTCCCGGAAACACTAAGCTCGTGCCATAAGCTTTTTGTATCAAGAGAAAACACTTACAAATCTAAGTGCAATCTCTCTTCTTCTTCTTCCTCCTAAAAACCCTTTTAACAACTTATATAAACCAAAAGAAAACCATGTCTCTCTTCAACACTCAAAACACATGGGCCTTTGTCTTTGGCTTGCTCGGTATGATACTAATTACGTTGTGTTCATTTCTTATGGACATTTTTTGATCAAGTTTTGATTTTTTTTTATCAAGTTATGCAACCCTGATCTAAATTCTAGAAATTTAATATAGACTTATTGATATCGTATTTCTGTTATATTCTTGTATAATTTTCAGGTAATCTCATCTCATTCGCTGTGTTCCTCTCTCCTGTGTAAGTACTATTTACATCTTACCTCGACATCTATATTAGAAGACACCTACAAAAAATTTATTTGTGTTTATCAACACGAACTAATCTTGATTTCTTTATGTTTCAATATGTCAAAAACTAGCATAATGTTAATACACGTGACTATATAACATCTCAATTTTGGATGAAAATAATTCGACAACATCAACACTTAAGCCACTAGACTATAATATATATATATATATATATATCATGATCTTATCAATATTTTCGGTGATAAATGAGTAATCGTTAGATTCTATGAAATGGATATGCAGGCCTACGTTCTATAGGGTTTGCAAGAAGAAGACAACCGAAGGATTCCAGTCTGTTCCATACGTTGTGGCGCTCTTCAGCGCGACGCTGTGGCTTTACTATGCGACACAGAAGAAAGATGTATTCCTCCTCGTCACCATTAACTCCTTTGGATGCTTCATCGAAACCATCTACATCTCTATCTTCCTTGCCTACGCTCCCAAGCCAGCCCGGGTATACCTAAAAACCCTCAGTTTCATATGTAAACTCGTGTTTACAAAATCGAATATTTAATAAGTAGCTAAACTACAACATTTCTTAATGGATACAGATGTTGACAGTGAAGTTGTTACTTCTTATGAACTTTGGAGGATTCTGTCTGATTCTCCTTCTTTGCCAACTCTTGGTAAAAGGACCCACACGTGCTAAGATTATCGGAGGAATCTGTGTTGGATTCTCTGTTTGTGTTTTCGCTGCTCCTCTAAGCATAATCGTAAGTACTTAATTAGAAAGAGCTAATAAGTATATATATGTTGATCTAGCTAGTTTCAATATATAATTAACATGTTTTTGATATAAAATGTAGAGGACGGTAATAAAGACAAGGAGTGTGGAGTACATGCCTTTTAGCTTATCCTTAACCCTTACAATCAGTGCTGTCATATGGCTCCTTTATGGTATTGCTCTCAAGGACATCTATGTTGCTGTAAGCCTATTCATCTCTCTTTATTATCTATGTATTTATATATACCTATATATTCATTTGATGGTATTGCATGTTTATATAGATCCATATATATACCGTCTAGAGTCTCTAGACACATGTAAACACACATATTCAACTTTTAAATTTACTAACCACGGTTATCTATATACCATATCACATATATACTGAAAACAGTAGAATTCAATAAATCTGATTTTTTTTGTTATGATAAGTGAATAGTAATTTAACATGATATATATATGGTCATGCGGCTCATGCGTTAAGCACATAATCACTAGTTTATCATTATCATAATCTATTTTACATGAAATGAATGCTTTTGTTTCTAATGTACCTGAGACTTTGAGGTTCTAATCATAGATTCATAGATAAAAAGAGATATGGATTGGCAAAAGATAAAAAATTAAGGAAAACAAAAACCTTTTGTTTGGTATCGTCCTTTACGATTAATTAAAATTAAAAAAAAAATTATAAAGAGACTCTTTATGTTCAACAGAAACATTAAAAGATTTTGCTTTTACAAAAGAAATTTGTTAGATATTAAGTTCTTTTTATCTTTATTTGTTACACAGAAATTATATTTTGTACGTAACTTCTATCGATGCCGCACAAGTTTGCCGTAAACTTTACTTTTTCCATAAGTTTGTTTTTTTTACGTACTTTAGCTAGAAAGTGGAAAAGTGAGTATATTAAATAATTATCATGTTACTGCCACTAAATAAAATATTTATGTTTATTTTTTTTCCCCTGCAGTTCCCAAATGTGCTTGGTTTTGCTCTCGGTGCACTCCAAATGATACTCTATATAGTCTACAAATACTGTAAAACGTCGCCGGATCTAGGAGAGAAAGAAGTCGAAGCCGCTAAGTTACCAGCCGATGTGAGCCTCGATATGCTGAAGCTAGGCACACTGTCATCCCCTGAGCCAGTCGTTCGTCAAGCGAACAAGTGTACCTGTGGCAATGATCGGAGGGCTGAGATTGAAGATGGACTAAACGCTAAAAACGGCAAGCAGTCCTCTTCCGCAGCAGCTACATGAAATAACGTTGACTATGCATTGTTGACTTTACCCCCAACGTACTTGATATACCAACCCACCACGTGTACCCGTAACGCTGTCGTATTTTTCTGAGTTTATCAAGTGTGCGAAGTAGAGAATTAGTTTTCCGGAAAATAAATATGCATTTTCGGATGATGTATTTATTATGTTTTTCGGGATTAATTTCTCTACTTCTGTTTTTTTTTTTAAAAAGTTTTATGTAATTATCTATTGGGGATATGTATATTTCCTATTTTCCGATTTAACGAAAAAAACTATTACAATTATCCATCCTGATTCTGTTTTTTTCCTTCTAATAATATATTTCCTATTCTGTTCTCTTTTCATATAATAAAAAGGTATAAAACAAAATTAAATTTCAGAAAATTATAATGATGTTTCAATACAGCAAAATATGTCTGTATATCAATCGTAAATTTCATTGGTCCAATCCAACTAAGGAATACCCTTTTTTTTAATAAATAAATAAATATGAGCATTTTATATGGACTCAATGGGCCAAGTCTTGTTTAACGCAATTAATATTTATATTGGATCACTACCTTAATTACTAGGCCTTTCCAATTTCGACTGTACTTCTAATAATATCTCAACTCTGTCCGAAAAAACTAAAAAATTCACTAAGTCGAAAGTAAAGAAAAACACAATTCGAAGCGGGATCTCCATGTAGGCAAGAACTCAAGTACCGGCCAAAGCATTGTCCATCTTTAACCTTTTGTAGGATACGAAATCCCGGACTGAAAATCACGAACAAAAATGCGATTAAGGAAAGACAAATACGCGGAGGCGAGATATGACCTCTTTTCTTAATTCTATAAATCTCCCGCAGTATGGCGGTTTGATGAGATTCTGAATCCCAAGATACAACCTTGTTGAGACTATAATCGCTACACCCGATTATAGAATCTACGAACTATTATCTACGCTATACTCTCGAGACTTATTTAGAAAGAAGAAGATTGCTGGAAGCTCTGTTTATTTCGTAATTGGATGATTTGAGAGGAGAGGCGAGACCCTTTATTTATATGGAGAAAATACTTGATCCCAAAGTTAGGGATAGGCTCTGCGAGATTTGGCTTGATTCACAAGTATAAAAAAATAAAAAAAAAATTTTTCCTTTTTTTGTAAGAAGATCAGCTCAAAAATAGAAGATTTTTTTTTTTTTAAAAGAAAAAAAATTCGAAATATTCTCTTAATTAATTCAAACCCAATCTAGAATTTTCTAGATCTTTCCGAAATTATGCAAAAAATTCTTTGGGGAAATTAATTAAATTAATAAAAATCTGTCCCAACAAGAATATGCACTTGTGGGCCAAAGACCCACATTCTCCAAGCCCAAGCCTGGCCCGGCTCGGCAGCGCGCGCGTGTGTGTGATTTTGCATAACATCCATACATCTCTTACTCCATAGTGTCCCTTCCCAAACTAGTGAACATAGTGTGAGTTTAACACTATACATACTAGTGGAAATATTTTTCTCCAAGCAATGTGGGACATTTTGCTCATTTTGATACTTAGTCAAAATTACATGTTTTATAAGCCTTCTAAGCTACCCACTTTACTCACTCATTTCTTATTCAAATTGACTTCAATTTTGACAAGTAAATACACTAACTCATAGTGCTCATTACAAGGATTACAAAAACCCCAAGATCTGGTTATTCAGGTGATAAACTTCACCGGAAAATTCGCAGGATGCATTTGTCTATAATTGAGTTCCAACAATCTCCCACATGAATAGGAATGACTCTAAACATATGACGACTTATACAGACTCAATATACTAGACAGACTTGACAGACACGACTGACATACTTTCGAGAGTATAAACGGAAAATCACTGTGTATGAGATAGTAGCATATTTCAGCCTTGAACTGCTCATTGTTGATGACTGTCGAGCTTACATGGCCAGAAGGTGAACATGATGTCTTGAACCACCCGGAGTTTGATGTAAACTTAGACAACAGCTACAACCTAGTTTTTTTTCCTCGTAGAGCTTTGTTCTCTATTGTGTTCGTTGCGGCCTTGAACTTTGCCTGGTAGATCATGAGTGAACTTGAAGAATATAGTCTTTTCTTTATCCTCCTAGAAACGACCTCATTTCACACTCACTAGGTGACTTCCACTCACTTCTGTCATATAATAAAGTATCATGTTATACTCCGCATATATGAAAGCTATGGAATCATTCATTAAAAGCAATGCTTAACCTTAAAAATTACAGGAAACAATGTTAGTCATCTGAGAAATGGGTAGTGACATAATGTCGTTCAGTGCTTTTATCGAAGTTTGCTTGATTTAGTTGTCCCTTTGAACCAACATCATGGGATCTCCAATCTCGTAGGTAGGGTATCCATCAAACATCCTCTTTTAAGTCATAGGCTTCAAATTCATTCCCTTTGATGATTTCAAAACTTGATCTCGTGTTAGTCATTTTGTAAAAGAATCTGCTAAATTGTCGGCTGACTTGATGTAATCTACAGTGATTACACCCGTTGAGATCAAATGTCTAATGGTTTTATCTCGCCTTCTGATATAATGAGATTTACCATTGTAAAGATTGTTCAGTGCCCGGGATATAGCCGATTGGCTATCACAGTGTATACGCAGTGGCGGGACTGGTTTCTCCCACATTGGGATATCTTCCAAGAAACTATGAAGCCATTCTGCTTTCTCTGCTGCTTTATCTAAAGCAATGAACTCAGATTCCATGGTAAATCTGGCCAATAGAGTTTGTTTTGAGGATTTCCATGATACCGATGCACCTCCAAGAGTAAAGACATATCCACTTGTGGATTTGGAGTTCTTTGAATCAGATATCCAGTTAGCATCATTGTATCTTTCCATTACTGCCGGTTCTTTACCATAGTGCAACCCATAACTTTTACTAAGCACCCCCACACTTTGAGGTATTTGTACGAAGGTACATTACCTTTCCAAAGCTCATATGGCGTCTTGCCAGTTACTTTGTGTGGTATTTTGTTGAGGATATAGTTTATGGTGAGTAGAGCTTCCCTTCACAGATTCTGGGTTACCTCAGATTCCTGCAACATCACATTCATCAGACTTGCTTTTCTGGTAGGTGCTGAACATGTGTCTGTCATACCACCACTCTTTTGGATTGTCTTGACCTGTGACTACGTTTGCTTCAGTGACCACTGCGCACAAATCAGTTTCAGTCATGTATGCCTGATTTTGCTCTTTAGCCTTGCTGCGATAGTCTGAAGACTTGTGTCCAATCTTGCCACGATGGTTGCACTTCCCAGAAAATTTCTTGAAGTTAGAACCTTTAGGAGATAGATTTTGCTTCTTAAAGTTTTAGAGGGTTGAGGAGCAACTTTGTTTGGTATCACCTTATTAGAAATTACTTTACCTTTACTATTCCTTCTTTATTCTGCCACATTTGCATCACGAGTAAACTCTGATCTAGTTTTATCACGCTTATTAGCCTCATTTTGCAGCCTGGAAACCAAGTTCTGTAAAGACAATGGCTTCTGCTTGTAGGCAAGGTAGTTTTTGAAGTCCCCCCAACTTGGAGGTAGCTTCTCACAATGGAATTCACCGTGAATGTCTTACAGATCTTCATTCTTTCATCTGCAATACCTTGGAATATCAACGTCAGCTCATGAAGTTATTCCATGATGGACCTTGAGTCCACCATTTTGTAGTTAAGGTAGTTCGTTGTTGCGAATTTTCCAGAACCCACATTCAACACTTTGTACTTATTTTCCAATGCCTCCCAGAGATTCTTGGAGTTGTTGGTTTCAGAGTACACATCGAACAACTCATTTACCAGGCAGTGAAGTATGTGACCTTTGCAGAGGTAATCTCCATGGACCCATGCTTCGACACTTGCGAGAACATGCACATCCTTGTTACCGGGTGGCACCTCTGGTTTGACCTTAGTAAGATACTTAGTCAGATTCAGGTTGTGAAGAAAAAGTGCATCTTTTTCTGCCACGACTTGAAGTTAGATCTATCAAACTTCTCCGGCATGAGATTTGAACTCACTGAGCTTGAGATTACCGGTAACCGAGGTGGTGCCGGCGCATCCGTAGGGTTTGTTTTTTCAGTTGGCGTACCTCTATTGGCACCATTGATAGCAACATCATCAACACCGTTAGTCATTCTGAATCTGTTGACAAAAATACATAATTTTAATCAGTGTCTAGAATTATGTATAAATGATTAAAAAATTAATAATAATTTAATTAATTTACTAAACAACGCGTTCTAAGGAAAATTAATCCAAAATCCGCTTATTTGAGTTTCTGTGAATATCACCAGAACTCGCCAATAGATGTTCCCAGAATCCGATTAAGGTATTCTTAAACTCTATTTTCTGATCATGTAGATCTTGTGGAAAAAATTTGTTTCGTGCATCTGCCAATAAGGTTTTCACAGAAACTTTTATCCAACTTGCGTATTCGTTTTTTGTGATTAAATGTTCTACGGAATCGCTAAAGAGCGTTCTAGAAGCATTTGAATCATAAGAAAAAACGTTTACAAAACCGATTTAAAAATCTGTTCGCAATAATCAATCCGTTTAGAGCTATAAGCAGGAAACGGATTTATAGAATTAAGATTGCAGGATACGAAATCCCAGACTGAAAATCACGAACAAAAATACGATTAAGGAAAGACGAATACGCGGAGGCGAGATATGATCTCTTTCCTTAATTCTATAAATCTCCCGCAGTGTGACGGTTTGATGAGATTCGGAATCCCAGGATACAACCGTATCCGAAATTATGCAAAAAAATCTTTGGAGAAATTAATTAAATTAATAAAAATCTGTCCCAAAAAAAATATGCCCACATTCCCCAAGCCCAATCCTGGCCCAGCTCGGCGGCGGCGCACTTACTCCATAGTGTCCCTCCCAAGCTAGTGAACTATAGTGTGAGTTTAACACTATATATACTAGTGAAAATATTTTTCTCCAAGCAATGTGGGACATTTTGCTCATTTTGATACTTAGTCAAAATTACATTTTTTATAAGCCTTTTAAGCTACTACTTTATTCACTCATTTCTTATTCAAATTGACTTTAATTTTGACAAGTAAATACACTAACTCATAGTGTTCATTACAAGGATTACAAAAACCCCAAGATCAGATTATTCCGGTGATGAACTTCACCGGAATAATTACACTACTACAAAAATAAAAAGCTTCATTTACAGCACTGTTCACACAAAAATAAAAAGCTTCATTTGCAGCTAGCTTATGGTGGTTATGATGTTAGAGCATGATTATATGGTTAGTACAAATTATGAATTATTCAGCGTGATTTTTAGGCCGTTAACTCAAAGCATAAGCTTTTTTTTTTAAGTCAACAAATCTTCATAAGACCTTTTGACTTTTTCTTACCACATGTTAATTTTGTGAGATTGCGTACAACTCTCTGATTCAACCTTTCTCTACATCAAAACCTTTCAAATTGTGTCCAGTATTGGTTAACTCCAGTTTATTTCTCGGTTTAAATAATTGCATAGCCGGCTCCGGTTCTCCATCTATCCACCAATAATTATAAGCTCAGTACATCAGAAGTCCAATATCTTCAACACCGTCCCAACGGAAGAAAATGAGAACATGCCAAGAACATTCTTGAATCTCTAGAAGCATTCTAGATCCGAATTAGAACCTTCTCAGCTGCTGCGATTGTGAATTGGATGTCTTGTGAAGTGTGTGCCAAGCTGGTAAAACCGGCCTCGAATTGAGAAGGTGCCAAGTAAACACCTTCTTCCAACATTCCTCTGAAAAACTTTCCAAACTTCTCTGTATCGCTCTTCTTCGCGTCCGAGAAATCGTAGACAGGTCCTGCAGTGAAGAAGAAACCGAACATCCCACTTATATAACCGCCACACACGGCATGCCCGTTTTTCTTCCCGGCTTCTAGTATCCCATTTATAAGCTCTTTTGTAATCTTTTCTAAGTATTCATATGTTCCAGGCTGTCTTAACCGCTTCAGCGTGTGAATACCTGCGGTCATAGCCAGCTGATTACCACTTAACGTACCAGCTTGATACATCGGTCCTGCGGGTGCAACCTACAAAAAACACTTGAGTGATAAAAAGCTCAGGACGTTCTGCTTCTCTTGAGGCAAATTCAAAGATTGTTTTGGTTCCGTTTTGAACAAACTAAAGCTTTACCATTTCCATAATGTCTCGTCTTCCACCGTATGCTCCCACAGGAAGACCACCACCGATGATTTTCCCAAGAGTTTTTAAGTCAGGTGTGGTTCCAAAGTATTCTTGAGCTCCACCATAGGCTAAACGAAAACCGGTCATGACTTCATCGAAAATAAGAAGAGCACCATTGTCTTTACTAATCCGGCGTATTCCATCAATGAACTCAGGTTTAGGTGTAATGAAACCCGAGTTACCAACAACAGGTTCAAGAATGATTGCAGCAATCTCGCCTTTATTTGCCTCAAAGAGCTTCTCAACCGCAGCAATATCATTGTAAGGAGCTGTTAGAGTATCTGAAGTAGCAGATTTAGGGACACAAGGTGAGTCCGGTAGACCTAAAATAGCTACACCATAACACCACTACCTGCTTTGACAAGGAAAGAGTTTGCATGACCGTGATAACAACCTTCAAACTTGATGAACTTTTGTTTCCCTGTGAAGGCACGTGCGAGACGAAGCATACATGCTTCGGTACCCGAGTTAACAAACCGAACCATTTCAATACTTGGAACAGCTGAAATCACCATCTCTGCAAGAACATTCTCTAAGAGACAAGGAGCACCAAAGCTTGTTCCTTTCTTCATTGTCTCAGCTAAAGCTGCAAGAACCTGCACTAGACAGTAGACACAGGGCTATATCAAATACAAATTCACCATCAAAGTTAAAAAGAATCAAAGAAACAAACCTCATCATCGGAATGACCAATAATGGCAGGTCCCCAAGATCCAACATAGTCAATGTATAAAAATAAAAAAAAAACATAGTCAATGTATTCATTTGCATCAATGTCTCGCATTCATGAGCCTTTTGCAGAATCAATCACAATTGGTTGTCCTCCCACTGATTTGAAGGCTCGAACTGGTGAATTCACACCTCCAGGCATTAAGTTCTACACAGTAAAATTAATCAGCTTCGATATACTAAACACTATGAAACAAAAAAAAGGCAGAAACTTTTTTTCCAGATTCTCATGTATTCTTGAGACAATAAAAAACGCTAATTAAACCTAAAATGATCCAATTCCCGCAAATTTCTTATCAATTCGAATGGAATTGATGGAAATTGAAAAGCTTACCTTAGCAGCATTGAAAGCTTCTTCGGATTTCTGAAGAATGAAAGTCTTCTTCTTATCTTCTACAGAAATCGACATTTTGATGCAGCAACGGTTGGACGACGAAGAAGAAGAAGACGATGCTCTCTTAGAGATCTTTGCGGAACACGAAAATCCTGAACCTGTAAGCGTCGTCGCCATTGTTGCCATCTCTTAGAGTTAAATGGAGCCGACCCAGTTATTTAAATTAAGACCCGACTAGATTTGATCCGACCCGGAATCTAAAATTCAATTAAACTTTTATCTGTTTGACTTTTTTTTTTCTTCAAAACAAATTGATTTCTTGCATGGACCAATATTTATTTTAAAACTTTTAAATTGATACAAACAGATATTCAAATTTCCATACATAAATAATTTTTCTGGTGAAAAGAAAAATAAAATAATAATGATTTGTATAATTTAATTTGTGATTTTGATTCATAGAAATGAATCATAATGTGATTAAATATTATTTTCAGATCTTCTTCATAAGCTCTTCAAAGACTTGCATAGCCGAAGCAGGAAGCCCAAGAAACACATTGATACTCTTCATATCGTTTCCACTTGGCAAGAACAAGATCACTTCCTTCCCTGGTAAACCAACCGGTACAGAGAAAACCGGTTCCCCCCAACCGAAATCTAGTTTATGCAGTGTCAATTTTGACCACGACGTTATACAAAGCGTCGCATTCATACTCGGTCGGGTCCGGTTCACCTCGAAGTAATCCATAGCTGATCTCATAAAACCATCCGTAACCAACTCGACCACTCTCTTAACCAAACCCACCGAATGAGAAAGAGGGTTCCCAACTATTTCCCCTGATGACGTCACTAGACCGGTCAAGACTATCCCGTTCCCGGAATATCCTTCCGGGAGACGCGGGACGAATCTCGACCGTCCATCAGCTGCGAAGAGAAGCTTAACCCGTTGATCCGGTTTAAAACGTAGCGCCTCACACCGTGATTTCCAAAGAAACCCGGTTAAGGCTTGAAATGTCGAAACCTTATTGTTATTATTATTATTATCTTCTTCCATTGCCATGCTTTTGAGCTTGTCGATCTTTTCGGGTTCGAAGAGGAATGATTTGTAGACGAGTTTCTCTTCGTCGTAGAGTTTTCCGGTACCGGAAATATCTTCAATATCGTCGAATTCGTTGTGTGGGAACTCGATTTTTGGCGGGTTTCGTGGCCGGAGAATGGTACGGTCCAAGAACGGCGGGAGGGATAAAGGAAGGCCCTTGGCCGTCTCACACCACGAGTTGAGGAACTCCATGGCGGCGACTCCATCAAACATGTTATGGCTCATGCCTAGTCCTAGGACAAAACCGCCACATTTGAAATTTGTCACCTGAAAAAAAAAACGGAACATGACTATTAATTACGTATTGTTATTCACTTTGTTAAAGATGACTATTAATTACGTATGATTAATGATTGTAATGATGAGATGGTATGTTTGAACATGATGATAGTGATCACTCTAGTCCTTATTATATATAATGGCTAAGCATCCGATTATTTGTTACTGTTATAATGTATGCTCATTAACAGAAAGAGGCATAAGATTTTTCGTAAAACTGTTATTAAAATTAAAGCATGTTATGTTACACTTACACATAGACATAATTTTTTAAAAATATTTTTGGAATAACTATTTAAAGTTTAAACTAAAACTTTAGTTTTAAAAGTTATCTTGTCGCATATTAATAAATAAATAGTTTCATTTGAATTTTCTGAAGCAACCAATTCAAGTCACACTGTGGACAAGAACATGTGACTGAAATATACTCGAATGGCCAAGCTTATTCCTGACATTAAATACGATCATTTATATCAAACGGCTAAAATAAGAAAATTACTCCCCAACATTTACGATGATTGTTTAACAAAGAAAGAAAAAAAAAACATTTACGATGATTGCTAATCTATTGGCTGCCTATAAATGTTGAATAATAAATACAATGGTGGATACCACGAACCAACATCCTCCGACAAAACCTAAACTTAAGTCATTAATTTTTTTAAAAAAATCTTAATATATAATTAAGCAAGAGATCGATCAAAACATCACCTGAACTACCACCGGCGGAATCTCAAGAATATTCCGGGCATCGGGAACGTCGTAAACAAGTTTCTCGAGCATCTCCATTCTATTCTCAGAGATAGCCATTTTAACCTTCTCTATCCCACAATCAGCCTCAGCTTCTACAACAACTACTCCTTCTCCGGTGCAGTTCACGGCGATCTTCCCTTCCGGGCTGATTGTCAGCCTTCCGGCGACAGGGTAGTAATGAACAAGAACCTCAGAGAGAGATTTCTTGATCACATTGTATGATTCTTGGTTGGTTCTTGACTCCGATTTGAAGTAGTATAACGTTTTGACGATGATGGCGATGTTTTGATCAAGATTAGAGAGATAGTAAAGACCCTTTGGAGTTTCTGACATGGGAGGGACGAGTATAGGGTTTTTCCTAGTGACGATGAACTCGAATGAGTCGGCCATTTCAAGGGTTTTCAATGAATGAACCAAAAATAAAACGTTTAATTGGTTACAAGTCTTTGAATAGAATAGAGAAAGTGAGGAAGAGATAATATGATCTTGATATATATAGAGGGTTCTTAGGCGATTTAATGCAGACTAGGGCTAGGGGTATCTTGTGTAGCAAGTGTATAGCTGGAAAGATAAGGACTAAGGGAAAGCTTAAGGACCACTTGAGTTTTCGTCTTTTTGAATCGAAATAATGGAAAAAGTAAAGAACCAATATAGATTGTGATCACATTGGGTTTTAGGGGGTTTAGTAAGTGAAGATTAGGGTTAGGTACTTAACAAGTGAATATAATGTAGCCACATAGATAATGAGGTGAAAGCTAAAGCTTAATAAGAGCCACTAAAACTCTGGAGACTTAAATACTTTCTCTAAGACGGTGATGGAATGAATACGAATATTTATGGAGTAAATTGTTAGGTTATCAATAAGAGTGATATATAACCATATTTGATGTAACGGGGACACTGATTTGATCACAAAAGTCAAAGTTAGATGTTCAATGATTAGGCTCGAAATCATTTTTTTATTTTCCATTTTTGGTTCTATTTAAGGTGTTTTCTAACCTTGGGTATTTGCCTTGTATTGCAGTAATGGTTTTCTCCACTTGTTTTGGATTTTTCCAAATAAATTTCTCGTTTCTGTTATTAGAAGAAAATATGTTCGAAATCAATTCTTGATAAATTAAATCATTCCTCTGATCAATGTATAAAGAGACTCGAGCTCTATAAATCACATCATGTGATTCACTTGCAATTCCAAACTAGCGACAACGAAGATGAACACGAGTGTTAAACACTTTAGAAACTAATCATCTAATGGACTCGAATGGTCCATGTCAATTCCAGTTAGGATTGAGAATTTTTTTGTTTTTGTGTTAAACAGTTGGGATGTAGTTATGCAACTACCAACTACTCGACATAAATAAAGACCCAAAAAAGAAGAAAATTTGATACACTAAATCAGTACGATAGAATTCCAAATTAACTGAGATCCATAAAATATCCAAACCATAAAATTACTAAAAAAAAAAAAAAGCTACAAACTTAACAGCTACACAAGCTGGAAGAATGTGTGAAAAAACTACATGAGGCCTAATAATACATAACACAATACACCAAAGTACAAACAAACCCCATTTATGTAAATCACAACTATGATTTACACATCAAGGTTAAGTTAAACCAATCTGCTCGCCTTTGTTGACTTGTTGTCCCTTACTTTCAAATCGGATTTGCGAAAAGACAAAACTAGTACTTTCTCTCTTCTTCTTCCTTCTCTTTCTCACCTTCATCCTCTGTGTTTTCCTCCTTTTCATCCTCATCATCATCATCGTCACTCATCTCATTAATGGCGTCTGTGATGATATCCTTCACCTCTGTTTTCCTATGCATAAGATCAACTCCAAAATGGCTCCCTAATATTATCACAAGCAATAACAAATCATTTTAATAAGAAATGTTTGAAGAAGATAACAATTATGGATTGAGAAAAATAGAAAAGCTTTTTAGAAACATACCAAGCTTCCTCAGAATATCAGATAGAGTTGCCTGTTTGGAAAACAAATTTCAAAATGTCTTCAGTTCAAAGGTTTGGTAAAAAAACAGTTTGTAATCTGTTAATCTATAGAAGTCTCACCGTATTGAAGTCTACTTCCTTCAGAATTTTGGCCACCTCTACATGCAGTTCTTTTCTGGTGGGTTCGGTTTTACCTTTCTTACGGGATTTTCCTGTAACCCCTGCAGCAATCAATGAAATAGAGATTCAATACACAATCAATATTTAAGCTTTCAAAAACAGAGCTGAGAAATCGTTCAAACCTTGATCTTTGGATCCCTTTGCCTGTGGTTTACTTGTCTGTTTCTTGCCTTTCTTTTTAGCGGGTTCTTCTTTTTCAACCTTTTGCTTCTTCCTTGATGATGAAGTTGGTTTATCGACTTGTTTGGAGGACTTTCGACCAGATTTTGCAGAGCCTTTAACAGATTTCTCTTCTTCAGGTGCTGGTTTCTCCTTCTTAGTCCTTTTTGACGATCTTTTCTTACCAGTTGGCTTTTTCTCTTTAGCCTTATCTTTCTCATCTTCAGTTTCAGTATCTTCGTTTTCGTTGTTTTCTTTCTCTGTAGCTACATCATCTTCTCCATCAGAGTCGTTTGTTCCTTCAGAACCAACATCAGCCTCACCATTTCCTTCTTCAGTTTCAGTTGGCTCATCTTCCTTCTTTCCAGATTTTTTTGTCTGCCTTCTCCTCTGTATATATAAAACAGAGAAAGAAAGTGATTATGTATTCAACCCTCTTCAAAGGCTTAAAAATCAAGTCACGCAAAGACAGCGAGAGAGGCTTGTCCTCATGAAAATGCTTAACCCTTCAGCTTCCAGAAATGTACACATTTTCTTCCTAGCGGAATCTTATTATCGAAAGAAGGTTCAAATCCATATCACACAAGAAGCTAAAATGGTGAAAAAATACAAACAACAAGAACATTGGAATGCCACTCAGTAGATTAAAGTATGGAAATAAGCTAGTGCAGAGATGTATCCAAAAATTTCACCGAGCAGCCTAACATCTTTCCTGACTAAAAACCAGCAAGTAAAAATGACCCAGCCTTGGAATTTAATTTTGGATTTGCTACTACTCCCAACATTTCCCATTATGGTATTACACATTGCTTAATAATTACCGAACCAAATGACCGTTGTAAGTATAACTAATGTAATAAAAGATAACCAGATTATAACGCATTGATCTACAGTGTGAAATGCAGAACTTCCTACGTAATGTTCTAAGTTCAAGAATCAATATGGGAGCGCAGACAAATCTACTCAAATCATAAAGACCACATGGTTCATAACAGCAAACCTGATTTTAAAACTAGAAAAGGAGCTACTTTTACTAGCCGGGAGCTAACACAAACAAACCATGTCGATGATTACAAACAATAAAGAAGAAGAAGGTTAAAAATTACAAACCTTAGCTGGGACATCAGATGATTCAGAAGTCACAGTTTTAGGTGTGCTCTGCTTGCGCTTTCTTGATTTCTATATTAAGTAGTCACAAAAAAGAGCAAACAATTTATTACCCCCTAATGAATAAGAAAACAATGAAGAACAGTAATCAGATTCAGCTGCTAAGTTAGATTACCTTTTCACTATCAGCAAGTACAAGATCCCTTGTTACCTTGGGATTTTCCAAAAATTCAAGCACTCCCACAGCAAGTTCATCCTGAAGGTACCAGAGCAGATGTGTGAATCTAAAATCGAGCGAGACACAAATAGAGAGATAGAAAGAAACAAATTTTCTAATCACATACCTTTTTCACATTGTTTTTGTTTATCGGTATATCAAGCACATCACAGAAATCAATTAACTTTTCTTTGATACATTTCTCAAGCTTATCCTTTGCTTTTGCTCTTTGTTTCTCCTCCTAGAAAACATTCAAATAACTCTCTCAAAACAAGGCTGATTATCATACACGCCCCTGGAACTAGATATCTATGGGATAATGTTACCTCTTCCTCTGACCACACAAATCCAGAAAATTGACCAATGTTTTTCTTCAGCGTCTGTGCCTGCATAGTATTTTTCACACAACCCTTGAGTAATCAATCATTCACTCTGGCAAAAGAGAACAAAACTTGAAATTCCAAGACAATACTCATATCATGATGTAACAGGAGATCAAACATTCAAAAGTACCTTTCCTTTCTTCCCGTAAAGAATGGTATGAAGTAAGAAGAGGTTGTCATCAGGCTTTCTCTTGGATAGTTTATAAGCCACTGAAACAGTTTCAACATTTATCAAACAACACTCTAACAACAGAAAACTAAAATTTACATTCTTTAGGGTTTAGACTCATAAAAGAAACAGTTACATCATCTCAAAGAGAAGACCCAAATCCAAATTTAACAAAGTACCAATTGTAGTAAAAACACATACCATTTGGAATTTCCTTAAGCTTTGTTCCACGACCCTAAAACAATCAATGAAACCAAAACCTAGTCAACAACAGTCCAAGTCTGGAAAATTCATAACAAAACTCAAAGAAGAAGCAAAATTTAATTTTTATACCTGCTCAATTGACACAGGCTTGTTCCCTGAAGATCGAGGAGGAGTAGACAAAATGTAACGTTCAGTTCTCTTTCTCTCCCTTGTAGGCCTCTCACTGACTGGAGTCACCGGCTCCTTCTCCTTCTCCGACAATTTATCACTTTTCCCAGTCTTTTGTCCATCCTCTTCGTCACCTTTCTCTTCCAAGTCTTCGTATTTTGCCTCATCTTTCTCTATTTCCTCCTTCTTCTCAGCGTCGTCACTTACTGGAGCATCCTTCTTCTCAGCGTCGTCACTTACTGGAGCTTCCTTCTTCTCTGCCTCGTCGCTTACCAAAGCTTCCTCTTTCTCTGTCACCTTCACGGAATCAACAACAGCATCTTCTTCTACCTTCGCCGGAGAATCTAATTGTTCTGGTTTCTTCAACTCTAGGGTTTCAGTTGCCATGTGGAGACTAGTAAACAATGAAAAAACGAGAAAGATGAAGAGTGAAAACGAGAGAAATCGAATTAAGGGTAAAGCAAAAAAAACCCTGAATTTCAGAGCTTTTGTGGGAGAAATTCGAAAAAACCCTAGATCAACTAAATTTGGGGATTTCAAAAAAATGAAAGACACAAAGGCGGGCTCTTTCGCTCACCAAATTTTCATAGCTCGCGGCAAAGCTAAAAAAAAAAAACTCTGAAAGAAGCTATCCCAAACAAACAAAATATTATTGCATACACTGCTGAATGCTGATACACATTGGAAGAGATATAAAATTCTTGAATTTATAGAAGAATTAAAATGAGTAAACAAATGATACTAGATTTTTAAGTTTGGAATGTTTTACTAAATTCTATCCAAATGACAGCAAAATAAGTAATATCAGATTCTTCACCATTTTTATCTTTTTTTTTTAATTCCAGTCAAATAATATTACAGTCAAAATCATCTATTATTTGACTAACAATAGAATTTAATAAAATTCTATAACTTATAAGTTGAATAGCACTAAATTTTTTTAAAAAAATATAAACTATATTATTGAATAACACTATATTTATACAAAATTTTAAATTCTTTCAAATTTAATAAAATATCTACATTCAATAACCCCTAACAATATCTAGACAAAAATTTAACAATAACATAATTTTGAAAGTCATGTTTAGGAGTTAAATGCTAAAAAACATACATCTTAATAACACTAGATTTTAATATAATTATATAATCAATATAAGGTGAACGGACCTTCTTCAATCATCAATAAAATCCAGTTTCGTAGATTCAAGTCTTAATGGTTTATCTTTGGTTTTTACAAGGATTAGACATTCACCTTCATTTAATCCAGGTTCGTTTCAGGGTTTGCGAGAGTTCTCTCTCGCCGTATTAATGTCTCCTTTTTCAGGAATCAAGTGTTTCGACATTTATGGTGCAAGTATAGACTATCAAAATACAACAGATACTTTCGTATTTTGTGTAGTATTGTTTCTTCCGAAGGTCGACCATATCGCTTCGGCTAGCCTTGCACCACTTCGAATGGTATATCTCTGCGGCATGTTCCGCCTTTTCAAGAGTTTTTAGATTTCGTTTTCTAGAATATAATTTTATACTTATGTTTTATAGTTGTCTTTTATCGTATCTTTACTTTGTCCAGGTAATGTAGATCGTTTGGATTTTATTAACCTGCAGTTTTATTTTCTCATGTAAACTCATCGGTTCTCTTCTAAAAAAAGTCTTTAACCCGATAACTTAATATATATGGGATTTGACGACAAAAAAAATATATATATATATAGAAATTTAGGTATTTGATCCAAAATAAAATAAAATGTAGGTATAAATTTTAGTACTTAGAGTGCGTACTGATACAACCAAACCAAACCGAATAAACCAATATCCACTAAAACTAATAATATTTTTCACCTTAAATCGACAAACATATATTAAAATGTAGATAAATATGGCAGACTGATTTACTACTTGTTTTTTTTTAAAATGATTACTCTATCAACTCGAATTGAAGAACAAAATTTCAAACTGAACCAAAAGGTGAATCAAAGAGGGGAAAAAAATCAAAAATCCGGAAACAAAACTGAATCAAATCTATACAAGAACGGAAAATTGAAAAAATAGACAAGAACGGAAAGAAAGATAGGCGAAAAACAGTATAGATTAGAATAATAAAACGTCTTACCTATAGTCAACAACTTTCATCTACAATACTTTGAATCTTGTGGCAAATATAACTTCCGTGTCACAATGACATAAATCACGTGTCTCAACCATACCAAATATCCAATAAGAAGAGTCGTTATTCTCCAATATAAATGAATCTGACACACACATTCCAATAACAACACACTCTCAATCTCATCAAATCTCAATCTTATCATCGAACTAACTATGGATTCCGAGATCCTTGCCGACTACTCTCCGATGCTCAAAATCTACAAGAGTGGCCGCGTCGAACGTATCATGGGTGAAACCACTGTTCCACCTTCTTCCGACCCACAAAACGGTGTCGTTTCCAAGGACGTTGTTTATTCTCCTGAAAACAACCTCTCCCTCCGTATTTACCTCCCGGAGAAAGCCACCACCGCCGCCGAGAAAAGTGAGAAACTCCCTCTTCTTGTTTACTTCCACGGTGGAGGATTCATCATTGAAACAGCTTTTTCCCCGACTTACCACAGTTTCCTCACGGCGGCTGTCTCTGCTTCCGACTGTGTAGCCGTCTCTGTTGATTACCGTCGTGCACCGGAGCATCCGATTCCGATCTCTTACGATGATTCATGGACAGCTCTCAAATGGGTTTTCTCCCATATCGCTGGATCTGGTGAAGAAGCTTGGTTAAACAAACATGCTGATTTCAGCAAAGTATTTCTTGCAGGAGACAGCGCCGGAGCTAACATAGCACATCACATGGCGATGAAAGCTGCGAAGGAGAAGCTAAGTCCCGGTTTGAACGGTTCAGGAATCTCTGGAATCATCTTGGTTCATCCTTACTTCTGGTCAAGAACTCCAATAGATGAGAAGGAGACGAAAGATGTAACGGTGAGGATGAAGATTGAGGCTATTTGGAATATGGCTAGTCCTAATAGCAAAGATGGATCAGATGATCCGTTGATCAACGTGGTGCAATCAGAGTCGGTGGATTTGTCTGAGTTGGGTTGTGGTAAGGTTTTGGTATTGGTCGCTGAGAAAGACGCGTTGGCGAGGCAAGGTTGGGGTTACGTGGCGAAGCTAGAGAAGAGTGGTTGGAAAGGAGAAGTTCGAGTGGTGGAGAGTGAAGGAGAAGATCATGTTTTTCATTTGATGAAACCTACTTGTGACAAAGCTCTTGAAGCCATGCACAAGTTCTCCGGGTTTCTCAAGGGAGTGAACTAGTTATATGTTCTTAAAGATATTGGAATAATTTGGTATTTTAGTTCCGTATTGTCTCTCAGTCTCTGTAATGTTTCAGTGATTAGCACTTTGGCTACGACAATATAATAGACATTATGGATTAAGTACGAGATGTTTAATTCTATTTTATTTCTGTTTAATGAAAACCCCACCCAAAACGTTGATCAAGAATTTCGTCAGGAATTGGAAAGAAGAAGAGAAATTCGTCAGAAAAGTTAAAAAGCTTCATTTTAAAAACTTTTTATGTTGAAAATTGTTTCTTTATTTACCTCAGCAGATCCTATGCTATCTACTGAATATTATAACACTAAATTATTCCAGTTGTGATAAAAGACAAAAAACAGTTTTTCGCTTTTCAGTTTTCACCATTATCATCTTATAGAAAGTTTGAACACAAAGATATGAATGTAACAAAACAAACAGAGAAGACAACATTTGAAATACAGCTTTGCTTTTGTTGTTGTTCCGCAGCTACTTATTCAGATCAGATTCGAAAACCCGGTAGATATAACAAAAAGAGAAGCTTTCTAAATTAGGGAAGTAGCCAGAAACCTGGAAAAAAAGGAAAGCTTTCTAGACGGCAATGCCAAGTGATTTCTTGAACTTCTCAACCTCTAGATAGACCGTTGAGTAAGGTAAGAACTCAGAGAAGTAATCACCACTAAGGTGGTTTATGGCAACAGCGAGTTTCGAGATCTCTAAGGTTTCTTCATTGGTGAGTGTTCGAATAAACCTTGCTGGATTGCCTCCCCAGAGTTCACCAGATGGGATTCTTCTGCCAGGTGGTACAACAGAACCAGCTTCTAGGATTGACCGGGTCTCCACCAGTGAACCTTCCATTAGTATCGAGTGTTGCCCGATGATGCATTCGGGTTCGATAGTGCATGATCTTAAAAGACTGTATGCACCAACTGTCACATACCTATCGATCCATGTTTGTGCTGGTAATCCTGAAAATTTCAGAGAAGGAAGTAACTTCTAATATCAGATTTTTGATCTATCATATCAAAAATTCAAAAGGAGCAGCAAGAGATGCTCTACACTTTAAGATGTTAATATAGAAAAAGTATGAAGACTGTTTGACAATACAGAGCTAGTGCACACTTCAAAGATAACTCAATGTACTTAAAAACCAAGGCTTAATCCAACCAGGAGGGAGTTGTACTTAAGACTTTGACATGGATCCACCTTGATAAGACTTAAAAAAAAGCCTATTTTCATTCAGCTTGATGTAGCTTTAGAATCCCGGATCCAACCACAGAATAGAAAATCAATTTCGTGCAGAATTCTCTCCGCATAACTAAAAATGCTTACTATGATATAGTTCCTGAACTTCTCCAGAGCTGCTAGGTAGCTTTCTACTACTACAGAAGATGGTCTTTTGTGGTGTTATTCGCCGTGCTAATCTATTCAACCCTTGAATACTAAGATCAAGTACAAATCTTGGGTTTCTTGATTCCAGTATCACTAATCACCTAAAGAAGTACGCATTTCTATGCATCCTTGTCTACTTCAGCAGAAAATGCTCCAAAGAGTTTCAAACAACTATCATTCAGGATTCTTGTTCTGAGAATACCTTCACTCGAAACACACTAATTTTGTGCAAAACCAATATTCTTGGTTACTTCTACAGTTGTACTTCACTACTTCACAGAAATGTAACAAATCACCTCGAAGGTGAGCCTCTAAAATTTCGATAATCAAAATGGAAAACCCTAAATTCCAATTTCACTGATTCCAATTCGCTAGCAGGCACTGTCTATAGAAATTAGATAGCTAGAACTCAACATCTCATAGAAACACACATAACAAGCTACAATGGAATCATACAGAGACTCAAATTCCGAAAATGACAAAGAACGAGAAGAACCTGTAGGGGACGACCACGCGGCATGAACAACGCACCGTTCCTGGACATTTGAGCAGAATCCAACTGTGATCTTGTTGAGATCTCCTCTCAAAACGGCACCGTTCCATACAGACGAGCCGTCCCAGACAGTGACCTGACCGGCCAACACAACGTTAGGTGCCACGTAGGCATCGACGGCGACCTTCGGTAACCACTGACCCAGAGGAATGATCTGTCTTTGGCCTCTGTAGTCCCATTTCACCCGATCCGGCGACGGCGTCACCTGCGATTTCGGTTTAGGTGTTTCCGTCGTCGCCACCGCAACTGCTTCCGCAGCGAAGTAACGCCGAATCAGATTCGAAGACACAGCTGAGGTGACGCTTCTTCTAGAGAGTCGAGCTAACGAAGTCGCCATTGCTAAAGGAATCGGATTCTTCAAGGATTTGTGGAAAGAGCGAGAGAGAGCTTCCCGGAGGAGGAGACAGAGAGGGTCGTCGGGAGATTCCTCGATATCTAACTGTTTGGAAAGTATTATTGGGCCTTTCTGGGCTAAGTTAATATAGGCCCATAATTTATGCCATAGTCTTGCTACGAAATTGATTTTTCGTCTTACGCAGGGTCATTAAAAATTGATTACACGATGCTAAAAGGAAAACGTTAGACAATATAGTATCAGCTAATTCTATTGTTTCAAACGTAAAATATGTTGTGTTTACACGTTAAATATGTTGTGTTTACATGGTAAAACATCATGTTCATAAACACGCAATATTATTGTATACTAGATTCGAAGCCGCGGTATACCGCGGATCAATTGTTTTAATATAAAATTATAGTTTTTTTTTTAATTTCTTCCTGTTTATAAATATTTTTTATCTTGTGTAATTTTAACGTGTTATTTTTTTGTTTCTTTATTTTTTATAAATATTTTTATTTTGGTTTTTAATATATATTTTGTAGTTTTTCGTTTTCTTACAGTTTATGATATATATAACGTGGTTTCAACATTGACTTGTGTCATATAGAAATCAAAATTTTATTTTTTTTTATTCAAACATAGGCCACATCAATCATGTCTTTTTCTCATTGAAACAATTTAGAGAAAATCCTACCAATTTAGATATTAAATTAGTCCAAATAAAAAAAATTCCTCACTAATTGGAAACCAAAACATGTATCGACATCATCTATCAACAACAAAACAACAAAACAACAAAACATAAAAAAATCCATAAGAAATTCCAAACATTAAACTTTTGTATCAGAAATGAAAAATCATGAGGTTGTTTATCTGATGACTACATGTACTAAGATATATCATTTCTTCACGTGTTCTTTAAAATTAAGTCAAGACATAAATAGTCATTAGATTTAGTTATTAAAACAAATAAAAATAAAGTATGTAAGAATGTTTAAAAATTTTGTAGGCTCCTTACCTCTAATCTTTATTTTCTCAATTCTGAAATCCCTCTTTGAAAATCACATTCACTGTTTATCTATGAGGTTTGTCTTCTTTGTATAGAATCAGACCCGCACATACATGCATAGTTATGTTTTTAAACAAATATAAATTTTGGTAAACTAATTTAAGTCTATCTATTTTAAGACGGGAAATATGTTCTGTCCCGTACCCGTAGAGAATTTTCTATTTCATAAGCATTTTTAAAAAATAATTATCTGTTTGAGAATTTTTATTTTAGTTCAACAAATAAGGATTAAGTAAGAGATTAGAATGGAATATCCA